>CM067322.1:30898358-31268776 GCA_034231615.1 Meghimatium bilineatum
TGTAATGTTCTGGATAACTGAGTTGTTCAATAAGTCCCACCATTCTTTTCTCAGCATGATCATTTCTATCTTGCGCAACATGCTTTGAGAGTCTGTATTACCGAGTGTGTTGATATATCAGTTATCAACCAATTAAGAGCTGCTGTAACTCCCTCTATCTCCATCCTCATGCTCGATGTGACAGTAGAATATGCTGAAGATTTCTCAAACCAACTTCATGCCGTTTCTGTAGGTAACAAAACTCCAACCGCTTTTGTTTGTGTTAACAGCCATCTGTGTATATAATTATGTCTTGTGGTGTCGAGTGTAGCTGGGAGGGTGTTCTACATCACGCCAATATGGCGCGGTATTTTTTTTTCACAGTGTCAGTTGTGCTAATGTTTTCAAAGTTGTGTTAACATCATAACAAGTGTATAACATCAAATTGTGTATTTTAAGACAGTCTAGTTGAGGCTATCAAATGGTGATGTGTAAAGAGTGATTATATATAATAATGTTGAAGTTTATGTGATGACAAGATCCGTCTACAGTCGTTATTCTATGTCCAAACTACCCAAGGACATTTACAGCTCGAATAGGGCTCATTAGCCATCTACGAACTCATAATCAAGGACATAACTAAAATTGAATTTTCAAAAGTGGATGTAACAAATGGTCATCATCACTTGTGATGGACGAACAACAAGCTGTGAGAGTTCATGTACTGTATCTTGGGCCCCGACATCCGTCCATTTCCGACACGCTTTATTTAGTTGTATTATTACTTTAGTCAGTGATTCCTTCTCAGTGTCTACCTCCACCCATTCACTGCCCTTTCCTATTTCTTAAAATTCACATACTCTTCACAGTGTGGCCTCTGCCATCCATGATTCGTTTTCCCTTTGACTCATCTAGACGTTGGTGTAATGGTTGTATTCTGTCACTCTCAGGTACGACCTAATGTGTGCTACCTGATGTCGCACTCTAATGCTGGGGAGATGAAGCAGAAATCTCATAGCAGAGACGGGTGTATCCCTAGTACACTCAAGTAACTCTCATTGTGGATTTTTTCCAGTCTATCGACTTGTGTCTGTGACAGTGTTAGTAGGCAGAGGACATAATCTATGACAGATAGCACCACGAAAATTAAGTAGGCTTAATAACCTTTTATAGGTACACTCCCTCTTTTCCATTACCGCAGAAGTATCTACACTGTGATTTCCAAAAGTTAAACTGAGTAAGTAAAGTGTCATTTTCGAACATCTTTGAAAAGTATTTTTACTGACCAACAGCATTGACTTTGCGATGATGCAGTCAGTATCTTTGCTTTCACAGAAAACGCAGTTAACCATTTGATTAGGCTGGATAATTGTTCAAAAATATTCAGTGTTAATATTGTAACTCATTCCTGAATTGCCCCCACTGCTCCCCAAGATACCTAATATTTCCAGTATATATGGAAATGGAACCTCGGATCACTGGACTAGGGAGTCAGTGCTCTAATACTAATATATATGGAAATGGAACCTCGGATCACTGGACTAGGAAGTCAGTGCTCTAACACTAATATATATGGAAATGGAACCTCGGATCACTGGACTAGGAAGTCAGTGCTCTAACACTAATATATATGGAAATGGAACCTCGGATCACTGGACTAGGAAGTCAGTGCTCTAACACTAATATATATGGAAATGGAACCTCGGATCACTGGACTAGGAAGTCAGTGCTCTAACACTAATATATATATGGAAATGGAACCTAGGATCACTGGACTAGGAAGTCAGTGCTCTAACACTAATATATATGGAAATGGAACCTCGGATCACTGGACTAGGAAGTCAGTGCTCTAACACTAGTATATATGGAAATGAATAGTTAGTACACATCTAGATTGAGTAAAACAGTCATCTGAGATTTGCAAAAGCTCTGGACAACACCCTTGTCAAAAAAGAATGCCACAAAAACACTATCTACAGCTGAAAGTAAAGCTTCAATACCTTGCATTGGAAACAAGAATGGCAATCTCGCACTCTCTCAGGGTTCCATCATCATCATCACTTTATTGTTGCTGTTTGCATCACTCTTGAATAATCAGCACAAGCATGTGGTTGCGTCTGTGGGTCTCACCAATGGCCCACTAGACATACCACCCATGCGTGTGCATAGGTTGTTCTTAGAGAAGCTTCATGGCACGTTATCTATACAATTATGCTTTTATTTTATTGTTGAAATGTGTTTCATGTTTACCTGAATATATATGTATTTGGTTGGGAGGGAGCCAGAGATGTGCTGTTTTTTCCTATGGCTGAAATCCATCATAGAGGCACAGTGACTCAATACGTGACAATCTTTTTGACTTGAACATTTGGTTGCATGCCTGGAGCAATAGAGAAGTTGGCATAACCAGTAGTCAATTGGTGGCGGGGAATGAGCACAGTGAACCCTATCTTGGCTACAGTGGCTAGGAACAGTGCAAAGGTTGAAATCTACCTTCTTGGAGGTGTGATAGTTATTCTCTGGCTCTGTCTCGGGGTGGGCCAAAAATCCACAGACTTCCCAGCAATATAATGCCATTTAATGGCATTAGGTCAAAAGACTTGAGCTCATGGACCGCTGGATCAGCAACCAACCAATAATCAGCACAATGTATTCATGTGATATGAGGTGGACAGAATACATTTATTAATACACCTAGTATTTTTATTGCAAGCTGTATTATTGTAATCACCGCATGCAGTCAGATGCACCCAACATATGATAACATTGGACAATTCTTAGAATAAATATATAAGAATAAGCATAAAACAATAATAGGTAGGCTATATAGTTAGGAATAACAAAACAACACCACAAAATCATTGAAGACAACATCCAAAATTATAGAGTAAAATTATTTACAAATAAATTATACTTTCGCTGAAAAATGAAAACGTGATGAGTTATTTATTGCTTATTTATTATATCATTTTCCTCATGAATATTTCTAACATAATTTATTCTTGTGAGACTCATCATCCGTTAAATTCAAGTCTCTGCTATTATATAACTTTCTGCAGATAACATGTCTTGGTATGCACCAAAGAAATGTTAGACATTGCAGTGTGTTATGCTAAACTCTTGGTCTTAATACACCTCACTCCCATATGTATACAACACATATGCTTTTTCTCATTATTTTATCTCTGTGAATAAATTAGATAAGCAATTCACAGTTTGAATAGAGGGAAAGCAGCAGGTTATGGTGACATAACAGCTGAAATTATTCACGCAGGGGGGGATGGGGGCGAAAGCAGTTTTAATATATTTTATCAGCTATGCAATAAGATCTGGAAAATGGAAACTTGGCCAAGAGACTGGAAACATTCGATATACATACCAATACCCAAAAGCGGTGATATGCAAATATGTTCAAATTATAGAACAACCGCCTTGATCATCAACGCCAGTAAAATACTACTGCACATTATAATGAAAAAAATACATAACAAGATGAAGATGATATGAACGAAACACAAGTAGGGTTCAGAACTCTGCCACAAGAACAGAGGCACGAGAGATCATATATTTAAAATGAGAATGATCACAGAGAATTGTAGAGAGTATAACATCGAATTACATGCATGCTTTATAGACTACACCAAAGCATTCGACTGTGTCAATCACCATCAATTATGGGAAATAATGAACGACATGGGTTTCAACACATTACACGATTAATAGCAGAGCTGTATAAAGACCAAGAAGCAGCAGTAAAAGTGGAGGGTGCAAGCTCAGGGTGTTTCAATGTAGAGAAAGGAGTAAGACAAGGCTGTACCTTTTCTCCATACCTGTTAAACATCTACGCGGAAAATATAATGAGAAACATGAGACATGAAACAATGAAGACTGATTTCAGATCACTAAATATAGGAGGGCTGCAGATACCAGAAATTAGACATGCAGATGATACAGTGCAATTAACAACAAATGAACATGACCTACTGAACATAATTAAGTCAACCCAAAAGTTCAGTGAACAGCAAAACTTGTACTTGAATATAAAAAGACACAATTGCAACTGACAAAACTAAATCAAGACCCAAAATTAATATTGAGAACTGCAATTTAGAAGAAGTGACACATTTTGATTATTTAGGAACTAATATAAACAATGTGAGTGACTGCACAGTTGAGATTAAGAGAAGAACAGCAATGGCACTGTCAAAATTAAAACAGCTAAAGAAACTATGGCAGGGTACTGGCATAAGAACCAAGTTGTGTTTACTATGAATATGTATTACTACACAAATATATTCCTGTGGTGACATATGGATGTGAAGCATGGATACTAAATAAAATAGTGACCAAGAGAATATCATTTGAATTAAAGTGCTATAGAAGAGTTCTGAGAATACGATGGACAGCAAGGAAAACAAACCAGGAGGTATTAAGAACAATTAACATCCAGGAAGGCTGGCTTCTGAACACCATAATAAAGAAAAAGCTAATTTTTTTCAGTCATATTAAAAGACGGCACGGAGAGTGTTACTGGATGATAGAAGGCAACAGGGCAAAAACCACCCAAGACGCTGTTGGACAAAAGACATTCAAGTATGCCTGCGCTTATCACTAAAAACGCGCAAAAGACTGTAGGATTGTAGGAGAATTCAAAAAATCCATATGGAAGACTACGTTCTGGAAATAATGTCACCTGATGATGATGACGACATTCATTTTCACTTCATTTCTCATGTTTCTGAATCACCATCTTCCTTGTGACATATGTCACTGTTTCTATGGGTTTCTTAATGTCAAACATACTGTGTTATTTTATCAGATTTATTGTAGCCCAACATATTATTGAATGTTGTTACTACAATGAACTACATTACACTCTGTCATAGTACTACAATCGGCTCCTTAGAAGACATTCCTGTCATAGTACTATAATGGAGGGCCACATTCTATCATAGTACTGCAATGATGACCACATTCCTGTCATAGTGCTACTGTGGGGATCCTGATTCCTGTCATATTATTACAATGGTGGACTTCTCATTCTGTTATAATACTACAAAGGAGGACACCACATTTTGCCAAATGTGTCTGGTAAATCCATGCAAGGAACATCACAAAACCAGGGCCGATCTGTGAACAAATGTTTATAAATATTAATCCAAGAAAAAAAAAAGAATTCAGTTACAATGCATGAGATAAAAAAATTTGATATTACACTTTAAATATCAAGTCAGTCCTTATGTACAGCTCTGAGATATGGAGATTGGCAATAGTAAAACATCAATAGAATTATAAGAATATGCCTGTGTGTTGCCAGGGCCTGAAAGGGGAGCAAAGAATAGCAACACTGTTTACCTTCCACGCATGTCGTAAAAGTCGACTAAGGAGGTTATGGAATGGAGTTGGCTGTCCCATCTCATATAGGGTCAGTGACCCAAAGCCATGCTGAAGTCGAATGTGTCAGGCCAAAAGGCGCAGATATCACAGCAATGCTGTAAACCATGACAAAACGCATTCCGTTCTCCGGACTACATTCTGCTAATCTGCAGGAGTTTGAGAACGAACGCAGAAGAAGAAGATAAGAATAGATGCTGATATTGGACTGGACATATGAGGTGATATTGGAATTATGAGACTAAAGTTTTTTAAAAAAAGGTCTTGCCATACTTTATATTTGACTAATTTTTTTTTTAAAGTTCCTTTAGGAATGTATACAGCGATCCCAGCACCTCTTTCATGCTTTAAGTGCCAACAAAGTCCTGTTCTTGAAGATTGATCAATATCGCCTACAATTTCTACTGGGTGTCTTCTAAGGCGTCAAGTGGTGCCTCTTTGCTCAGTTTCCTTTTAGGAAACAAGGCAATCACAATGAGTGGTCAAGATAAGGATGATATCTTAAGTTTAGTGAGAACCTGCTGACATTGATGACATATCTTGGCTGCGATTTAGAAAACTCAGTATTGAGCCAATGGATTTATAAAGGTGTTGATTCATAAACATTTGCTTATAGAGTGAGTACCTATAGTATTTTCCAGTGAAATAATACAGTTGATAACCAATCATACATATATCAAAGTGATTTTATTATCCCATAATAAATTGCAGTTCAGCTGAATGTAGTGTATAAAATACTACTTTCAGTATTCTTCCTCTTCTTCTTCAGTGTTCATTCTCAAACTCCTGCCGGATGTCACATGTAGCAGGACCATTGTCCTACTATATTTCCAGCGGGATGTGGTCCAGAGAATGGAGATGCGTTGTGTCGCCGTTTTATTTGCGCCAATGGCCTGACACATCCGTCTTTGGCTGGCTACTTTCAGTATGAGACATACCATTATAAACAAAAAATTCACATTATGTGTTCAGAAATATAATCTCTGGATACCGCCTGTATGGTGGCAGGGTCCGAAAGGGTAGCAAAGAATATAAAGACTGTTTACCTTCCATGCATGTTGTAAGAGATGACTAAGGAGGTTTTAGGGTGGAATTGGCTGTCTCATTCCATTGATGGTCTAAGTGATCCATAAGCCTTGCTGAAGTCAGATGTGCCAGGTCAAAAGGTTCAGATATTGCATCTAAGCTGTAAACCATGACAAAAATTTATGTTCTGAATACATCCTGCTAATGTGCAGGAGTTTGAGAACAAACGTAGAAGAAGAATCTTAGATGCATCAACATAAACAGACATAGCCACACAGTGTTCTCAATCCTTTTTGCCTGCAGTCCTCTGAGAGACAAATCTTCTTCAGTAGTTCCCCTGGCACCTACACAAAAGACACTTTCTTCAGGGCTTATTATTGTTTTATCTTACTAGAAATCATCCAAACAGTTAGTTCTCTATGGCCCCCAGAGATGCTTCTGTGGTTCCTTAGATGGGTTTGGGAACCATCTTTAATAGGCCTCTGGCTCCTGAAACGGGACTGTGGTCTCCTAGACCAGGGGTGGAAAACCTCTTGAGAACTGCAGGCCATAAATGTTATGTTATGTTCCTCCAGGGCCATAGGCGGCGCATAGGGCAGAAACCATAGCCTTTCATTTCTGTCTTTGTGTTGCCAGGTCTTTCAATTGTTGCGTGTTGTTTAGGTTCATTGACTTGCCTTCTCTATTAATGGTTCTTCGTAGAGTTTCTCTAGGTCTCCCTCTTCTTCTTACTCCAGGTGGCACCCAATATAGTGATTGCTGGGGAATTCTTAGGCTGTTCATTCTGAGAACATGGCCGATGTTAAGTCCAACGCCTTTGTCTAATGAAGGAAGATATATAGGTTTGTTTGCTTTCCTCTCTTATAGTAGTGTTAGATTTAAAGTCACTCCACTTAACGTTCAGAATGGTACGTAGGCATTTGTTCCGTAGGCATTTGTTTTCAAAGGAGTCGAGTCTTTTATCTGTGGCTTTTGTGGTTTTCCAACTTTCGCACCCATATGATAGAATAGGGATGATGTTGGAGTTAAACAACTTGAGTTTTGTGGTGTTTCTTAGTGTGTTTGACGTCCAGATGTTGCGTAGTTTATTGAAAGCACCCGCTGCAAGGGCAAATTTACGGTGTAAAATTTCTTTTGATGAGTCTCCATCCAATGCTAGATTGGTGCCTAAATATGTTAAATTGTTGACTTTTAATAATGGAACATTTTGAATTTCTATGTTGTCGTTGGATCTCGTAAAATCTAGTATATGAGTTTTTGATGTGCATCTGTGTGATTTGCGCTCAAAAGGGCCAGGTCATCTGCGTAGTCAAGATCTTCGAGAACGGTATTATTAATCCATTTTATTCCTGTCAGCTCATTTTCAGTGCTCTTTCTCATGACCCAATCAATAGCGACGCAGAAAAGTAATGGGGACATGATGCATCCCTGTTTAACGCCCGTAACAACTTGGAACCATTCTGACTTCTCAATGTTTGTTTGAACACAGCAATGTGAGTTGGTGTAGAATGCCTTTATAACATTGATTATTTTAGTAGGAAAACCGTATTGCTGTAGAATATTCCATAACGTAGGCCGATGAAGACTATCAAATGCTTTTTCAAAGTCAACAAAGTTGATTATGAGCGGGGATTGAAATTCGAGTGATTCTTCAATGATGATGTGAAGAGAAAATATGTTGTCTGTGCAGGAGCGAGCTGATCTAAAGCCTGCTTGTTCTTCTCTGAGTAGTTTATCAACAGCATTCTTTAATCTTTCCAATATGATGCTTAGGAAGACCTTGCCTATGACTGATAATAGGGTGATACCCCGCCAGTTGTTGCAGTCTGAGGGGTCGCCTTTCTTAGGGAGTTTGACGATGATACCATCTTTCCATTGTTGAGGTGGATTTTCATTGCACCAGACATCATTCATAAGAGACAGCAAGTTTTGTAATGTGTTATCATCAGAAGCTTTAAGCATCTCACTTGTTATTTCGTCAACGCCAGCGGCTTTGTTATTTCTTAGTTTATGGATAGCATATTTTAATTCGGTGATAGAGAAAATTTCACATGATACTGGCATGGTTGTCATTTGTGTGTCATTGACAAAGTCTGGAGCAGCTGTTGGTTGAGGTCTATTTAATAGTTCATTAAAGTGTTCTGCCCACCTCTTTGTTTGGTCATGGGTGGTTGATAGTAGTTCTCCGTTTTTATCTTTGATGGGTACGTTATTTGTTGTGACTGTTGTGTTACATAATTGCTTGATTATATGATGTAATGTTTTGCTGTTTCCATTCTTTGCGGCATTTTCTGCTTTTAATGATAATTCGTTTATATGTGTTCTTTTGTCCTGTCGTGCGCTTTTTTTTATTTCTTTGTCCATCACATTATAATTCCCTCTAATTATGTCATATTTTACTGGTTCTTTAGTAGATAAAAGTTGTAATTTAACCACTTTTCTTAATTTGATTTTATTCCATGTTGTCTCGCTTAAGAATTTCTTTTTCTCACTAGTAGTATAACCCACAACTGAAATGGCTGCTTCTTTCATAGCATTTTTGATGTTGTCCCAAGATGTAGTTCTATTATCTATGAGATCTTCAGAATTGTCAGTGGAAAGATTTTGCAATGCGGAGAAACGATTTTGCAATTCCAGCTTGTATGCATTTTGAATGTTTTGTTCTAACAGGCGATTAGAATCTATTTTTCTATGTTTTTCAGCTTTAGTGATCCTTTTTAGTTTCACTTTTAGTTTGGCAATACATAAGTTATGATCACTGCCCACGTCTGCGCCTCTGTATGCTCTAACATCTTGGATCGTGGTGCTGTGTTTTCTATTGATGCATATATGGTCTATCTGATTTTTTGTTACTTTGTCTGGAGAATTCCAAGTGGTTTTGTGTATATCTTTATGTTTGAATAGTGTACTTGCTAAAACAAGGTTGGTCATTACACAAGTTTCTATAAGCCTCTCTCCATTTTGATTTATATTTCCTAATCCATGTGTTCCCATGTGTTCTTTTACTCCTTCGTTGTTATTGCCAACTTTTGCATTCAAATCCCCCATCACAATTAGGATGTCGTGTTTTGGCGTTTTATTTATTGTATTGAGGAGGGAATTATAGAAAGTGTCTTTGATGTTGTCGTCGCTGTCGTTTGTAGGTGCATAACACTGGATAATTGACATTTTAAAGAAGCGAGTTTGATATCTGGCCGTTATAATGTGTTCACTGATAGGTTCCCAGTTAATGAGTGATCTTTCTGAGTTTTTAGGCCTATGGGATATTTAAATGGCCTATGGGATATTTTGTTTGACATGCTGAAGGCAACTGAGGCTGGACTAAACATGTAATAAATTTATATTAAGTGAATCATAACACTGTACACACACTCCTCCCAAAGAGAGCCAGCTCCAGCCATCCTATCAGTGGTGAGTTACTTAAATTTTTGAGTAAATAATCAGGCTAATTTATAAGCTGAGAATTCTATATGGCCCATGAATTATATTATAAATTTATAAATGACAGCCACAAAAATGGTTCACTCTGTTGTCCTAGATGGCTTATAGCCTACCCAATTTCAAGATTTATTCTTCTTGCTTCCCCCCCCCCCTCCAAGCAAAAAACTAACCCCCCAGTGGAACCAGGGGGCTCATGTTAAGAACCATTGACCTACAACAATGTCAATCAACACAATCTTAGTGAGTAAAATTAAAAATCAACAAACCTCCTCTGACATATGTTGTAGGGGGAAGATCATATGGAAGAGGTAGGATTGGCTTATCTGTTTCAACCACATCTTCAGCTCGACTTGTCACAGAAAATGCATTTTTGCAGCCCTGCAAAATTCACAATTATGAATAGTGTTATTATTTTCAACTTTTGAGTAGCAGGATTTTCATCCATCTTGACAAAGTCATTTGTTGTACGGTATCACAGAAATATCTCTCTTTTTGAATCAAAACATGCATCCATACACACTCTAACACAATAATGTCTTTGTGACAACATACCTTATTGTCAGAAAGGGCTGTCACGAGACACATGCTGACAACTAAAGGGATTATTTTATTGTCATCATCAAGCTTGGACCACCTAAATGGGGAAGTAGAAGAGAAGGGGAACCGGGTTACTGGTGAAAACAGTACACATTACCATATGGTAAGTGAATATCAGGAATAAAATATAAGGAAATGGGAGCTGCAACATTGGTTACAGGGGCACCTGGTGGTACAAGGACTGCAGGAATTTGAGATCAGATGGAAAGGGTAGGGGGTGGGTTGCAGGCTGGCTAATTTTGTGCATAGAAAATGAAAATAATAAGCACAGTTTTTTAGTCTGTTGAAAGAGATTGAGCACCTGCAAGTTCTTTAACCGTAGAAAATCACATTAACCTTTAGGGCCCTGAATTAAAAATTACGAAACATCCCCTTGGACCTGAATTCTTTTTTGGAAAATTTGCATTATTGATGGTGGGTGTTTTGAAAACGTGATAACTTTTTTGTTTTAAAAGATATCATAATAATTTTTGCATATCTAAATAAAGGAGTGAATAGTGAATATAGTCATTTTTTGTTGTTGTATGTATGATATGACAGTTGTGAGCAAGTTGTGAAATTGAAAATTCAGGGGGAAAAAATCGCAAAACGCCATTTTCAAAACGCACATATAACTTCTTGACGACCCTAATACTTGAGCAATGCGTGGAAACATTGATAAAATCCTCATAAATACCTATACTTATTGTATATTTATTGTTTTATATCAAAACTAATATAATATGAACTAAAAAAAAAAGAATAAACGTGAATTTCTTCTTCTTCTTTCGTTCACTTGAAACATGTCTATATCTGTAATTCTGTCTCCTTAATAAAACTCACTGTCTTTTGTAGTTCATACAGTGTCCCATAGAGTTTTGATTCCAGTGTTGTTTCCTCTGGCCAATATGTCTGCCTCAGCGTTTCATGCTCAGAACACTCTTGAAGTATATGTTTGGCACTCTGTGCTGCCTGTCCACATGTACACATGGCTGTGTTGCCAATCTTGAACTTTGTATACATGTGACTGCGGAGTCGGTTGTGTCCTGTTCTGAGACGGAGAATTATAACTTGTTCTGGTCTGTTCATAATATGATAGTCATCTTGTGTTGGTGTTTGTGGCTTTCTTATTGACTTGATCATCTGTTTTTTCTGATGGTAGGTGATTGGTATATCTGGTTGGTCTTCGGCAGCACCTTCCTTAGCCAGTTGGTCTGCTTTTTCATTTCCTGGTATTCCACAGTGAGAGGGTATCCACTGCATGGTTACCCTATACTGGTAAGACAATTCCCTAAGTAGTTTTTTCAAGTCTGTTAGTTTTTCAGACTGGAGAGCTTGAAGCACTGACCTTGCATCTGTCAGGAATACCACAGGCTGTAGGTCAGAGTTGGAGTTCAGCAGTTTTTTAGCTGCCACACTAATTGCCTGGATTTCTGCATCATAATTATTGCAGAATTTTCCTGTCGCTGTTCTGATTGTATCTCTAGGCTTGTGTGGATATTCTATATATACACCTGCACCTCCATTCCTCATGGCATTCTGTGCTGACCCATCTGTGTATACTCTGACCCATATATCTTGTGGATATTCCTCATCCAGGAAACTGAGGGTGACTGTCCTTCGCTGCACACTGTTCTGTTCGTCCTCGCTTAGTATTCCTTTCACATGGGTCTGAATGTATATTGCATTCCATGCCTTTCACTCCACAGGGTTTGTTCTGGTACAGGCCTTAAGGGGCTGTCAACTTCAGGTAGGTCTGTAAGTTGTCTACGGAGTCGTTTAGCTTGATGGATAAAGCTGCTTCTTTTCAGTCGTCCCATTGCTAGATTTTGGAATCTTTCCTTCATTGGATGACTTGGCATACACTGAAACTTTTCTGCCTGAATTAGTACTTTTGTGTCTCTGCGTTCGCCAAGTGTTTGCATTCTTCCCATTTTCTGCATCTCTGCTATGGGTGTTGATTTCATTGATCCCAACATTATTCTAAGTGCCTGGTTTTGCACTTTATCTAGATCTTGTAATGTGGTGTTTGATGCAGGACACCATGCTGCTGAACCATATTCCAGGTGTGGTCTTATGCCTTGCTGGTAAACTTTACTGAGTATATTCCCACTGGCTCCCCATGTGGTTCCACTTAGTTTTCTCAGGATAGCTAACTTCCTCCTGGCTTTTGTTGTTGCTTTGTTTTTGTGCTGCTTCCATGTCAGTTTATCATCAAAAGTAACTCCGAGGTATGTGGGTTGTTTGTCTTCTTTCAAGAGCTCTCCATCTATTTTGATATGACCGGCTTTTTGTTTTGGTGAGAGGGTAAAAAGTGTAGTGCTGCACTTATCTGTGTTAATGCTGGCGCACCATCTATTAGCCCATAAGGTTAGGGCATCGATAGCTCTTTGTATTTGTTTAGTGGCCACTGTCGCATGTTCTTCTGTGCACCAGATCACCAGGTCGTCAGCATACATTGCCACTTTGATCCCGTGTGGTAGTTCAGCAACTAGGTCATTGATGTAAACCAAGAAAAGTGTGGGCGACAGGACTCCTCCCTGGGGGACTCCATGACGCAGTAGAACTTTCTTGCTCTTGCGACCATCTAATTGTACCCTGGCTCTTCTATTATGCAGGTATGTTTTTACCCATTTGTACATTCTTGAGGTAACCCTGCAATTTCGCAATTTCTTTAGGAACCCTTCTTTCCAGACCTTATCAAATGCTTTCCTGAGGTCTATCCATGCTGCTAGTACCAGTTTCTTTTCTTGGAAGGCATCCTCAATCTCTTGGGAGAGGTAGGTTGCCTGATCTTCAGTAGAGTAGCACTGTCTGAAACCTGCTTGCTGTGATACCAGAAGGTTTTCACTTTCAAGGTACCACTGCATCCTAAGATTGATAATGCGTTCCATTGTTTTGCATAGACAGCTTGTGAGGCTGATGGGCCTGTAGTTGGAGACTGTGTTGCCATCTTTTCCTGATTTGAGGAGTGGTATCATTATTGCTACTCTCCACGCCTGTGGTACATTACCCGTGGACCAGCTTGTGTTAAAGATCTGCAGTAGCTTTGCTCTTGCTGCAATTCCCAGGTTTCTAATCATTTCATTGGACACTCCATCAGCTCCAGGGGACTTTTTCATTTTCAATTTGGATATTGCATGCTCCAGTTCTCTCATTGTGATTGGTGCCTCCATGACTTCAGGTATAGGTTCGCCTTGTCCAATGTTTTGCTGATTCTCTCGAACCTCCTGTTGTTTGTCTGGGCTGACTTTGATGTTATTGTCTTCTGCAAAGTAATCAGCTGCATGTTTACCTGTTAAATTGTCTCTATCTTTATAAAGTGTGATCCTGGTATTTTTCCCTGTACCCTCATCATTTAGTTGTTTTACAAGTTTCCATAATTTCCTAGTATCTCTTTCTAGGTTCAGCGACTCTGTTTTTTCTTTCCAGCTACTCCGTCTGGCTTGTAACTTGGCTCTTTGAAATTTAGCCTTTGTTTGCTGATATTTGTTGTGATACTTGGCTAGGTCTGTTCTCAGCCTGCTGTCTAGATGTTTCCATCTCATTTTGCAGCTTTTCCAGTTCATCATTCCAGTAGGGTTTGTAGTTTTTGCGTGCTCCCCTGGGTATGGTTTTACTAGCAGCATGTAGTATACATTTATTAAATTCACTCACTGCTCTATTGATGTCTTTGTCCAAGTTCATGTCCTTAGCTAGAACACTGGTTAAATGCTGGTACATTTTCCAGCCTGCCCTCTTATAGTTCCACCTAGTGAGCGTGCTGCTGTCCTTGGTAAATTCATTGTGGATTTCCAGAAATACTGGTCTGTGGTCACTACCCCCAAGCTGCTTTCCAACGACACGTGTGATGTTCCATTCCAGGCCTGGTGAGTGGAATGCCAGATCTGGTGTAGAGGTGGTGTGCCATGCTCTCGAGTAGAAGGTTGGTGAGTCTGCTGGCTGGTTAATAAGGATGAGATTATTTTCATCCTGCCAGCTCTCAAGTTCCTCACCTCTCTTGTCGATATGATCGTAGCCCCATCTCTGAGAGTGGCTGTTGAAGTCACCACACACCATAAGTCTCTCTTTATCTGGAATTGTGTCTAGTGCCAATGGTTTATCATTTGGGCAGTAGTAGTTCAGGAGATGGAATTCTGCACTGTGTTTTTAGGTGGAGCATCTGGTATTCTGCCCCTTCCATATATACTTCCCGCTGACATGCGCTGATATTGTTTTTAACAAGTGTCAGAATTCCACCCTTTCGACTGTCCTTTCGGTCAGATCGGTAGCACTGGTAACCTCTGATTTTGAAGGCTATGTCGCTGCTGAGGTGTGTTTCTTGGATACAGCATATATTAACTTGTTCTTCACTGAGGACATTTTCAAGTTCCAATTTTTTGCTGTATCCATCTCTTTTACTGTTGACACCCTCAGCATTCCAGTGCATTATTTTTATTGGTTGTTTAAAGTTTGTTTGGCCAGTAGCTCTATTCCCTTGCCTCCTGGCTCCTCGAGGCAATTGAGAAGGACTTTCAGTAACTGAGGTTGGGCCCTTTCGAGGTATAGGGCCCAGCACCGTCCCTGCCTGAATGTCCGCCACAGGGCAGGCACCATAACTATTTATAGATGTAGACATGTTTCCATTGTGTTTTGTGCGTGGCATCCTGATTATCTGTGCGCCTTTTGGCTGGATGCCTCCGTCTTCAGCACTCTGCTTACTTGGGCAGGACTATGGTCCTGCTCGAATGGGACTGCCCGACCAGTCTTAGTTTCCAGCCCCTAATGGCTGAACTAAGCCCCATCACCACGGCACGGTGCTGGCCTTGATGGGGATAAACGTGAATAAATTGCATATAACGTCCGTCCGGTACATATTATTTTTGTGTTTTTGAACGACTACACAAACATTCTTATCAAATAACAACATATTAAACACAATAAACAACAATTAAAACGTGTAGTGTATAAGAAATCGCATATAACGTCCGTCCGGTAAACACTAGGTCTAGCCCGACACGCAGCGTAATTATTGTCTATGCACACACGTGGCACCCCTGATACATATTATTTTTGTGTTTTTGAACGACTACACAAACATTCTTATTAAATAACAACATATTAAACACAAAAAACAACAATTAAAACATGTATTCGCGATCACTTAGCCATGCCACGCGGTACTCAATTTGATAGTAAAATATGGCTAAAAAATTGCCAACGTCGCTCTAGAAATTCGTTGACAAAACAAGCCGGCTTTCTCTCTTCTTGCAATCGTAATGTGTAAAGGAATTTGACCTTTAAACTGTGACGTATTCCTAGCTTCGTTTGGCAGGTTTATACGTCATGGGATCATTACTTCGTGAAGTTCCGTACTCGGGCGATGTCCTATGTAGCGGGATTGCGCCCGCAGGCACAATGGAGCTGTGCTCATAGGCGCAATATTGCGACCGCAGAGTCGTAACGGTTAAAATTGATTGAGCACCTGTAAGTTCTTTAACGTTTAGCAAATCACATTAAAATTGAGCTATTTCCGCATACCACTGCATTTTTTTTTTACCCTTACAAGCTATTTATGGAGGATATTTTGAAAATTCAATAACTTTTGTATTTTAAAGCTGTGTATATCATTTTTGTGTGTGTAAATAAAGGAATGGTTATTACTCAATGTAATGATGTAAGTTTTGTTGGTCTATGTGGGATATCTGAGAAAATTGAGCTAACGTTATCATTATCTGGTCTAGAATTTCGGTGAAAACTTTGATACATTAAATCCGGGATAAAATGTCACTAACTAGACCTAGATAACTCCACCGTTATTTTATAACCAAACTAATATGTTCACATAATATCGTCTTTAAAAACAAACACACCACGTTGATCAAACTAACATTATCAGTTACGCAATAAAGATCAGAATTTAGAAAATATTCATAAAAAATGGTTGTAATTTCGAACATTCATCAAAAATGGTTGTAATTTCGAACAATTTTGATCAATTATATCGGCGGCTTAATACAGTCATAACTTGTCTATATCTCGTCCCAATTAATTTAACACTAGCGGAAATGGAAGCTAATTATGTCTACCTTCATTTCCGCTGTTTGCCAGGTGAATAACCTTTGTTTACAATTGTGATATCTGCGTTCAAAGAGGTGTGCAGCAACGACGGCGGCTGTAGTCGTGGACATCTGCAGAAAAGTGTATTACCTTTCGACTATAGTCACTCACAGAATGGTGAAGGTTAATACTAAAAAAAGTAAAGAAATTTTAAGAAAGTTTCCATACCACCACACTCACAGAACTCTACAAATTTTCCCTCCCTATATCTACGTGCTTATTCTGTGAAGAGGGTAGCCAGGAGATGCTGGCTCCAAAACCACTCCAGCTCTGAGTGACTCCATGAAAGCCAGATTTTTTAAAAACCGCCCCATTCCTATAAAAAATGAATTTTACTATACACATGAAAGCAAAACTCATTCTTCGAGGATTGACACCCAGTAATTGCATCATCTCAAACTTTGTACATGGGGCATAACCTATGCTAATAATTATACAGCGGAATCTTTGGCGCATTCTTTTATAACATATTTTTCTATATAACAACACTTTTCAAAATCCCCAATTATATTTATTCTATATTGTTTGTACTGTATATAGCAAATTTCTGTTATTACATACATATTTTGTCGGTCTGGATCAAGTTGTTATAACGAGATTCCACTGTATATAATTACATATAGCGAATTCCTATTATGGCATAAATATTTCATCAGTTCGGATCAATTCATTAGTGATACTTGACAGTGCAATAACATGCTTACAAAATACTGGGGCAGAAATAATACTCCAAGCTCGTAAGATCTTATCATGAATTGACTCCCATTTTTTTCCAAAAGTCCCCAGGCAGCCTTTGATAAATTTGCACTGAAAGGAGAAGTACACAAATATCATACACTAAAAATAATGACTATGAGAAATTACAAAAACAAATAGACAATGCACAAATTTTAGGCAAATAAAAAAAGGACTAGGTATTAATATTTAAAAGAATACAAAAATAACAATGATAATCAGCAAAGTAGAGGAGAGTCCAAGGCAAAACAGTGGTACATGAACAAATGCTTCAAGTAAATAGTGCCTTATACTTTGGACAAAAGATGGTGTGGCAGATGTGAAACATAAGTTTAAAAAGAGATTAGAAATGACAAAAAGTGCTTTTAATGACACTAAAAAACTGTTACCAACCAAAAAAACATTACAAACCTAAAAATCATAACTTTTAAGTGGTTCAGTAGCATAGGCAATAAACACACAGCTTGAAGACAAAAATCCATGACTTTAGATGTGGATATATAGCAAAATTGACAGAACATCCTGGAAATGTCATTTTTTTAAACAAAGATGTCTTATAAAAATGAGTATTTTAAAAGTAGTAATAAAAGACAATGATTTTCATCGATTCATAAATGTGTACTTATTACATCAGTGATGACGTTTTCACTTTCCTCTCATGCTGGCATAGATGACGCAGCACTGGTTAGTTTTATTTGAACATGCCTCGTATTTTATATATTCTTACCTAGTGACCAAAAACCAGGCAGCTTGGGAACCATCTGGAGAAAATCTTGTGTAAGTCTTGATGTGTGGGACAGCTCCAGTTCTACCCCGTCCTTCAGATTTCCATTGACTAAAAGAGTACATTAAAAACATTAAATATCAACTAACAACCGTATGTGATTCATAATATTACTGATCTCAAAAGATACCTCAATTACCTTATACATCTACATGACCTAAACACAGGATTATTACTAACTTGGCTTCATTTATTTTGTTGCATGTAGACACAGAGTTGCAAGTCTCATACTTTCTACTCAGTGTAGTTTTCTTAAGTTCTGACAATGAGGTTCTCATTTTTTTTACCTCTGCTATACTTTTTCTGTAGGCTCTTTGTTGCTTATTCTCAGACTCCATATCAGTCACTCAGACAAAGATAGCAGTCAGATCTAGGTTACCAAGGAAGTCACAGTGGTTAGGGAAGTTATCTAGTCCATTGGAGATCATTTGATTTCCAATCACAGTGAGAAATATTTTGACCACAAACAGCTCCTGAGTCAACCCAGCCGTAGGAATTTGGTACCAGAATAAAAGCAAAATGGCCAGTATGATGCTGATCTCATCACCCATAGTGTGTTATTCCATCAATCCTCTTGACTTTCATAAGAACGGTGACCACAAATAAATTATCTCCAGTCTACCAGGTCATTAGAATTCCACTTCAGAACTTGAAACATGATACCTATATCACTGTGAGCTTTCACCACTTCTATTTTACAAGATGTTCTAGCTCTAATCCACCATATCTTTTCCTGTGGATTCCATATCAATACATGTCTTGTGATACAGATTTATATCATCCTCAAAGTATATCCAATCAATCTAGACATTATTTTAGGCAAATGAAGAGTGCTATTGATTTCTTAATGGTGTCTTCATTTCTTAGAAATGATTGGAGGCAAATTAACCATATCCTCCTTACAGTCACAGTATATAAATAACCAAATCGTCAGAGGGTGTCCGACAAAGTGGATGGTGCCGCAGTAACCTAATGAACAAATAGTCAAGCAAAATGAATTAAACAGGTTACTAAAACACTTACCTTGCCTATTAATAAAAATATATAAAAAAGTACATCGTTTCAGATGCGTTGCCATCCCTGTGTTATGGAGACGGGGCTTGATGAAATCTAGTCATCTATTTTGTTTTTATTGTGTTGTTTTCTGTTGTTTGTCTCTTGAAAAAGGTTCAATTTGAGCCGATACGTGGAGAATTGTCCTGTTTAGTTTTATTGAATTTTTTTTTTTAATATATACTTTTTTATGTATTTTTATTATTAGGCAAGGTAAGTGTTTTAGTAACCTGTTTAATTTTTTTTGCTTGACTATTAGTCACAGTGCATTGATTCTACTGGTAGATAACTACAGACGCTGCCAGGCGCCTTTTAAAAAACTTGTTTCGTTGTGATCAATACTACATTTTTAGTTAGCACTGTATTAATACCTGACCGTGACCTTTGTGTGGGTCACAGTTCACGCAATCTCTATGTATTTACTTTGTGGAAATATTATGTTGAACTGATTTTTTGAATTTGTCTAAATTTGCGGAGTTTTAACACAATTTTTACGCATTGGAGGATATTGTTCGTATGTAATACACCGATGATAACCATAGTTATGATGGAAATATGCACGATGTAGGTCATTTGCGTACCAAATATAACATAGAAAGTGACAGTGACATATTTTTTGGTTAGACAGACCTAATGTTTCCAACAACAAGAAGAAAATTTGTGGTACTAATTGTGACATCACAAATTTTGCAGGAGTGATGTAGTTTTTTAGTAGAAGTTGAGAATTTTTTATAAAACATTGGACCTGTACATAATCTTGATGAGATTGCCAAACGTTATGAATACTTTAGCATCATTGTCAACGAGGAGTTTATCAATTAGCAGCCGATCAGATAAATTTGTATGTAACATAACAAACAAGGAAATAATTACACCTGTAATTGCCATTGAAATAAAACGTCTTTTTTTATATTTATATTATGATGGGCCTGTGTATTCTGTTTGAGTATGGCATGTATTGGAGTACAGATGACTGGCTCAATGTTTCAGGCATATCAACCGTTGGAAAAAAGGAGATCTGAAAATATGACTCCACTACTCAGTGCATGCACCCCAGGTAAAAAATATTTCCCCACATTATGTTGAGTTTTACAGTTTATTCTTTAAAATATATATGTATTAACTTATCTTTGATATAGGTTCATGCAAGACTATTCATTTTCCTGTAGATCTGCCAAGCCTGAGTGTGATATGATGAATAGTTTGAAATAAAATGCATTTTAACATCATCATATCGATAATTTGGAGGAGTTCTGCCCCTTGTCTTAGTGATGGGGGGGATTGACAATAGGGAAATCACATAGTGGTGAAAGGGTTAAGAGAGCTCTTGATTTCTTAGCAGTATCTTCATTTCCTAGACATGATTGTAGGCAAATTAACAGTGCTATTTATTTCCTATTGAAATCATTTAGCACTAAGAATCAAAACTGTTGGGAGATTTGATTGTTCATGAAACTCTTCTCTAAATATTGTGCAAGAACTTAAGAAAATTAGTAAATCCATCAAAGATTAGAATAACATACAAAATATCACCAGCAATTCTAATCTAGCCTCATAATGAACTCTGAACTTACCAAAACATTTCAGTTAGCCATGGTTGTTTAGAAGCAGTTTTAATACTATAAGGTACACAACCTCCACCATTGTATCCCTCCAGACTGAGTCTAATGTTATCCTTTGAAGGAAATATCTAAAAGAGCAAAATAAATTGTTTCACTTTAAAAAAAAATCTTTTTTAATAAATAAATAAACATTTTATTTGAATAAATAAATAAAAAATATAACTAGAATGATCAAAGAGTGGAACCAATTACAATAAGTATAGTATCATTTTTAAAAAAAACGTCTGTTAAGGATTACTACAGTTGGTATATTATTAACATCAAGCAAGATACATTGGGTCTTTGTTACCTCTAATATTTTATGGTAGTATGTCCTGATATAACCAAATTTGACTTTGTCTGCTGGTTGAAAGGGGCACGCCTCTCCAAAAGAGAGGCAAACTCATTAACCTACCATGTTGACATCAACATGGTTAGGATGTCTGTGGTGGAAATTGAACCTGATACCTTGGCTGCCCAAGATCTTCTCAGTATATTGCCCAACTTTGGCAGACAAGGTACATATATAGTGTGACCGGCAGAATCACTACCAATAACAAACATCAATTTTTTTCTCATCCATGAAATCTAGAGTGTCTTTTTACTGTTTACCTCCCATAGAAACCATTACATTTTTAAGAGCATTGAAGAAAAAAAAACTGTAAAACCCACATGTTGTAATGGAGCATGAGCGAAACAGTCCTACACTTAACATGTGGTGTGTCTTAATCTCAAAAGCTACAGTCAAAGGAGCAACATGCCTAAAGATACTGCAAAATTTTGCAGTTTCTATGATACCAGAATGATTCATATTCCAGCAAGATGGAGAACCTCCACACTATACTAATGACGTAAGAAACTACCTTCATCAACAATATCCAGATAGAAATATAAATAACCAAATGGTCAGAGGGTGTCCGACAAAGTGGATGGTGCCGCAGTAACCATTTTGTGTGGGTATCCTTCACACATCTGTGTCCATCTTGTTATGTGTTTATTTCTTGACTCTAGGTGTGTGTTTACATTTCTATGTATGTTTAGGTTTGGTTTTATATATATGTTTATGTCTATATTTGGTTTCACATTCATTCCATGCGTTTTCAAATGTTGATTCTTCTTCTATCCTTCCTTCCCCTAACCCACTCACCCCACCACCACACAACCTCATCATTACTCATCTATCATTGTCATATGCCATTCTTGTTGGCGTAGGTGACCATGGTTCTCTGTTCACAGTATTGTTATCAGGATCGTTGTTTCCAAGCCTTGCTAGGTTGTCACATGAATATTTTCTCACGTCCCCATCTGTCTCTGTTCCCTTTAGTCGTGCCTGTTGTGACTATGTTCTTAAAACCTGCCTGTCTGATAGAGTGACAAAAGGGGTATTTTTCTTATCTTTTTCTTTTATTATTCTTGCACTCATCTATAGTGTCTCTAATTTCCCACTTTCGGTTTGTTTATAATGAATGCACGCATTTTCACTTTTACTAGATGCGTTGCCATCCCTGCGCTATTATGGAGACGGGGGCTTGATGAAATATAGACATCTATTTTGTTTTTTATTTTGTCGTTTTCTGTTGTTTGTCTCTTGAAAAAGGTTCAATTTGAGCCGATACGTTGAGAATTGTCCTGTTTAGTTTTATTGTATGTTTTTTTGTTTTTTTTTAAATATATTTTTATTAATAGGCTAGGTAAGTATTTTAGTAACCTGTTTGCCTGATTTTGCGTTAATATCCAGATAGGTAGGTTTGGTCCAATTGAGTGGCTACCAAGGTCACCAGATTTAACTCCCTTAGATGTATTTCTATGGCGATCTGTAATAACCTTTGTCTATTAAATCACATTGCAGGGACTGGAAAATATTCAGCACTTGTACATCCTTAACACCTCAGATGCTTCAAAATATCTAAAAAGATATGAACACCATGACATTTCTTCAGGCCACTAAAGGCGCTCCTGTTGAGATCCACAGAAACTTGGTGAGTTGCTA
This sequence comes from Meghimatium bilineatum, assembly GCA_034231615.1. Taxonomy (NCBI): domain Eukaryota; kingdom Metazoa; phylum Mollusca; class Gastropoda; order Stylommatophora; family Philomycidae; genus Meghimatium; species Meghimatium bilineatum. The sequence goes on from CM067322.1 coordinate 30,921,037, forward strand.
TTGAAAACTTGTTGCGTTTGCCTAACAGAAAATCCAAATCTGGTCAGATTGTCATGAAATTTATAAGAAATAATACACTGTATGTGTATTTGCAGTACTGAACATTGTGTCTATCATATGAAAGAGATATTTGTATAATAAGGTGTAATAACCATAAACTGACGTGGGCAAGCAGAAAACTGGCATTTCCAGGGCACAAACCTGATCATGAAGTTTAGAGATCATAGCCTGCCCACGTGCCAGATACTACACTCGACCTTGTCAGTGAGATTCAAAGGAATAATAAGCATGACATGTGGCACCAGCGTAGCTGTCAGAAGTAAAAGTCACAAGTATTTCTGTCTTAAGGGCTTCCATTCCAGACTTACTGTCTGGGGGACTGTCTTACTCCAGTAATTTGTTCTTCTCATAAAGGTAAATGTACTTGAGTTATGAACCAGTATCCGCCCGTGTGTTGTCGGGGCCCGAAAGGGGAGCAAAGAGTAGCAACACTGTTTACCTTCCATGCATGTCGTAAAAGGCGACTAAGGAGGTTATGGGATGGAATTGGCTATCCCATCCCATATAGGGTCAGTGACCCAAAGCCATGCTGAAGTCGGATGTGTCAGGCCAAAAGGCGCATATATCGCAGCAATGCTGTAAACCATGACACAACGCATTCTGTTCTCCAGACTACATCTTGCTAATCTGCAGGAGTTTGAGAACGAACGCAAAGAAGAAGAAGAAGAACCAGTATCATAGCACACTTGTCCCATTAAGTGTTCAGATGCTTAGTCAGTGGTTGATTAAAAAATCCTGTGTTATAGTTTAGTGTCATATTTAGAACTTGCTAGGTAGCCATTGTGACATTCCTAAACGTTATCAGATTATGAGCCCTGGTACCCATTTCCTGGTGGCGTGGTGAGCTACATGAGTTATTTTTCGTTTGTCAAGCCACAAGTGAACTCGAAACCCAATTCACACGGTCGTGAGTGATATAGACACTACACTACCAAGCTCTCCCAAAGATATCCGCAATTCAGCACAACTAGTTATACATATGAACTATCAATTGTTAGAGTCACTCATAATGTAGAAATCACTCTTTCCACATGAACTCTTATACAAGTGATGGGTTATGTTATTGGCTTTGTTGCTATTTCAGTGGCTGACTTGTGGAAGACAGACAACTCTGCCTGATTACATCACATGCTTCATGTGAAGAGAGGACATAATATTTTTGATACTCATATGTGGACAGTAAAATAATGTAAACACGAGCTTTTACAACTGATCCTATTGAGAAAATGTCTTGTCCCCACAGCTGTATTGGATAATGGTTAAATATAAATGTTATCTCTGATGGATATTTTTTACTCTGTTCAATCAATCAAGTGCCATGCTAAGTTACTTTCTCCACTTAGTTTCTCTTCTAAGTTTCTCCACTTCACTCTGTCTCTCATGTTGTTAATAAGCTCAGCTGGTTACATTCTCTCGTGCCACTGTTGATAACCCATCCAGCAACTGCTCTCTTTGTTTACCTCTGTCTCCTCTCTCCTTGACATATCTAGTGGTTACTAGATGTTCAAGTTTGCTCTTTGTCATCATATATGCCCTAAAAATCTTGACTGCTTCTAATCTAAACCACAATTTGCCTTCTTATTCCAGAATCTCTGAGGACTTTTAGTTTTCCTGGTTGTCCTTGGAATTTATATCATTCTTTTAAAAAACATCTCAGTAGCCTCAGGCACACATTGAGTTTGTTTATTTACAGTCTATACTTCACAACCATAAATCAAAAATGCTTTGATATTCTTCTTCTTCTTCAATGTTCATTCTCAAACTCCAGCTGGATTTCTCTTGTAGCAGGACAATGGAAATGTGTTGTGTTGTCGTTTTATTTGCATCAATGGCCTGACACATCCGTCTTCAGCAGACATTGATATAACATAATATTACTATGTCACGATACAGCAATGTTTTAATCTTTGTGTCCTTCAACAAGAATATTTATTTTCAGCGTACTTTGGGTTTTTTTATATTTACTTGATGTTATTTACTGTATGTATCAAAAAAGAATAACTGAAAGAAAGAAATATCAAACAAGTAAAATAATTTTGACATGCACAAATACCTGACATCTTGTTAAAGACCTTATATGAAGATAAGTTGGATAGTCAGAAGATAATGAAGATTAGTCAGAGATACAAGTGGGAAGAAACATCACAGAATGGACAAGATACACTATTAGAGACTACCACTGCAAGAGACAGGGATCTGTCTGCGATGCTGAGACGGCACTTGATGATGAGGAATACAGCCCTACACCTAACCCACTTTAATAATCTCTAGGAAATGCATGGTATGTTTACTACTATTTATTTGTTTCTCTTTCAAACACAGGTAACACAGGTGCACTACAAGAAATCTTAAGCTTATATGTGATCCCATATCAGAACACCAGAAAATACATTAAAAACTGCAGATCTCCTTTTTATTTGATGTTTAACATATCTACCTGCAAGTTCAGTCTTCTTGAAAAATATCCAGATCAATATGACCCCATGTTCATTTATCATCAACTAAAACTGACCATCTCAGCAGCCCTAGTTCTTCACAACAATATCTAAAGTGTAGAAGTAGAAAAAGAGTGGGTGTCATATCAATTCTACAATACATACAAAACCAACAGATATAATAGTTTGGTCATCTGGAAAGAAAGCCGTGTGATTCATTAGTTTATAAAGCATATACGAAGAGAGGAGAAGCAGAAAGAAGAGCCAAGGGTAGACCTAGAGTACGCTGGATCGACAACATCAAAGGTACATTACACGAACACCAAATAACATTATCTGAAGCTGCAAGAAAAGCGAGAACAAGAACATTGTATCTCCCTTGACACCTGTAAAGGGTAAAAGAGGAAGGAAAGAAGAAGTATAAATGTAACTAAATAAGTAAATAGCATCAGTACAACTACAGTCACAGCAACAATTTCCCAAACTTGCCAAGTGTAACTTTGATCCCGATATAGATCCACCAGAACTATTTTTCGATGCTGAAAAAGACTGGCCGAGTTCACTGAGAAGCCATGCTTCCTTATTGGGACCAAGTGACCCAATGCTCGAAAACTGGCCAGCCATAGCCCAATTCCTAACCAAGCCCAAATCTGGTCCTCTCTCCAATAATATCTGTAAACAATATAAGGAAACATCAAACCAGTATCAGAACAGTCTAATCCAAATAATATTAACTCCCTTAACATGAAAAATAAAGATAAATAATACTACTAATCAATCTCATCTGTGATTTCTGAAAGATATGATTGCCTATAATATTCATTCACAATTCAACGAGTTACACTGACAAGTCACTTAGTTACACTCATAAATCACTTAGTTACACTGACAAGTGACTAAGGTGCACTGACAAGTCACTAAGATGTCACTGACAAGTCACTGAGGCACTATTGACAAGTCACTGAGGAACATTGATATCAAAATGTCAAATATATTTTACTCCAATAATTTTGCATCAACATATAGGAAAGAATTCCTTCGACCAATTTTTATTTGCTTGTGGCAGTGAGTAATTTAACAATCAATTCTGCAATACAAAATGATCTAGAATAACTAAAAAAACAGATATGTTGCTGGTCACACACATTTATATTACTTAAAGTCAATCATGTTGGATCCACAAATACAAGTAATAAAACAATAATTTGACAAATATTTGTTACTGTTCAAGAAAGAGTAGTCAATTTTGTAATCATTCAGCAACATAAACTCACAAATAATGATTTATAAGAATAATGATAATAAGAAGCAGTGATTATCTCACAATTATAGCTGCTTTCTTAACCTATAGCAGCCCAATGTTAACATTTTTCAACATATTTACTCTGTCCATAGACACCTATACACCCAGGAATTGCGAGCGATTGGCTTTTACTTCATATATGCAGTGGGCAGGTTTCTCCGAATTTTTCTTTCATACCTAGAAGGCTTCAGTTTTCCGTTTAGTGGAATGCCTATTGAAGGAGCCTTCTACTCAGAGGGGGGTATATGTCATGAGACAAGCTGTTAGTTTGCCTGGGTCACCCATTGCTTGTCTTTCCTCCGATGAGGCGCTTCACAGCCAACGAGTTCTTCCTCATGTAGGAAGGCCTACCACCTTTTGTGTCCCTAGGTCCCAGACCTAATTTCTTCTGTATGAGCAGTGTTGGGTAACGGCAATGGTCGAATTAGACTCAGGGTTGATACACATTCCAAGACGAGGTGCTGCTTTGCCAAACACATCAGGGGTCTGGAATTTGGCCTGTGCATTTGTCACACACTCACCTCGTCTGCTTGAGATGGCCTTCCAATCCATCGCCAGGCACCCAGGGGCCTATGTATTTTTACTCTTCGACATGTATATTACTTAAAGGAGTAGGTAAAATACGAATCTCTGACGAGGAGCTTCACAGTGGGCCCTTGGATGCTGAACCCAATTCTCACTGTGAGTCGTGTTGGGCAACGGCCGACAGTCAAGTTGGGCTTGGTTTGCAGTGTCATTAGAGACTTGCACTCCCCTCTACGTTGCCCGCAGTGTCCAGAATTCTTCTTCTTCTGCATTCATTCTCAAACTCCAGCTGGATCTCTCTTTTAGCTGGATCATTCTCCTACTAGATTTCCAGCAGGATGTAATCCAGAGAATGGAAATGCGTTGTGTTGCTGTTTTATTTGCATCAATGGCCTGACACATCCATCTTCGACAGGATCCAGAATTTGAGTCTCAATACTGCTTTGGTCAGACATTTAAACAATGCACTTCCAGACATTTGTTCAATGCTTGTCCTGTGTGCAATAGGGAGCTGTATTCAAAGCTTTTTTTCCATACCCACGAATGCATGTTCAGGTTGGCGTATCCAATACTTGAGTCATGACTCCTACTTTGAATGGGGTCAATTGTGATGGGACATGTAGGATTCTATGTGTTCTCGGGCATGAACAGCACTTTGGCCAGTCGGTCTCATGCTGGACTATTGTAGCTTCGCTGCCACTGAATTGATTCGCACACTACGTTGCCCTCTAGCGTGTTACCGTTTCCTGATGCTGTGTTTAATCGTAAAATCACCATATATTAGGGTCATTGACATTGGTCGTCCTTCCAATGTTTCTGCTTTTTAAGCGAGCCGAATCGGATGTACAGATGCAGTGCATCATTGTGTGCCTACAGTGATGTTGGGTGTAATAGCGTAGAGGATTTGGAGATATTTCCTGTATCTCTGCAGACAATTCTCATTTCATCTACAGCATCCACATCCACGAGGTAAAAGTGTTAGCCAGGAATACAGCAACAGCAGCTGTATTTCTGTTTCCAGGGTGCACCATGAGGAGGTACCTTAAGGATCTTGGTTATCTGCTAACCCTGGGTCCGCATGAGAGCAATGCGACACCCTTTTTGCACCCCATTTAGATGTATAGATGTACATTGTTATTTGCAGCTAAAGATATGGATTAACGTTTTTGTCACTGTTACCACTGTCCATGTTGGTTGTCCACATAACACTGACACACACAAACAACACCACCTTATCCAGCATCTACGTATCTCAGAATCTGCAATCAGCAAATCAATAATGTATGCTAAAAACACAAGAATTTCCAAAAAAAATCACAAATTATAAAAAATGGCTGAATGCAGAGAAAGTTACATAATTTTTCTCTGGGTAGCTACAGATTAAACACAAACATTAAACTATCCAAATGTATAATTCATGAATCAAATGACATTCTCTAACCATGTTTAAAATATGAACTATACCCATTAATTGTAAGTATAATGATGGAATAAATTTAGTCTTTTTACATGTATTTTTTTGTTGGAAAAGTCTTTGGCAAAATTTGCTCTGCATAACACTTATCTCACCTGCTAACATTGGCTAAGTCCATGAGAAATTAAAATTAAGCAACCGGATGAAAGGACAAAACCAATATCAGAAAAGTAGCAACGTAAACTAAGTCTTTTTGCACTAATGCATTATCAATACAGTAATTATGGACTTATTATGTTTGAAGGTACCTTTCTTAACTTGAGATGTCCCCAGTGATGTTTACTGTTAAGTGTATGTCTTCCTGGCACTGAACCTATTAAATGAACACTAAGGACAAATAACAAGTTTGATATCAGATGGTGTGTCACTAAATGACTCTGATTTCAATCAATCTAATCAATCTAAGACAGTAGATTGCTACTCAGTAAAGTGCTACTTAGGGTACAACCACAATATCTTAATTCAAAACCTGAATCACAGCACATGGAACATTCCTATATGTACTTCTCTCTCCTTTCTAGCAGCCATCCAAGTATGCAGAATAAAGGTCCCAGTCAGATGTTTATTATGTGATTCTTTGATCTTTCCAGAGATTCTCCCTAGAGATATTACTTTCACACATTCTCCCCACACCACTGGTCATTCCAATATGCATATGTTCACCAACTCACTGTATGAATCACTAAATCGACTAAATCAGAACACCCGCACTAATGACATAATTAGATATTGACAACAACATATGTATAAGTTATTTCTTCCAGAAGTATCTCCCTGCTTAGCCATGTAAGTAAAATGTTTGTTAAGATTCTTGAAACACTGATAAGACCTATTGTGGATCTAGTACTTAGTCTGGAACAATTCTGGTTTAGAAATGGAAGAGGGTGAACGGATGCAATATTTTCACTACGACAAATTAGTGAAAAGACAATAGATTACAAACACCAAATGAATATTGCTGTGGTATTCTTGAAAATTATGAAATAAAATTATCATTATTAGACTGTAAAAGAGTCATCGCTGCAATTACTACACATTCAGAGGAACTGCAAAACCTATGAGCTGCCTTTTCTGATGCCTGCCATGAGTTGGGCTAACAATCAGCAAATAGAAGGAGCAAATTAAGATGCACGCTGCCATCAAGCAGCCACAAATTATCATTGATTGTGATGAGCTAGAGGTTATTGACAAGTTTCCATATCTAGGATCTTCAATCAACAATTATCCCTGGATCAAGAAATAAGCATCAGGATTGACAAGGTATCTACATCAATGAGCAGACTAACAAAAATGGTCAACTCCTGGTTTACCAGACTTGCGTCCTCGGCACCCTCCTCTATGGCAGTGAAACATGGGCAACCTATATGCACCAGGAAAGACGACTAAATGGCTTTCTCATACGGTGCCTACATAGAATTCTTGTAGTTAGGTGGCATGACAAAGTCACTAACACTGATGTATTGGAAAGAACATGCAATACCACAGTATTTTCAATGCTCATTCTGTGCAGACTCAGATGGCCGGGACACACTAGGAGGATGGAACATGACAGAATACAGAAAGATCTACTTTATGGAGAATTACAGCCCGGAAAAATATCTCAGGGTCAATCTCTACTTTTGTACAAAGACGTGTGCAAAAAAGATATGCATGATACAGACTCATGGGAAAAGAGTGCATTGTGTTTCATGGAAGAGAAAGATCAGGAATGGTATAAAGACAATGGAGAAAGTGATAGCAGTTAGTTCAAGGGCTGCACGTTTAAGAAGACACACAACAGCACAGGATGGTACAAGCGGGTCTGTAATTTCTTGTACATACCATGGAAGACTCTTTGTGGTTCAGATTGGTCTTGAGTCACATCCATTATCGCCATGAATAGTAGATTATATTTTTTATAGCTGACGGTAATTGAACCAGGTCTGTTCTAGCAGCACCGAATCGCTTGGCAACACAAGTAAACAGGTTTTTGTACTTGACCAACCACATCCCTGGTCCAGTATGGAACACCTGTTTACTTGTGTTGCAAAGCGATTCGGTGCTGCTAGAACAAATCTGGTTCATTCCCGTCAGCTGTAAGAATTATTTTAATTTATCCTCATGCTTCCTAGTTTAATTTACTTGTATATTTTTTATACCCCAACAATAATACTATCATCTGGAAAGATGGAAAGGTGCCTACTAATGTGCAAGATCACATAAAACTACTCAACAAAAGCTGCCTTAATCACAACATGAAGATCAATATAGAAAAAAGCAGAAGTCATGTTTACAGACTGAGAACCCAATACAATTCGCATGAAAATAAATGATCAACTACCGAAACATTTCTTGGGAGCATTTTTACAGACAATGGAAGAATGGACCAAGAGATTAAGACAAGAATTCAAAAAGCCACCTATGTAAATTATGAACACACTAATTTTGAAACACAAATCGATTCCGATGGAAACTAAAAGGGAAATCATAAATTAAATCTTCATACCAACATTGTGTTATCACTATCAGACATGGACACTAACTAAAGAACAAGAGAGAACACTTTCTACATTTGAAAGAGATGTCTAAGAAATACAGCAAATAGAACAAGAAGAGATCATGTGAGAAATGAAGAGATTACAAGAATTGTTGGAACAACGTTTGTTGTCAGTTATATTGAAAAACAGAGACTGAAATGGTTCTGCCATTTAATAAAAAAAGAACCCTTATTGGCCAGCAGCAAGAGCATACAACATGAAAATTGAAGCAGAAAGGGGCAGAGGAAGACCAAGAAGAAGGTTGGTTGAAGAAGTTATCAATATTCTGAGATGTCACAATATTACTGAATATCAAGCAACCAAACGTAATATAGCCCAAATGCTAATCATCATCCAATCCTATGAGCAAAATCTGAACAAAGACAATAGATAGATAAATTTCTTGACTATCTAAAATTGATAGAATATCTAAATAGAATATCTAAAATAGATAGATAAATTAAATAAAAACTCACTTGGCTGATGTCATATCATGAGCCTCTATGTATCTCTCCCAAGGTGCCAGTTTGGCACACTTGTAAGCTGTCACATATTGCAAAAGATCAGTTCTAAATCCTGTTGGGGAATCACCTTTCATATTTGGACTAGTCTGAGGTGGAAATACAGGACTTATCCAGATCCTGAATGGCAAAAAACATATTAAAATCATACATACAAGATGTGTGTAGCAGTGACAAGTCTGGGCCATGTGATAAGATGCTAAAAGTAATGTTCCATTAGGATACAATTTTCTTACAAATTTAAAAAAGGACATATTTGGTATGTTTTAATAAAAAATCTGTCCATATTTCATTCACTAACCAATCAAAAGAAAAAGAATTTTCCCTAAATGCATGTCTACCACATGCCTGTTTATGGCATGTGAGAAAAAGTTAGATATTATGAACATGTTCATTCCCAGTGTGTCATTGGGCACACTATTGATGTGCCAGAAACGAAATTATGACATTTGTAGACCATGTTGCCAGAGAAAACGAAATGGCTAATGTTAGCGGAAATTAAATTATGTCACGATTTAATGTAACAAATGCACATCAGAGAAGAAGGATTGATTCTAAAGTTTAGGTGGGGGAGGAGATTAGAGGTTGGGTTAAAACTGATTTTAACCCTAGCCTCCTCCTCCCCATAACTCTAGAATCATCCCTGCTACTTTATCAGTTGTAGGCAAGTTCAGCATTGATAAGGCAGCCATTTCGATAATAGAAAATGAACTGAACCAGCAGAGTATCACTGAAGACATATGTGTCTGACCATTGCCACAAATAAAATGACGACACAACACATTTCCATTATCTGGACTACATCCTGCTGGAAATCTAGTAGCATCATAGACCTGCTACAAGGGAGATCCAACAGGAGTTTGAGAATGAACACTGAAGAAGAAGAACCAGCAGTGGCGTTTCTGAATATAAGCCGATATTTTTCCCCCACTATTGATGTAGGGACTTCGGCTTACATATGAGCACAATAAATATATTTTTAATTATTACCGGAAATACAAAAAAAATGGTAACACATAAAACAGTCAAATAGGCCTACAGTTAGGAAAAAACGAACATGAAAGATCATTCTATTACTTCTTCTGCATTCTTTCTCAAACTCCTGCAAATTAGCAGAATGTAGTCCAGAGATCAGAATGTGCTGTGTCTAGTTTACATTGCTGTGATATCTGCACCTTTCGACCTGACACATCTGATTTCTGCATGGTTTTGGATCACTTTATCTCTATATGGAATGAATCGGTCAACTCCACCCCATAACATCCTTAGTTGCCTCTTACGACATGCATAAAAGGTAAACAGTGTTGCTATTCTTTGCTTCTCTTCCGGGCCTCTTTTGGACCCACCGACAAAAAAGTCATTCAAAAATCCTTTGAAGTTGGAATCACTGTCTGAATTCTGAAACAGTTCACAAATTTCATCTTTTGTTGTGGCAACATCTGGGTGGATATCATCAGTCTTTGTTTCACTGTCTACCTGTACATTGTCGTCATCTGCATCATCCTCAAAGATAGCGTCGTCAACACTTCAATCCATTGCATTATTGATTGGTCACTTTTTGAATTATTCGAAGGTTATTTCAGATGGAATATTCAGCCATGGTTCTTTGAACCACTTAACAATTGTAATCATCAAATGTGATTAAGACAAAGCTAGAGGAAGACCACGAAAAAGATAAGATAGAAAACATCAGGGACATCTTGAATAACACGGTCATAGCACAGCTGAGGCGACAAATCTGGTCGTGGAACACAAGCTCGAGCTCCAATAACACCTACACTTAACGGCAAGAGTAGATGACAAACCGCCTGGGGAAAGACAATAGCAATTGTAATGATGTCAGCATTTTTGTAATATTTACACCGTGTCACAGCCAAATCGGAAGATACCATCTATTCATTCCATTTTGCCCACAGTCTGACTTAAATGATAAAAAGGGTGACATCTAGTGACTGGCAGAAATGACCTTGTGTCTTACCTTCGCTAAAGTTTATTTTATTTTCCATTTAGCAATATTTCACTTTTCCTTTCATTCGTATAATAATAGACCATATTACTATCACCGATTTTTGTGTGTTCCTCTGTCTATACTCAAGTTTACGACTTTCATTAAATTTTGGACACTAAAGTTAAATCCTCTGTTTATATTCGGAAATATGTGGTGGAAAGGGTCACACACTGCTCTCATGTGGTCCGTCCCAGGGTTAGCAGATAACCAAGATCCTAAAAGTACCTCCTCATGGTGCACCCCGGAAACAGAAACACAGCGGCTCTTGCTGTATTCCAGGATAACACTTTTAGGCTCATATCCATGGATGTGCTGTAGATGGAATGAGAATTGTCTGCAGAGATACAGGAAATATCTCAGAAACCTCTACACTATTACATCCAATATATGCAAGGCATCTGTGCATTCCAACTTGGCCGGCTTAAAAAGTAGATACATTGGAGGGACGACCAATGTCAATGTCCCTAACATACGGTTATTTTACGAGTACACACTGAATCTTGAAAAGGTAACACGCTAGAGGGGAGCGTAGTGTATGTGAGTCGATTCAGTGGCAATGGAGCTGCAATGGTCCAGTACGAGAGACTGACTGGCATAAGTGCTGTTCATGTTTGAGAACACACAGAAGCCCAAATATCCCATCACAATTGACCACATTCAAAGTAGGAGTCATGACTTAAGTATTGGATACGCCAACTTGAACACACACTCCTGCGTACGGAAGAAAGCTTTGAATACAGCTCCCCAATGTGCACAGGACAAGCACTGAACAAATGTCAGGGAGCGCATAGTTCAAATGTCTGACCGAAGCAGTGTTGAGACTTGGAATCTGGACACTGGAGGCAACACAGAGGGGGGAGGGGCAAGTCTCTAACAACACTGCAAACCTAGCTCAACTCGACTGTCGGCCATTGCCCAACACTGCCCATACAGAGAGAATTAGATTCAGTACCCAAGGGCCCACTGCAAAGCTCCTCGTCTGAGATTATATTTTACCTACCACAATGGGTAATATACGAAATGGTGAAGAGTCAAAATACACTGACGATGGATTAGAAGACCATGTCAAGTAGACGAGGTGAGTGCGTGAGAAATGCACAGGTCAAACCCCAGACCCCCCGAAGTGTTTGGCAAAGCAGCACCTCGTCTAGGAAGGTGTATCAACAATGAGTCTAATTCAACTGTCGCTGTTACCAAACACTGCTCATACAGACGAAATTAGGTCTGGAACCTAGGGACACAAAGGGTGTAAATGGAATGGTCTTTCTACATGATGAACAGCTCACTGGCTGCGAGGCGCTTCGTCAGAGGATAGACAAACAATGGGTGACCCAAGCAAAGTATCATTTCGCCACGTCTCGTGTACCCCCCCCATCCCCGAGAAGAAGACTTCTCCAATAGGCATTGCACCAAGCTAAAAGGTGAAGCCTCCTGGGTATGAAAGAAAGCTCATAAACCCCCTCACTGCACATAGGAAGTAAGACCTAATCGCTTATAATTCCTGGGAATCTAAAAAAATAAAACAACCTCATATCCCTGCACCATGATATGTTATGATTTCATTGACCTTACTTTCACATTAACATACATACATTTACTGTAACAATATAAGGTGTATCACGTACAGGTCTGCCTATAGTGCAGTAAAGCTGGTTCAGTTCAACTAATGTTTTTTTTTTAGAAATTAAATAAATGTCATAACAAAGTAAATATTACCCTTGTGTTTTCTGATGCCAGTCATTTTGTATGAGGTTTGCTGTATGTATAACAACTCTCAGACCAGTAGTGTACAACAGAAACATCATTTTTCTGCAAATATATTGAACTTTCTCAAGCAGCTATTTGTATTAGCTACATAGAAATAGAGTATAACAAACAGAATACTTGACATAATAATTATAAAATTACAGAGTCATATTTTGCAACTTCTTCCATGGCAGAGGAGTTGGTGGGACATCTTCAAAATCACAACTATCACAATCTAGATCAATGTTCGCCCGTGTGTTACCAGGACCTGAGAGAGGGGCAAAGAATAGTAACACTGTTTACCGTCCATGCATGTTGTAGGAGGTGACTAAGGAGGTTATAGGATGGAGTTGGCTGTCCCATCCCATATAGGGTCAGTGACCCAAAGTCATGCAGAAGTCAGATGTGTCAGACCAAAAGATGCAGATATCGCAGCAATGCTGTAAACCATGACACAACACATTCCGTTCTCTGGACTACATTCTGCTAGTCTGCAGGAGTTTGAGAACACAAACAGAAGAAGCAGTAGATCAATGTTCAAATACAACATAAGTCATGTCATTCAGATTATACTGGCCATGCCAATACACAAATAAGTGTGGTGGGTCTTCTACGTTCATCTCTTATTTAACTCGCATGATTTTTATGTGATTTCAGCTGGAGAGTATGAAGACGCTGTCCTACTAATTTATAGATGAGTTGCGACATTTGTTCTTTTCAACCTAGAACATCAGATTTCAACATGTAAGCGGGATCTAATATTCTAAAAACTGTTCCTACTCTGAAATCATGGTTTGACTTTTAACATATAACATGTACATTTCTTATCCAGAGTAAACACATTTATAAAATAATTTATAAGAGGAATGATATTTTAATGTCATATTTAATAGGGACTTGGTATGCATAACTTCTCTATATGAGCTACAAAATACAGTCAAGTTTATAGAAGAAACAAGTCTGCAGATATTGGTATTCCATACAAACAAAAGATGTGTAACTACGCGACATATATGAAAGACTTACGTATGATGTGTACCATAAGGAATTTCAAGTAGTGCCTGGAAGAAAAACAAAAACAAAACAATTTTAAATAGAAATTTAATGAGGTTTACAGCATATAAAATAATTGCAAAAGGCAACTTTAAGAAAACACAAAATTCAGTCCCAAAAATATAAAACAATTATTAAGCATAAGTCTGAGATGAAATATTGCAAAGCCTTGGGGGGGGGGGGGGGGGGGGGAACTACCAAACCCTACTTGTCACGTCCACAGGTAGGGGATAGTGTAACGGCTAAAGGTTAAAGTTAACAAAGAACAATATCAAGTTACATACCCTGCATAATGTCACATGACTATACGGTTGAGCCTCTGCTTTCATATCCATCTCTGCCCGCCCCTGCTCTCCATGGACCAGTAATATTGGCAAATTCCTGATTATAAACATATAGTTACATAAAATGTTAAAAATTGTGTACAAGAAATAATCATATTTACAGACTTGTGTGATAATATAATATAATATCAACCATTAAAAACACATCCACATGTTTTCACATGCGCTGAATTTAAATTAATTGACCATTTGCTGAGTCAGATCTGCAGTATTTTTAAAAATACACAAATTCATAACTGGATAGTAATCAGTTTTCTACCATTAGTGAAAAAAAATTTTCACTCATTGTTATCAAGTCACAGCCGTCAGTAATATTGCGTGTAGCAGCATCATTACAAGCTTGGCATCATCATCTCAAACTACTGCAGTGCCTCGAAAAATATTTGGAGTATGGCATTCCAATTCTGCAATGAATATTCGCACAAGATCATTCACATTGTTGATGTCATGCTGTTGGACCCTTCTGTTCAGTTTATCCCAAACGTGTTAAAGTCGGGAAAGTTGGCAGGCCAATCCACTACAAGAAAAGGTTGCTGAGCTAGGAAACTCCTGATTACATTAGCAATGTGAGATATAAAGTTGTCGTGCTGAAAGATTACCATATTTTTGATGATTGTGGAAAATAGGCACAACAATACGTTGTAGTATTTGATTAACGTAGACATAAGCTGTTACATTAACTCTGAAAACATGAAGGGGAGTACAGTACTCATGGAGAATCCACCTCAGACATGTATACTTTCTCCTCCAGATCCGTTATGCTGAACTATACATACATTAACATATTTTTCTCCAGGACAATGCCAGACTCAATTTCTCCTATCAGCAAATGAGATAAACCAACTGTCATCAGATAACATTGTCAATCTCCACTAGATGAATATTTTTTGTCGGCAGTTTTTTGTTCTGGTAGCGTCTAGTAAGGATATGACCAATGTTAGGATTTCTGGTTTGCAAGCCAGAAGGTTGAAGTTTCTGCGCATTTTTTGAACTGAGCCCCCGAGTGTCACGTGTATGAGCTGCTGTCTGAGTAGCTGTTTGGAAGTGGTTGCACAGATAATATTGCGCATCGGTACAATATGATGATATGCATTATTACACGAGGTTGACCAAGTCATCTGTGGTACCTGTCGCAAGGAATCATTGGTGTAGCCTTATCTTAGTGGACTGGTCACAATTTAAAATTCTCTGGTCGGCATTCCACTGACAAGCATACCAGCAGCTTGCTATCTCTCTTGCAATATTAGTCGAGACATGAAACAAAACAGTAACAGACCTTCTTTAGAAAAAAAACCAGATGCCTTTTACTCACTTAAGCAGGTCTGCATACATGTCCAAACCATGCTAGTTTTCATCGTTTTCCTATTGAAATCAATGCTTCTTGCACACCTGCATATATCTCTACTTTATTAATGGATGCATTGAACTGAAAGTCTTACTGCACACTGTGACACACCACAACACACAGGGTGAACAAAGAATAAGAAGAGAAAGTGTCAGTGTCTGCACATGCTTCATATCTGAAACTGTATCCAAAAATTGGAAAAAAAATCATATCCTACCTGTATTCATCAGGATACTGTTTTACCAACCAAGGAATGTCAAACATGAAATTAAAATGGCAAGAGGCTTTGAGTTTTCCCATTGATTTGGATAAAATATCTGAAAATACAAGACAATGTAAAATTTCACTAAAACTCACAGCTATTAACACTGTATAATCTTGTAAAAGTGAAATTAAATTAATTAAGTGATAGTAATTACTTACATTCATATATATATATATATATATATATATATATATATATATATACATACATACATACATACATACATACATACATATATACATATATATATATATACACACATACATATATACACACTGTTCAAAACAAGAAACGCAACATTGTTTCAAACGTGTACCAAAATTTTATTTACGTAATTAATGTTTCAACCTTAGCATTAAGAATCTTTCAGATTTTAACTAAACCAAACTCGTAACCAGTCATTTCCAATGGTCCATTGACAATGCTCATTCGCCCATTGCAGTTAATTCTGGTATGCCTGTCTAAAAGAACAGACTCTCTATATGGTCTTCTAGCCCAAAGACCAGGTAGGGTAAATGACTGTTTTATCTTAAATGCAACGAGCTGCTGGCATTGACTGGACTGTGGAGGACGCAGGTGCAAATCAATTGCTGATGTGGTGCAGCCATATAAAGTGGTCTTTGGCAGGAGTTGTGATTCTGGGTCTTCCACTGCGCTGCTGTCTGCCATTGAGCCAGTTTGTTGAAATTGCCTCCAAAAGTGACTAATGGTGCTTCTAACCACATTAAATTGTCTGGCCACTACACTTTGTGATTGTCCAGTCTTGATTCTTGATTAGAAACTGGCCTCATGGCACGTGGGGCATTCCCATAAGCGCTCCGCCCTCTGTTCCAGCAGTCATCCGACTCGATGGTGCTTCGAGTCCAATGTTGCCAAAACAGACGTCGACATCAGGGCACAACTCTGGCCCTTGCAACAGGTTTCTTTGTTTTTCCCCCCACCCACACCATGCCCATAACTAGTTCAAGCACAACGTCGGCATGTCGGAACAACATGGTAACTGTTATCGAAGGTTACGATTACAACTACTGTCCAGTCTATAAGCGTCCAATGGTAATGTATCGTTGTTCTATAGTGAACTGAGCCATACTTGCACATTGAATCTTCAACTGAATTTATTCAAGGGCCGCCAATATTTTATAGACATTCAATAATATGATCAGAGAATTTTGTTCAGTAAGTTTCACAGCAAACTCATGAAACTGTCACGAATTATTGCCAAAAATGTTGTTTTGACCTTGACCTTTTTCATTACCTCATGAATGAAGAGGTGAGTACAATTCAGGTAACCACGAAAAGTTAATGACCAGGTGGACACAGTCGATAGGTTGAAAGATGTCCAATCAGTTAATATCTTTTATAAAAGTAACTCGAAAACAGTTTCTTCTTTTAACAGTATAAGTCTATTCACCCTCTAGCTTTTCACATTTTTATAACCAAAACAGTGGGAAATATCTATATCAAACATAAATATATACACCAAATTTGACTCAAGATCTACATTTCCTATAAAATTTTCACTGCAAGTGCGGATCACATGGCTGTTTGAGATACTTCCAGAAAATTTAAAAAACGTTACACGTAGCAAAGTGTTATCTAAGTAAATAGAGTTCCTCGATGCTATACAAGATCATGACATATGCAACATTTGCAGTAGTTGCTTATGGAAGTAAGAGTGTGATTCTTCTTCTGTATCTGTTATCAAACTCCTGCAGATTAGCAAGATATTTAGCGGACCATTGATATGGTTTACATTTTGACTGATATTTGCTCGCTTTCAGCCTGATAAATTTGATTTCAGCATAGCTCTTGGTTCACATTGACCTTCTGTGGGATGGAACACTAAAATCTACCCCAAAAGTCCACTCCTTTAGTCACCTCAAATGACATGTATGACAGGTTACAGTGTTGCAATTTTTTGCTCCCCTTTTTAAGGCCTATGAAATTTATGAGTTATAAATAGTGATGTATTGCAACATGTCTCGACATGTGCAACATAGAATCCATTGAAGTAAAATAGAGATTTCTTCAGTGCAGTCAAAATAGCCATTAGAACAGTTGTTTATGGAGATTAGTTACTACCTATATCAAACATAAAGGAAACTTATACTGGTGACCTTTACCCTTTAGACTCATAGCACCAACTGTATTGAATTTACTAGGAATGTCTTGGACTTTAGTTAGGAAAAAACTCAAAGGTTGAAACTCATTGAAAGCATCCATGGGTGTTTTCTGATCTTTGCTATTTTCTGTATCTTTTCTGCAGACTTTCTCTGGCACTCCAATATCTGTTTCATATCGCTTTCGTTTACCTGAAATATAAATAATGAAACTAAAATGTTTACAAAATAACATATTAATGTAAGCATCTGACAAATTAGTTTATATCTGATGATCAGTTCATTTGTGAATTGTTGTATTGAGGCAGTAATAAAACATGGTTTCTGCGTCAGTGCTGATTCAGTAACAATGGATTTCTTTCGTTCAAAGTTAAATTAAGCCCTGCTCCTGGTGTTCAATATTGTCTTTGTAAAATTTAACAAATAATACTTGCTGTGTAGACATGTTAAACTGTGAACGAGAATAAGAACAAATTATTATGACAGAATCACAAGGAAGTATCAGCTTGATGCTTTTGTTCTCTATGCCAAACAGTGAAGTCTTACTTGTAGTTCAATTTGATGTTTCAATTACAGTATTTTTAATCAGAAAGTTCTCCCGAGTTTTTGCATGTCCCAGTTGACTGTTTGACTCAATGTGGCAGTAGGGTTCAATACCATGAACTACACAGTCTTCTATTCCAAAGGAAATTTTGTGACTTTCTAGAGGCATGTTGCAGTTTTAAAAAGTGTTGATTTCGTTCCAGCAATCTACACATTTTGAAAATAAATGTCTTAGAATACTTAAATATTGGTTGAGAAGAATTCAAGTCAAACATGCAAGTAAGAGAAGACACCAAACAGCAATATGTTTCTACAACAATAACAAGAAAACAATGAACTTATATCGGAAATGTACTTAGAATGAATATAAACAGATTGTCACTAGTGAAGCATTAAAATGGGTACCAGATGCCAAAAGAAAAAGACCAAGAGATTGCAGAACAACCATCAAAGAGGGTATGACTATGGGTCTCAACAACATACAGGAATTACACACCGTAGCATGACATCGCTGTAACTGGAGAGCTCTGATTTCTGCTCTATGCACCACGTTCAGCGCTGAAGGAACATAGGTAGATAGAATCTACGTATGAGTCTTCAGTATGCTTCAACACAGTGGAGATCATGGAATGAGGTGGTTAAATCACCAGTCTCCTTAATCTCCTCTTACTACTTGCATGATATACAGCAGTGTTGTTATTTTTGAGTCCTCTCTTAGAAGCAATACATTATAAAAAAATTAATTAATGCACAAACTAGTATTCTAAACAAAATTAAATGCACTGAAGTCAATATAGCAATTTGATCCTGAAATGAAACTATATGTTGAGAGGCTGAAAGAGAATCTTGTGAAAATATGTGAATCATGGAAGAGCACGAAATATCAGTCAGTCGTACAAAGAAAATTTCCCTTGGAAATGAAAGTTTTAACTCACACATAATGTGAAAATAATGAAAATGACAGCAGAACTCCATGCAAATAACCTCTGGAAACACAGAACTACATGGCAACACTCAACATGATCTAGTAAATTATATTTTTTAAGACAATAATCTGACACCCCATTTCAATTTGCATCAGTCCAAGTGTTACCTTCACTACTGATAATGCCGGCTAGTCTCAATAATGTGAGGTCTATGGTTCAACTCCTAATAAAAGAATGCATTTTTTCTGTCGGATGGAATGGTTTTTTTTTAAAACATCCTGTATAGCCTATGTCATGGTGACAGCAAGGACATGCAGCCTCTATCACACAGCCAAAAAAGTTCTCCCTCCACCCCACAATCGGAAAACTTGCAGCTCAAGAATACAGATAATGAAATAGATCTGTAGCATAAACATTCACACTTACACAAAGCAAAATAACTAACCATAACTCACCAGGATGAAAAAATTCCTCTAAATGAGATGGATTCTTTCGATAACATCTGCTTCCATATTTGCATTTTGGTTTATTTATTTCCTTAACTTCTGTCTTGATGTCATCTTCCACATCTGTATCTGCATCATAGAGGTCATTTGCACAATGTTCTTGCTGCTTTTCAGAAGAATCCTTCTTTGAAGTAACTGGTGGTTGTTGCAAATAGAAAAAAAATATAGAAACCAATAAGTCATAAAGATGAAGAAATAAAAATATGAAAAACAAAATTTCAACAGATCTTTGAAAATTTTTGGCCACTTTTCTTTTACCCTAGGTTAACAGGTCAATCTTTCTTTTAAAAAAGGTGTAAAGAATTGATTTCCTTGAGCTCAGGTTTTCCCATATCCCTTTTACCACGGCATAACACCGCTGGCTGATAGTACTACTCATAGCACATAACTTCAAAGTTTCAAGTGATAATCCCCAATCAAGGAACCTCCCAAAGATGTGCATGAGTTTAAGAATGCAGAAGATCTCCATAATGACATGGTGAAGCTGTTTGCTTTGTGTTCATATGATTATTTGTTCAAAATTAGGCTATCATTTGGTTCACAAGCACACTTTTTTCCAATGTCTCTGATGGTTAACACTGAAAATTGTGCTCTTAAGAAATCCACTCACCAGAAAGTTTGCTAACCTGTTGAGAGGGACAAGGTATATATGGGAAATCCAATTATAATGAAGGACATCCTCTATACCTTTAAATTTATAAATCAGCTGGTTTTCATCAAAACATTTACATACAGTATTTAATTCAACAGCAGGTATTCACTAAAACATAAATAAGTCATCTTTACTGCATCAAAAGTATGATTATTAAAACATCAACATTCACACTTTGCTCTATTCCCTTGTGGAGCGCAGAGTTTCAACAAACCTCTTCCTCAAACTAAATTTAGACTACAAGAGCATCACAAATTAAAAGAAACCCAAACTGACCACACTAAAATAGTTTCTTCCCACCCTAAAAATGCTTCTAGAATGACCTGCTGACAACTAGAGAAGTCAGATTCATGAAAGCAGCTCACTTACTTGTATAGACAATTGAGCGCATAAAATTGATGACAGATAAAGAAAATATGTCTTTGATTCTAAACTACTATTCCTCTATAGAACATTTACTAGTGCCATACCTTGGTGACCTGTAGCTGATGTTCCTTCACCTGCAATATCATAAAATAAATCTGGAGATCCATTCAGGCTGAATCTGTTGTCAGGATCTGTTGTAGAGTCAGAGTCATCAGAGTCTGATATTGAGTGAGCCTTGGCTACATGATGAGCAAGTGCAAGATCTTTCTTCTGCATTTGACTATATTCATGAGCTTCTTTGTCAAACTGAAACAAATTTATCAAAGACAATCATACTTACTACTATTACACAGATTGTATCTAATTTGTAAGTCTCAAAGACAAATGGTTAATCATACTTACTCTTGTTGCACAGATTTTATCTAATTTGTCAAAAACAAGGGTTAATCATACTTACTTTTGTTGCATAGAATTTACCTAATTTCTCAAAGACAAGGATTCATTATACTTACTGTTGTTGCACAGATTTATCTAAAATATTACTTGATATAACTATCATTTAAGAGTCACGATTGTTGCACAGTGAAATTCTGCTCATTCAAATACATTTCTCAATCTAAGCTGCATGCCATGTTTATACTTTGCAAGATAGGAGACATGTTGAAATGAAACCTGCCCATGCTGTGTCACCTATGCTAACACACAAGGAGCGTGAAGACATCCTTACTAATATCATAAATAAACATTGATGAACAAATGTCACATGGTCATTCTCTCTGTATGCTTAGTATCCTGTGTGGGCAATTGACAACATGGCCAGTGTGATAATTCGTCCAAATTTTACCAACGAGCAATGTTTAGTTTTTTACAGCCAAGAAGTGTCAACAAACTAACATTCATCAAAAATGCAGGTGGTGTATGGTGGAAATGTGCCTTGATAACAAGTGAAGGATTGGGCAAGAATGTTTCGGGAAGGGCGACAGATTTTCTTTTGAACACACATTTAGTTGCAATAAAAAATGTACAGAGTTTTCTGTTCTATTATTTTGCTTTGATGTAGGAACAGGAGCTGCACTAACTCGTCTATCGACGAAACAATGGATCAACTCTTTGCTGTGACCTTTGTTCTAGTTTCGAGGTATTACCTAACCTTTGCAATGTGATTACAGAAGTTGTAATTAAAATTAAAGTATGTTATTTTAAATGGAACATTAATTTTGCATTTAGATTAGGGAGGGGGGTAAGGGTTAGAATCAGTTATAAATTAAAAAATAAGTTATAAAAGTTATAATTGTAAGTGTGGTTGATATAGTTTGTGTCGGGAGATGTGACATCACAGCAACCATTAATTTAATTGGTGTTACACGGAAATCCGTGACGTCAGCTTCGTAAAAATGTAAACAATGTGTGCTATTTATAGCACAGTGAAGAGTTGATCCGTAGTTTTACCCATCTATCTATTGAATTGATTTGTTGTTGTGTTGAGTAGACCCTACTTACATTTATTATTTTTAATTTATTTATATAGGGCCAACCTATATACATTTTTCAAGAAACGTATATATATAAATATTGTAAATCTTTTTTTTTTACACAGTATGTTATAGTATGTATTGTAAATTGTCCACAAACAAAAACCCTAATAAACTTAAAGTTTATAAAGTGAGCAGCACTGTCACTGTGTGGTGTCAGCTACCAAAAACTAAAACACATTTGAAGTTTTATATATAAAATTAGGCCCCTATATTATAGCTTATTAAATATAGGCCCTATATATATACGATTCTATATATACGAAGTTTAACTTTAGGGCCCTTATCTAAATTCAATTGGAAATTGTTACGTTTACTAATTCAATTAAGCCTTACTGAGGAAAACTGGAAAATTCTATTACTAATAATAATTTAAATAAATTAGGCAGGCAAGTGGATAAATGGAAAACAAAACAATCGGCAAGTGGTCTACGGGGCAAAAAAAGTTGGGATTCTATGTTCTATAGTCCGGGGGGCAACAGTTAGTTTAAGTAAGAAATAAAAATGTAAACACCTGTTCTTGCAATTTTCGCGCAAAATCCTCATCAGACATTTTTGTCGACACCATCTGAGGAGACAACAGTACGTACAGAACACTGGCAGTCACGTGCCTACAATTAATGTGTTTGGTACTGTGAAATATGTCACATCGTGTTAAGGAAATACATATAAAAAATGTGTAGATCTTACTTTCCGGCGTCTATAAATAGCACACTGTTTACATTATTAAGTAGGCGAGGTCACGGAGTTCCGCTAGAAAAAACTGTCTGCCAATGATATGCCGCGCGCAGTGACGAGAAGCGACTGTATGCGCGGCGGACATTTTACAAAAATATTTGATAGATTTGACCAGTGGTTTTACTAGTGGAAATCCATGGAAATCGCCTAATTAACAATACAAACAGTGTAAAATGAAGCACTTACCTTATTCACCGTGGATAAACTCTCCATAAACCATGCATTATTTATAATACAAATATTACACAGCACAAATCACAAGATCTACTGTAGAAATGCGCGGATGTAATTGGTTTCCGATCACGCCAAGCCCAGTGTTGACAACTCATTTCATCATAAAAGCACCAAAAACGTCCATAATAAGCTTCAGAAAGCTTCAAATTTAAAGCGAAAAGCATCAACATGACAACTCGCCGTAGACCGAATTATTTTTCAAATTTCAACACCCCAGGCCCCCATTTTAAAAAGTTCAAATGTAATGTTGAACCCTTTCCCTCAACATCCAGATGTAATGAGGGGGGAGACGTTCTTCACTTTAGAACGTCCGGTTTCTACTTTGTAAAGTCCTTCTCAATTGCCCCGAGGAGCCAGGAGGCAAGGAAATAGAGCTACTGGCCAAACAAACAAACGACCAATAAAAATACTGCACTGGAATGCTGAGGGTGTCAACAGCGACATAGCCTTCAAAATCAGAGGCTACCAGTGCTACCGGTCTGACAGAAAGGACAGGCGAAAGGGTGGAATTCTGGCACTTGTTAAAAACAATATCAGCGCATGTCACCTGGAAGTATATATGGAAGGGGCAGAATACCAGATGCCCCACCTAAAAACAGACAGTGCAGAATTCCATCTCCTGAACTACTACTGCCCAAATGATAAACCATTGGCAATAGACAAAATTCCAGACAAAGAGAGACTTATGGTGTGTGGTGACTTTAACAGCCACTCCCAGAGCCGGGGCTACGATCATATCGACAAAAGAGGTGAGGAACTTGAGAGCTGGCAGGATGAAAATAATCTCATCCTTATTAACCAGCCAGCAGACTCACCAACCTTCTACTCGAGAGCTTGGCACACCACCTCTACACCAGACCTGGCATTCCACTCACCAGGCTGTGAATGGAACATCACACGTATCGTTGGAAAGCAGCTTGGAGGTAGTGACCACAGACCAGTATTTCTGGAAATCCACAGTGAATTTACCAAGGACAGCAGCACGCTCACTAGGTGGAACTATAAGAGGGCAGACTGGAAAATGTACCAGCATTTAACCAGTGTTCTAGCTAAGGACATGAACTTGGACAAAGACATCAATAGAGCAGTGAGTGAATACTACATGCTACTAGTAAAACCATACCCAGGGGGG
Organism: Meghimatium bilineatum; assembly: GCA_034231615.1. Lineage (NCBI taxonomy): Eukaryota > Metazoa > Mollusca > Gastropoda > Stylommatophora > Philomycidae > Meghimatium > Meghimatium bilineatum. The sequence continues at coordinate 30,945,381 of CM067322.1, forward strand.
CACGCAAAAACTACAAACCCTACTGGAATGATGAACTGGAAAAGCTGCAAAATGAGATGGAAACATCTAGACAGCAGGCTGAGAACAGACCTAGCCAAGAACATCACAACAAATATCAGCAAACAAAGGCTAAATTTCAAAGAGCCAAGTTACAAGCCAGACGGAGCAGCTGGAAAGAAAAAACAGTCGCTGAACCTAGAAAGAGATACTAGGAAATTATGGAAACTTGTAAAAAAAACTAAATGATGAAGGTATAGGGAGAAATACCAGGATCACACTTTATAAAGATATAAACATTTTAACAGGTAAAAATACAGCTGATTACTTTGCACATTCCTTTGCAGAAGACAACGTCAAAGTCAGTCCAGACAAACAACAGGAGGTTCGAGAGAACCAGCAAAACATTGGACAAGGCGAACCTATACCTGAAGTCATGGAGGCACCAATCACAATGAGAGAACTGGAGCATGCAATATCCAAATTGAAAATGAAAAAGTCCCCTGGAGCTGATGGAGTGTCCAATGAAATTATTAGAAACCTGGGAATTGCAGCAAGAGCAAAGCTACTGCAGATCTTTAACACAAGCTGGTCCACAGGTAATGTACCACAGGCGTAGAGAGAAGCAATAATGATACCACTCCTCAAAACAGGAAAAGATGGCAACACAGTCTCCAACTACAGGCCCATCAGCCTCACAAGCTGTCTATGCAAAACAATGGAACGCATTATCAATCTTAGGATGCAGTGGTACCTTGAAAGTGAAAACTTTATCACAGCTACTCTACTGAAGATAAGGCAACCTACCTCTCCCAAGAGATTGAGGATGCCTTCCAAGATAAGAAACTGGTACTAGCAGCATGGATAGACCTCAGTAAAGCATTTGATAAGGTCTGGAAAGGGCTCCTAAAGAAATTGCAGGGTTAGCTCAAGAATGTACAAATGGGTAAAAGCATACCTGCATAATAGAAGAGCCAGGGTGCAATTAGATGGTCGCAAGAGCAAGAAAGTTCTACTGCGTCATGGAGTCCCCCAGGGAGGAGTCCTGTCACCAACACTTTTCTTGGTTTACATCAACGACCTAGTTGCTTAACTACCACACGGGATCAAAGTGGCAATGTATGCTGACGACCTGGTGATCTGGTGCACGGAAGAACATGAAACAGTGGCCACTAAACAAATAAAAAGAGCTATCGATGCCCTAACCTTATGGGCAAATAGATGGTGCGTCAGCATTAACACAGATAAGTGCAGCACTACACTCTTTACCCTCTCACCAAAACAAAAAGCTGGTCATATCAAGATAGATGGAGAGCTCTTGAAAGAAGACAAACAACCAACATACCTCGGAGTTACTTTTGAAGATAAGCTGACATGGAAGCAGCACATAAACAAAGCAACAACAAAAGCCAGGAGGAAGTTAGCTATCCTGAGAAAACTAAGTAGAACCACATGGGGAGCCAGTGGAAATATACTCAATAAAGTTTACCAGCAAGGCATAAGACCACACCTGGAATATGGTTCAGCTGCGTGGTGTCCTGCATCAAACACTACATTACAAGATCTAGATAAAGTGCAAAACCAGGCACTTAGAATAATGTTGGGAGCAATGAAATCAACACTCATAGCATAGATGCAGAAAATGGGAAGAATGCAAACACTTGGCGAACGCAGAGACACAAAAGTACTAATTCAAGCAGAAAAGTTTCAGTGTATGCCAAGTCATCCAATGAAGGAAAGATTCCAAAATCTAGCAATGGAGCGACTGAAAAGGAGCAGCTTTATCCATCAAGCTAAACGACTCCGTAGACAACTTACAGAACTACCTGAAGTTGACAGCCCCTTAAGGTCTCTACCAGAACAAACCCCGTGAAGTGAAAGCCATGGAATGCCAATATACATTCAGACCCATATGAAAGGAATACTAAGCGAGGGCGAACTGAACAGTGTGCAGCGGAGGACAGTCACCCTCAGTTTCCTGGATGAGGAATATCCACAAGATATATGGGTCAGAGTATACACAGATGGATCAGCACAGAATGCTGTGAGGAATGGAGGTGCAGGTGTATATATAAAATATCCACACAAGCCTAGAGATACAATCAGAACACAGACAGGAAAATTCTGCAATAATTATGATGCAGAAATCCAGGCAATTAGCGTGGCAGCTAAAAAACTGCTGAACTCCAACTCTGGCCTACAGCCTGTGGTATTCCTGACAGATGCAAGGTCAGTGCTTCAAGCTCTCCAGTCTGGAAAACTAACAGACTTGAAAAAACTACTTAGCGCAGAAAAGTATTACAAGTATTAAAGTATCCGCAGGAACACAAACCATGCCTATTCGTACGAAGGTCTTTCGTACGAAGGTACGATTCGTAAGAAGGCCTTTAGGTCATTGTGTACGAATATGTATGTTCTGTGTTTGTGTTCCTGATGATACATTAGTGCTTGTACGGGATGTTCGTTGTTTCGATTGGTCTGTTCTCAGTGACTTGAGTACACAGGCTGAAAGTCTTAACCGGGCCACATCTTTTTGGGGGGAATGTGGTTGGTAAAGTTACTCCTTACGGCAGAGAGTTACGACAAGCAGGAGGATGAGAAGGTGGTTGTTAAGGATAAGGGTTTTTATAGTGATGTTAACAACCTTCTGGTTAGTTACAGTCGAGTCAGATGTATGTACAGTGTAGAAAGAAGGGTTGGAGAGTTGTTGGTGGCCCTCCTGGGGGTAAAGGTCCTTACGCCACACCCTTATCTGCTGGTTTGATGACAATATCATCACGGCGACGAAGATGTGCCAAGGCACGATATTCCTCAGGGGTGATGTTTGAACGATAAACGCATTCATAAGGACCTTTACCTCCAGGAGGGCCACCAACAACTTTCCAACCCTTCTTTCTACACTGCACACACATCTGACTCGACTGTAACTAACCAGAAGGTTGTTAACAGCACTGTGAAACCCCTTATCCTTAACAACCACCTTCCTACTACTGCCAAGGCTCTTTCATCGATCAAAGCTATTTAGGCAGACCTGTTTTCTATATGCTGCCTAAAATCCATAAGGCATTGAATCCGGGTAGACCTATTGCTCTTGTCCCACTGAGCGCATCTCCGACTTCCTTGACAGCATTTTCCAGCCCTTAGTCGAACAATTGCCTTCGTTCTTGAAAGACACTAGGAAAGCCCTAACCATTTTTTCTTCCCTGCAGTTGTTCACCTTTATTGGTTCAGATGCGCTCCATTTCATTTCCCAATGCCACTTTCACCATCAATCAGACCTTTACATGTGAGTCCCGTAATGTCATTTACGTAATCATATGTAAACGCTGCGGCAAACAGTACATCGGGGAAACCGGCTTAAGATTGAGCGATCGCTTTTGTAACCATCTTCATGTCACCAAGCACAGAATACCAAATCCTGTGGCCACACACTTCAACGGTGATGGTCATCATGGTGCTTGTGATGTTCAGGTCACCGCCATCAGATCCTGCACCACCGATGATAGATCTAGGTACGCTCTAGAAAATCGTCTCATTTTTTAATTGGGTACACTCAAGCCTTTTGGGCTCCATTCCGACCACTCTTATGTCTAGTACTGGGTTGGTGTGGTCTTTGTTAGATACGTTTGTTTGTTTGTTGTGATAATTTTTTCCATTCGTCGTCTTTTGATGTTTTGTGTGTATCTTGATGAAGACTTTTTGGTTGAAACGTTGAGACGGAGAATACACATTGTGAGTCTGAGAACATACATTGTGAGATAGAAAACACGCATTGTGAGACAGAGAATATACATTGTGAGACAGAGAATACACATTGTGAGACAGAGAATACACATTGTGAGACAGAAAACATGCATTGTTACACAGAGAACACACATTGTGAGACAGAGAACACACATTTTGAGAAAGAGAACACACACTGTGAGAATGAGAGCATACATTTTGAAAAAATAGAACATACATTGTGAAACAGGGAACTAACATTGTGTTACAGGTAAGACGGAGCGCACATTATTAGAAATAGAACACACATTGTGAGACAGAGCACACATTGTGAGACAGAGAAAACACATTCTGAAACAGGAAACACACAATGTTAGACAGTGAAAGAAAGGCAGAGAACACTATCTATTATTTTTGCCACAAATGTCCTTAGGCGTCCTGGGGAATATAAGTTTTCTGTATCTGACTATCTATATTGCGCTTGCCATGGTCAAGCTGTGGTTCTTAACGTGGTTCTCTCTTATTTAATCTTCCCATCGTAGTCTTGGTCTTTCTCTTGCCTTGACTCCGTTCTGTTATTGTACACCTTGATGGCTGGTTGTAATGGTTCCATTCACATGTGTCCGAACCAGTTGATCTGCTGTCTTTCTATATATTGTTTGTATGATGTGGTCTTTACTATCTTTCTGATGTCTTCATTTCTCATTCGGTCTCTTCTGGTGACGTTTATGGCCTTTCTCAACGATTTCATCCCACATGTTGTAATCTTTCTGAAGAGTGTTTTTGTCAGGTGTCATGTCTGGCACTGGTAACATAATGTTGGAATAAAGAGGGTGTTTATTATCTGTCGTTGGTCGTCATGTTGATCGCTATGTTTTTAAGTAGCGGTGACATTTGGTATTTTGCAGCGTTTGCTTTTTGGCACCTCATCTAAATTTCTATATAAATGTTGCCGTCTTCTGTAAAAATGCTTCCCAGATATTTAAATTCTTATGTTTGTTTTCGTTTTGTACTGCTAACATATACATTTAGCTGTTATTTTTCTCTGCATAGTTTCTATTTGTGATGTGTTTAAATATTGTATTATGTATTTTATTTAAATCTATCAATTGTATTTAAGTATTTTACATTGTATTCTTCGCACTCTGCCTGAGGTGAATTTGTATGTCGTTGTAGTTCGTTTTCAGTTGTTTTCGTTTTCATGTATGTTTTCAAATATGTCAGTGTTAATTACCTTGATCATCTGCGATCAAACCTTGATCTTGCAGAAAGTTACATATGACTCTTGATATTTCTGAGAGAACACACATTGTGCGACAGAGAATACACATTCTTGGACAGAGAGCACACATTATGGAACAGAGAACACACACTGTGAGACAGAGAACTCATGATGAGACAGAAAGTGAAAGTGACGCATTGTGAAACAGAATACACACATTTCGAGAAAGTGAACATACATTGTGAGACAGAGTACAGGTATTGTGAACAGTTACCTCTTGACACCCATATTTCAGACACAAACCTTCTTGAATTTCTTCCTGCTAAATTCTTTTTAGGACTTACTCTAACTGACATCTGAGTTTCTTTTCCAGGGTACTGGAAAAGATAGGACAAAATCATTATCACTGAAATATGTTGCAGGAAAAACTCATTAATATTGACATATGTAACTATCTACTCTTATTCCTCCATCGAGGTTTCAGAAGTCTATCTATCTATACGCTAAACCCGTTATTGACTTTCAGTGTCAGGGGTAGAAGAGTTCTCTGGAGATAGCCCTCGTGTGTGCTGAGTATATTGTGGAATTTGTCGTCGCTTTTATTTCGGTTGTCCATAGTTTTCGAGGTCGGCCTCTAGGTCTGCCTTCACTGTTTCTGTGTAGCATAGTGTGCTGTGGTATGCTGTCTGCTGATGTGTGCAAACCATTTGATCTGTTAGCTCTTAATATACTCCAAGATTGGGGCGATACCGGCTCTTTGTCTAATGTCCTCATTTCTCACTTTGTCTCCTAGCGATATTTCTAGGGGATTCTGCATAAGCATGCCATTTCAGCTGTCGCTAGTTTACGTTTGTCTTGTTCTGTTGTTGTCGTCCATGTTTGGCATTGGTAGCACAATGTAAGCATAGTAATCGTTTTGAATAGTGTTATTTTAGTGTTTAAATCTACATTTTTGTTTCTGAAGATTGGTGCCATTTGCCCTAGGGCTTGGTATATTTTACTACATATATTGTGTATTTCTTTACTGCTCACAATAGATGTAGTAAAGCATACCAAGTCCTAGGGCAAATGACACAAATCTTCAGAAACAAAATGTAGATTTAAACACCAAAATAACACTTTTCAAAACGATTATTATGACTACTCCATGTTACAAATGCCAAACATGGACAACGACAACACAAGATAAACGTAAACAGCTGAAATGGCATGCTTACGCAGAATCCTAAGAATATCGCTAAGAGACAGAGTGAGAAATGAGGACATTAGACAAAGAACCGGTTTTAGAAGTACTTCATTGAAACTATCTACTCACATTGCTACATCGAGGTGGTAGAAGTACTTCATTGAAACTATCTACTCACATTGCTCCATCGAGGTGGTAGAAGTACTTCATTGAAACTACTCGCATTGCTCCAGTCGGGTATTGAAAGTACTTCATTGAAACTATTTACTTGCATTCCTTCAGTCAGGTAGTGAAAGTACTTCATTGAAACTATCTACTCGCATTGCTCGAGTTGGGTAGTGAAAGTACTTCATTGAAACTATCTACTCGCATTGCTCCAGTTGGGTAGTGAAAGTACTTCATTGAAACTATCTACTTGCATTGCTCCATCCAGGTGATAACACAGGTAGACCACAGTATGAAGCCAGTAATGATCAAATTGAATGAACTTCATTGGAAGCATCTACACAACAGTCCTCCAGCGACTTATATTTATAGCGATGAGGCTAGAGGAAATGGTGGCCAGTTCACTCTTCAATATCCATGCTTTTCTTGGTTTTCCTTCTCCCATTATTTAGTCCCTGCATCGTGTCTGACATGGAATCATGTCAGCTTGCTTACATATTTATATCATACAAGCTATTCGTCGTTCTACTATTTAAAGTATAGACTCTTATATGCACATCTCCTTTTTGCTTACCTACATAGCCTATACTATCTGTAGGGATTGCGCTAATTTTGTCTATGCAATGTCTATTTGTATATAACACAAGTATTCGAAGACATGTATTCATACATAACACTTGTATTCGTATATAACACTTGTATTCGTACATAACACTTGCATTCGTACATAACACTTGCATTCGTACATAACACTTGTATTCGTACATAACACTTGTATTCGTACATAACACTTGTATTCGTACATAACACTTGTATTCGTACATAACACTGTACTTTCTGTTTACTTACTTATTCAACTGTAACACTTGTATTCCAAGTCATGTACTCATATGTAACACTTGTTTTCCAAGTCATGTACTTGTATATAACACTTGTTTTCCACGTCATGTACTTGTATATAACACTTGTATTCCAAGTCATGTACTCGTATATAACAGTATTCCAAGTCATGTACTCATATATAACAGTATTCCAAGTCATGTACTCATATGTAACACTTGTATTCCAAGTCATGTACTCGTATATCACACTTGTATTCCAAGTCATGTACTTGTATATAACAGTATTCCAAGTCATGTACTCATATATAACAGTATTCCAAGTCATGTACTCATATATAACACTTGTATTCCAAGTCATGTACTTGTATATCAAACTTGTATTCCAAGTCATGTACTCATATATAACAGTATTCCAAGTCATGTACTCGTATATAACAGTATTCCAAGTCATGTACTCATATATAACAGTATTCCAAGTCATGTACTCATATATAACACTTGTATTCCAAGTCATGTACTTGTATATCAAACTTGTATTCCAAGTCATGTACTCATATATAACAGTATTCCAAGTCATGTACTCATATATAACAGTATTCCAGGTCATGTACTCATATATAACAGTATTCCAAGTCATGTACTCATATATAACACTTGTATTCCAAGTCATGTACTTGTATATCAAACTTGTATTCCAAGTCATGTACTTGTATATCAAACTTGTATTCCAAGTCATGTACTCATATATAACAGTATTCCAAGTCATGTACTCGTATATAACAGTATTCCAAGTCATGTACTCGTATATCACACTTGTATTCCAAGTCATGTACTCGTATATCACACTTGCATTCCAAGTCATGTACTCGTATATCACACTTGTATTCCAAGTCATGTACTCGTATATCACACTTGTATTCCAAGTCATGTACTTGTATATCACACTTGTATTCCAAGTCATGTACTCATATATAACAGTATTCCAAGTCATGTACTCATATATAACAGTATTCCAAGTCATGTACTCATATGTAACACTTGTATTCCAAGTCATGTACTCGTATATAACAGTATTCCAAGTCATGTACTCATATATAACAGTATTCCAAGTCATGTACTCATATATAACACTTGTATTCCAAGTCATGTACTTGTATATCAAACTTGTATTCCAAGTCATGTACTCATATATAACAGTATTCCAAGTCATGTACTCATATATAACAGTATTCCAAGTCATGTACTCATATATAACACTTGTATTCCAAGTCATGTACTTGTATATCAAACTTGTATTCCAAGTCATGTACTTGTATATCAAACTTGTATTCCAAGTCATGTACTCATATATAACAGTATTCCAAGTCATGTACTCGTATATAACAGTATTCCAAGTCATGTACTCGTATATCACACTTGTATTCCAAGTCATGTACTTGTATATCACACTTGTATTCCAAGTCATGTACTCATATATAACAGTATTCCAAGTCATGTACTCATATATAACAGTATTCCAAGTCATGTACTCATATGTAACACTTGTATTCCAAGTCATGTACTCGTATATCACACTTGTTTTCCAAGTCATGTACTTGTATATAACACTTGTTTTCCACGTCATGTACTTGTATATAACACTTGTATTCCAAGTCATGTACTCGTATATAACAGTATTCCAAGTCATGTACTCGTATATCGCACTTGTATTCCAAGTCATGTACTTGTATATCACACTTGTATTCCAAGTCATGTACTCATATATAACAGTATTCCAAGTCATGTACTCATATATAACAGTATTCCAAGTCATGTACTCATATATAACACTTGTATTCCACGTCATGTACTTGTATATCAAACTTGTATTCCAAGTCATGTACTCATATATAACAGTATTCCAAGTCATGTACTCGTATATAACAGTATTCCAAGTCATGTACTCATATATAACAGTATTCCAAGTCATGTACTCATATATAACACTTGTATTCCAAGTCATGTACTCATATATAACAGTATTCCAAGTCATGTACTCGTATATAACAGTATTCCAAGTCATGTACTCGTATATAACAGTATTCCAAGTCATGTACTCGTATATAACAGTATTCCAAGTCATGTACTCATATATAACAGTATTCCAAGTCATGTACTCATATATAACAGTATTCCAAGTCATGTACTCGTATATAACAGTATTCCAAGTCATGTACTCATATATAACAGTATTCCAAGTCATGTACTCATATATAACACTTGTATTCCAAGTCATGTACTCGTATATAACAGTATTCCAAGTCATGTACTCATATATAACAGTATTCCAAGTCATGTACTCATATATAACAGTATTCCAAGTCATGTACTCGTATATAACAGTATTCCAAGTCATGTACTCATATATAACAGTATTCCAAGTCATGTACTCATATATAACAGTATTCCAAGTCATGTACTCATATATAACAGTATTCCAAGTCATGTACTCATATATAACAGTATTCCAAGTCATGTACTCGTATATAACAGTATTCCAAGTCATGTACTCATATATAACAGTATTCCAAGTCATGTACTCGTATATAGCACTTGTATTCCAAGTCATGTACTTGTATATAACACTTGTATTCCAAGTCATGTACTCATATATAACAGTATTCCAAGTCATGTACTCGTATATAGCACTTGTATTCCAAGTCATGTACTTGTATATAACATGTGTATTCCAAGTAATGTACTTGTAAATAACACTTGTATTCTAAGTCATGTGCTTGTATATAACACTTGTATTCGAAGGCCTATATTAGTTTTTTCACGTCTGTAGTAAGTTCCCAGCTCCGAGCTCTCACAACCACACACCATAATTTAATAAAAAAAACAGAACCAATGATATATCATAATGCTACCTATTTAAGTTTATGAACCAGGTTACCAATCTACTACCAAACAAGTTTCTACAAGTGTAAGCTAAAACATTATGGACCTGGCCAAGTGTTGGAGTACAACCTGGACATGCATCAAACAAAACATTAGTAATGGCATAACTTACAAATGTGTTATTTCAGTCTGTTTTACATGTGAAAAATGTATGTGTCCAAACCTAATTCTTCTCCTGACTCTCCATTGCATCTGTTTTGCTGCGGTAGAGTGTTAAATTCGACCAGCTCGACACCATGGTTACAATTACTTCCGACATCCTGGTGACTGTAGTCGCGATGGCTGTGGTTATGATTATGGTGCCTGTTATGGTAACGAGTGTCATGGTTATCCTCAGGGGTCACTAGATTGACGGATTTAATTCCTAACCAACTCTTCATTGATTGAACAGTCTTCCACTTTTGAACGGCTAGTCAGACATTACTGCTGTCATCGCTAATTTTGTTTGCGTGCCTGAAGAGTGATTTGTTTCTGTAATGGTTCCACAGCTGCAGGATCAGACCCAAAACGAGAAAATCATTTGCATTTCTACCAACCAGTCGGAGCACAAAGATACCGTCCTGTCGTAGGTACTGCTCGCAAAATTTCACTACCATCTTTTTGTCTAACTGATTTGTAGCAGTCGTTGATTCGAAGAAATTTCTTGATGTAGCGGAGGCGATGCTTCCTAAAGATCACTGTGTAAAGCCAGATGAGGAAGTTGAAGGCGCTGAGGCTGGCTACAAAGACCAACCAGAACCAGATGAAAATGAATATCTTTTCGTTAAAAAGATTGATTTGCAATACACATTGGACAGTGTAGTCGTGCACGTTGGTCATTTGACGGATTTTAAAGAAACAATGCGTGATTCTTGGGAATCAGGGTCTTTCTGCCCAGCTCTCACGGCGAGCCAAATGGTCCATAACCTCAAATCCATACACGTTAAACTTAGTACCCAAAAATTTGTTTAGTATACAAAGTTGACCAATAGCATTAGCCAGGTAAAGTAGTTTGATGAACATGTAGAGTGTGACCAGGTAGTTGCCGTAACGTTTTCCCCAAACGATACAGCAATATTTGGATACTTGTTGCTGTAATCGGATAAAACAGCCAGAATGGTACTCCCTGGCGTTTTCTATCCACCTATCCATATACCAGACTATGTGTTTGATGGTTCTGTCTCGATCGTCTGGGGCCACATAATCAGTTTCCGATGATAGAGTCACTATCTTGTCCAAATTCACACCAGCAGTCGCTGTCAAGATTCGCCATAATATACACAGCACCTAGAATGAAAGTAAAAGATACTGATTATTAAGAAATCATTTCAAATTTAAGAGTAACTGGCTATGTTACTTTAGAATAACGTTGAAGCAAACAGTAACAAGTAAATAAATCATTCAAAAGTCTTAGTAGATAGACTTTATAGAGACCAGCACTCTAAAGAAACCAGCACAACCGCAAATCAAGAGTACAATCACAACACGCAACTTTGTAGTTTCATCCGTAAGCTCGGTGAGTGCAAGGAACATGAGTTAACTTCTACTAAAGGGAAGTACGCTTAAGAAAGGGGTTAGATGTACCAAGACTTAACACAAAAAAACACCCCTCAATCCTTACCAAAATAAGTTACATTTTCAAAAATCTTATAGTAACTATTTTCTTACACAGCTTACATTTTGTGTTTATTGGCTAAGGTTTTTGTGTTACAGCAACATAAAATTGAAATTGGGGTATCAGTAGAAATAACTGTTAGTATAGTCTTAATTTTTTCATGTGCGATTTTCATTTTAAAAAATGATATACCGGTATATGTTTGATTTTGTACATCATATCTTCCAGATTTTGTAAGATAATCCCATTAATCGGTTAATCTTCATTTGTTGTATAGCTGAAACATGACCCATTTTTACTGTGCTTATGTTTAATTAAAAATGTTGAGGCAGACATATTGGCCAGAGGAAACAACACTGGAATCAAAGCTCTATGAGCTCCAAGAATAATGAAATATAAAATTGCATAAGTAATTTCAATTGAGTGAAACAGCGAACTGGTATGATGTTACATGCAAATTTCATATTTCAAATCATTTGTGTACAAATTAGTGTTGAAGATATTACCGGTACATTAATGTGTATGACTAAATATTATTTGCAAGTAAAATATTGCCTAGAAAATTATCTGTCTTTTGCAGAATGTTCATGGAATGCACGAACCTTATGTGTTTTATAGTTGAATTTATGCACGAAATATATGTTTTATAGTTGAATTTATGCACGTAATATATGTTTGTTTGTTTGTTTTGCGTTCGCTCCATTGTAACCATCACGGGTGTCCGTGCATTTTCCGCCGGGAGCGTGATTATGTTGTGCCACCGTTATGCGCCTTGTAGGCCTAGCACATCCGATTTCGGCATGACGAAATATATGTTTCTTCTTCTTCTTCTGCGTTCGTTCTCAAAACTCCTGCAGATTAGCAGGATGTCGTCCGGAGAACGGAATGCATTGTGTCATAGTTTACAGCATTGCTGTGATATCTGCGCCCTTCGGCCTGACACATCCGACTTCAGCATGGCTTTGGGTCACTGACCCTATATAAGATGGGACAGCCAATTCCATCCCATAACCTCCTTAGTTGCCTCTTACGACATGCATGGAAGGTAAACAGTGTTGCTATTCTTTGCTCCCCTTTCGGGCCCCGGAAACACACAGGCGAAATATATGTTTTATAGTTGAATTTATGCACAAATCATGTGCTTTATAGATGAATTAATGCGCAAAATTTGTTTTATAGTCGAATTTATGTACGAAATATGTGTTTTATAGATGAATATATCTTCTTCCAGTTTGTTTTGTTCTACGCTGCTGAAGTCTAGAACAATCAACGTCAAGCGTGACTCGTTAAAAGAAGCAGTTGTGTACCGCCAATAGACGCAAGCATTCTTGTCGTCCCTTCCCATCATTAAACAGCTGAAATAGCACACACAAATTTAGTTATTTAATATAAACATTACAGAAAGATAATCGCAGGATCATTCTTGTTTTCAAAGATATTTGTCCTTGATGCTGGAACGATTCAGCGTGTGATTTCATTTACATCAGCAACTTTCATTGACTCCTGAGGATCTGACCTTTTAATAACAATTCCCTCATTCATTGAGACGCTTGTTTCAAATCAATCATGTGCTTTGAAACAATTTATGATGATTATTTCTCAGAACTGAAAATTGCCTATGTATAACAATGTGACGTGGATATGACAACATGGCACTGTGTTTTTTTTCTGTGGTGTAGGGAACTGATATTTAGTGACTAATAGTGCGTTAGTGAGTAAGCCAATGCGTTGTGGATAATATCTAGAAGGTTTTCTGTGGACAGATTCAACGATAATCATCGCTAAGTACCGTCTCCGTAATGAAGATTGGCTACAGCAGACCACCAACATCCCATGTCTTGGTGGTACACTCTGTTAGGCTGCAATCTTGTGATCTACTTGTATCTCTGCCTACCTCTTGATCGCCTCCCCTAAATTTTACACTCACGTAGGGTATTCAACCAAGTATTTTAATATGTTAAAAATACTTCATTTGTTTGATCTTTATTTCATTTAATAATTCTTTCTTCATGTGAAGTGTTGTTAAAATCTCTTTGTTTGTTTTCTTCTCTTTCCATGATGTTCTCCATATTCTTCTATATATCCAGATCTCAAAGGCATCAATTATGTCTTCTAGTTTTTTGTGTATTGTTCACATTTATGAGCCATTTATTAATATATAATAGATGTAGCAATTTATAACTCTCATTGTTGGCTTGTTTATAATTTGTTTAGATGTCAATTTTCCTTATTGCTGAAGCGCGATTAATCGCCAAATAAGACCTAACGGGAGAATTAAAACAAAGGAGAATCAACATTATTACGTGATGTTCTTATTTATTGCTGGTTTTTCATTGGTAATATGCTATATGTCACTCGGGTGTCACTTACTAATTGCACGGAATAATTAAAAACATGTAAAATAAATGTAAAGTAACACTAGAGATATTCTCAGATCATTGTCATTCCCCATGTTTGATACTGTTTACAGACTTAAAATACACAATCTAAAGCTGTTTTTCCTAGAAGTATAGAACAACTAAGATCATTCATTCCTTGGTGCCATGTCTTCCAGCGTAGGTGATCATGTCTCACCAGTCCTCTGTTTGTTATACATTTAAATATATTTTCTGATGATTCTGAATCATGCCAGGTTTTCAAGTCATCCAAATCACATTATCTTTACGTTATGGGGTTAGATGTACCAAGACTTAACAAAAAATATCATGGACAGCTAAAAAGAGTACCGGTAATGCTATAATTTTACAACTGGTCAACTCAAATGGAGAACTTACTATCTGTATTAGAAGATACCTCCTAGCCTCGATCTTCACAGTTGCTATGATGTTCTCCAACCCACCTTTTCTCATGACATGATCCAGAAACTGCGATTTCGTCCATGATATTTTCAACATTCTTCTATAAAACCACATCTCTGTGGTCTCCAGATGTTTTCTTGCAATATTGTAAATTGTCCATGCTTCACCACCATATAGTAGTATGGGCTCTATATAACATTTTAGTATGTTCTTTCTTACTTCTATTGATTACAATTATAAGAATTATTGCACAAGATGTTCCTCATCTTCTGGAATGCTGCTTTTGCCTGTGCTGTTTGACTTTTTATCTCAGTGACACATCTACCATCTGAAGTAATAATTATGCCCAAATTATCTAAGTTAAATTATCCAATAAACAATTTACCTGTGCTAAGAATAATACAACATTAAGGTTAAATTATCACACAAATAATTACTAGAACATTATTTATAATTAACATACTTATATTATAATTATATAATTATAGAACATACTTATAATTACTAGAACATGCTCCAAAGTTTATATCACTATTAGAAGTGAACAAGTATAAACAGGAACATACAATATCAATACAATAACGTTATAAAATGGCAAAAGTCTTAAACATTAAAACAACATTATGGGTTAGGTGCCAGCACGATATGTATGAGCCAGCACGACCTACAAGAGTTGGTGAAGTACGACCTACAAGGGTTCTAAGAACAGTTATAATAAGAACAAATTCGAAGCTCGTAGTTACCGAATTATGAAAACCAGGACTTCCAATGCTTTCATGGTCGCATTTGCTTTGATATAGCTAAAATCTATCCATGTTAAAAGATTAACGTTCCACGATCACACATCACAATAAAAATAGTATATGTATTTTTCAAACATATGAACAAAGTAGAGGATGAAATGTAGTGAATTGTTAACATTACTGCTGGTGTCGTGGTAGAGAATTGTGTCAACAGTGAGTGTTTCTGAAGAGAAATTTATGAATAATAGTAATAATTTTGTCAACAGTCGCATAATGTTGCTGAAGTCAGGGCAGAGACTTGTTTGAAGTGGGAGTCCATAATGTTACTGAAGTCAGGGCAGAGACTTGTTTGAAGTTTGAGTCCATAATGTTGCTGAAGTCAGGGCAGAGACTTATTTGAAGTGGGAGTCCATAATGTTGCTGAAGTCAGGGCAGAGACTTGTTTGCAGTATCTTGGCACAGAAACTGTAGAAAGCAATATCATAGCAGATGACAAGAGCAGCAAAGAAATACACAATACATGTATTAAAGCATACAAAGCCCCAGGGCAAATGACACAATCTTCAGAAACAAAAATGTAGATTTAAACACCAAAATAACACTATTAACCTTTACGACTCTGCGGGCGAGGTCACGCACCCGTAGGACACGCCCCCTTGTGCCTGCGGGCGAGGTCACTCACCATACGATATCGCCTGATTCCCGAGTACGGAACTTCACGAAGTAATGAACAGATGCCGTATAAAGCACGCCAAACGAAGCTAGGATTACGTCACAGTTTAAAGGTCAAATTCCTTTACTCATTACGATTGTAAGAGAGAGAAAGCCGGTTGAATTTGTCAACGCATTTCTAGAGCGACTTTAGCCATTTTCGGCCGTATTTTACTATCAAATTGAGTACCGCGTGGCATGGGTAAGTGATCGTGACTACATGTTCTAATTGTTGTTTTTTGTGTTTAATATGTTGTTATTTGATAAGAATGTTTGTGTATTCATTCAAAAACACAAAAATAATATGTATCAGGGGTGCCACATGTGTGCATGGACAATAATTACGTTGCGTGTCGGCATAGACCTAGTGTTGACCGGACGGACATTATATGCGATTTCTTCACGTTTTATTAGTTTTTTTTAGTTCATATTATATTAGTTTGGATATAAAACAATACATATACAATAAGTATAGGTATTTATGAAGATTTTACCAGTGTTGCCACACATTGCTCATGTATTAGGGGCGTCAAGAAGATATATTTGCGATTTTGAAAATGACGTTTTCCGTTTTTCCCCCGAATTTTCAACTTCACAACTTGCTCACAACTGTCATATCACACATACAACAACAACAAAAACACGATAATATTCACTATTCATTCCTTTATTTACGTGTGCAAAATTTATTTAAATATCTTCTAAAACAAAAAAGTTATTTTGTTTTCAAAACACTCACCATCAACAACGAAAATTTTCCAAAAAGAATCCAGGCCCTGGGGAGAAATTTCTCAATTTAATTCAGGGCCCTAAAGGTTAAAAACGATAACTATGGCAACTATGTGCTATCACAAAGCCAATCATGGACAACGACAGCACAGGACAAACGTAATCTTGTGACAGCTGAAACGGCATGCTTACGCAGAATCCTAAGAATATTGCTAAGAGACAGATTAAGGAATGAGGACAGTAGACAAAAAACTGGCACCACCTTAATCTTGGAATATATTCAACCGATCAAATGGCTTGCACACATCAGCAGACTACCATCAGACATCATACCACAGCAAGCTATGCTACAAAGATACAGTGATGGTAAATCTAGAGGCCGACCATGAAAACAATGTACCACCGAAATATAAGAGGCGACAAAATCCACAATATACTCAGCATACACAAGGGCCATCTCCAGAATACTTTTCTACCACTGAACCTGAAAGGCAACAAAGGGTTTATCGAATAGATAGATATATAGACTATCTTAGCTCAAACTTCGAACTCACTCCGATGACAACAGGAAGAGGTGGTCCATGTGCAAGCCCCGCCCCTAGTCCTCCAAATGCCCAGAATAAGACAATCAAAGCAATCATTGAATGTTGGATGTCGTAATAACTGGCAAACGTTGCTCCACTGAAACAATATGAAAGGTATAATGTTAAATATACACACATGTGGTTAATCATAAATCAGTACTAGCATGGATATGGATAATAGTGGATTAAAAATGAAGTGCTGTTTGATGTTCGTCAGAAACTTGGATCCACACATCAACAGTTGTACATTCTCAGGAACTAAAAACTGGTGCCTTATGCCTCCACCAGACAGCATACTTGATGCTCTTGTATACTGCAGTTTTATCAAACAAAAATTACTCTTAAATTTATTCTTTTACTACTTGAGGAGAGCGGTGGTCTAGATGATAGAGAGCTTGCTTACTATCACAGGGTTACAGCGTGAAAGGTTCAAAACCACATCCAGACAAACAAACAAACTTTGGTTGTTATTTATCCCATGACACGACCATTCTTCCGGTCAACCCAGATGTAAATGAGTACCTGACTTGAGTTCCTTCATTTATTGGTATCATGCCTTCCGACGTAGGTGATCATGTCTCTCCATAGTCCTCTGTTATACATTTAAATATAGTTTCTAATGATTCTGCATCATGCCAGGCTTTCAAGCCATCCAACATTTTCTAACGTTGTCTTCCTCTGTCTCTCTTACCCTCCATCTTTCTAGTTGTCACGATGTTCTCCAGCCCACCTCTTCTATAACATCTTCTTCTTCTTCTTTCGTTCACTTGAAACATGTCTATATCTGTAATTCTGTCTCCTGAATAAAACTCACTGTCTTTTGTAGTTCATACAGTGGCCCAGAAACTGTGATTGTCATCTTCTAATACAGTTAATAAGTTCCCTACTTGATGATTTTTCATATACTAGGAAGGGAATTGATCTCTCTATTTGACGAGTCCTTTACAGAACGTTGTCCTCACTGCAACTATGTAAGCCTCTCGGTTCTGTGCAAGCTGCCCATCTTCTTCCAGTGTCATTTTCAGAAGATCTTCAATGTCATGTGTCCATCGTAGTCTTGGTCTGCCTCTTGTTCTCTTTCCTGGAACTTTCCATCATGAGTTTCGTGGCACAGATACATTTCAGCAGTGTTTGCCATTGCTTTCTGAACCAGTACTGGTCGCCTATCAGTTACCATCCTTCATGCACCCTCAGCCCAATACGGGGACTTTCGAAATCCAACACTCGAAACCGTTGTTGATAATACCATCTTCCACCATCTCTGCCAGCAGTTGTGTTGTATGGTAGGGGAGGATGTCTACTGGGAGAGTTGTTTCACGTAGTTCAGCTGACTAGCTAAGGGAATTGGTCACTTCATCTAACAGTTGCTGCAGTTTAGTATTTGAAGAGCTATCTTCATCCCCAACGGCAGGTTACTGACATGGGACCTACCTTTATCTTTACTGTACTGCGAAATTGCCAGATGAACTTTAAATCAGATATTATAAATTAAATTATGAATAACGCCTAAGTATTGATCCACGCCATTTTTTTCTTCCAAGCATGTCATAAGAGGTGACTAAGGAGTTTATGTGGTAGAGTTGGCTATCCAATACAGGGTGAAAGTGACCCAGCAGTCATGTGGGATTGTAAGATATCATATAAAAGTTTTCAACCATAACACAACATATTGCGTTCTCCAAACAACATCTTGCTAATCTGCAGACGTCTGTGAACAAATATGGAAGCAGAAAAAGCAGACGATTTATTAATCAAAATTCTTTGTCCCCCCTCTAGCAAAACAGAACATGCCACTTAGAGCTATCAAACATGTGAAAATTGTATATGCTTCCCCACCCCAAGTATTTTAACAAATAAATAAATATAATTAAGATAAAGGAAAAGTTGTTTTTAAAGAAACCCACTCCCATCTCAGCAGTCATATCTACAACCTTGCCACCAGTGTATATGAAACAGTCGGACAACCTTGCCATCAGTGTATATGAAACAGTCATACAACCTTGCCATCAGTGTATATGAAACAGTCATACAACCTTGCCATCAGTGTATATGAAACAGTCATACAACCTTGCCATCAGTGTATATGAAACAGTCATACAACCTTGCCATCAGTGTATATGAAACAGTCATACAACCTTGCCATCAGTGTATATGAAACAGTTAGACAACCTTGCCATCAGTGTATATGAAACAGTTAGACAACCTTGCCATCAGTGTATATGAAACAGTTAGACAACCTTGCCATCAGTGTATATGAAACAGTTAGACAACCTTGCCATCAGTGTATATGAAACAGTCATACAACCTTGCCATCAGTGTATATGAAACAGTCGGACAACCTTGCCGTCAGTGTATATGAAACAGTCGGACAACCTTGCTGTCAGTGTATATGAAACAGTCGGACAACCTTGCTGTCAGTGTATATGAAACAGTCGGACAACCTTGCTGTCAGTGTATATGAAACAGTCGGACAACCTTGCCGTCAGTGTATATGAAACAGTCGGACAACCTTGCTGTCAGTGTATATGAAACAGTCGGACAACCTTGCTGTCAGTGTATATGAAACAGTCGGACAACCTTGCTGTCAGTGTATATGAAACAGTCGGACAACCTTGCTGTCAGTGTATATGAAACAGTCGGACAACCTTGCTGTCAGTGTATATGAAACAGTCGGCAAATGTTTCATGTTATTCTAAGAATTCAATCAGCTCAAATTCTAGTCTGTCTGTATATGTAACAATCACAGTAACCAGAAGTGTAACAATCACAGTAACCAGAAGTGTAACAATCACTGTAACCAGAATTGTAACAATCACAGTAACCAGAAGTGTAACAATCCCAGTAACCAGAAGTGTAACAATCACAGTAACCAGAAGTGTAACAATCACTGTAACCAGAATTGTAACAATCACAGTAACCAGAAGTGTAACAATCACTGTAACCAGAATTGTAACAATCACAGTAACCAGAAGTGTAACAATCACAGTAACCAGAAGTGTAACAATCACAGTAACCAGAAGTGTAACAATCACAGTAACTAAAAGTGTAACAATCACAGTAACTAAAAGTGTAACAATCCTGCTTCAGTTCAATGAACAATATAATATAGAAACATTGAAGATTTATTATTAAATAAAAATAATAATGCAGCATTCGGGAATTGAACCAGGTCATCTTAGATGACACCTACTCGCCTCGCAACTCTGATGTGGTCGTAGATGGAAAATATGTTGACTCAAGTTGCGAGGTGGGTAGGCGTCATCTGAGTGCTCCTGGTTCAAATTCTGTTTCCTACATTGTTATTTTTTTCAGTTGGATGTGCAGTTTAGTAAGCTGGTGCCATCCCCTTAATGTATGGGCTTATTTAATGTATGTTCTATCCAACGCTAGCATCTTTTCTTAAGTCCTGAATTCACAGTTGAATGCACAGTTTAGTGAACTGGTGCCAGCCCCTTAATGTATGGATTTATTTAATGTAAGTTCTATCCAACGCCAGCGTAATTTCTTACGTCCTAGATTCACAGTTGCTTGCGTAGTTCTTGCTATGAGTTCCAATTCATCTACATGTTTCCTGGGTCATAAGAGCACAGAAAAGTGACACTGTTATCTTCTTCTTCTTCAGCTTTCATTCTCAAACTCCCGCTGGATCTCTTTTGTAGCAGGACAATGGTTCTACTAGATTTTCAGCAGGATATAGTCCAGAGAATGGAAAAGTGTTGTATCACCATTTTACTTTCACCAATAACCCAACACATCTGTCTTTGGTTGACACTGTTACCTGCCACACATGTCCTAAGAGACGATTAAAGAGGTTTTGGGATGGATTTTTGTGTCCCATCACAGAAGGGATCAAAGTGAACCATAAGCTGTGCTAAAGTCGGATGTGTCAGGCCAAACATCACAGATAATGTGGCCAAACATCACAGATAAGCAGCCAAACTGTAAACCATGACACAGCACATTCTGTTCTCTGGATTGTTTCTCAAATACTATGTTTCCCATTAAGGAAGTTGTGCGGCAGGGAGGTGCTATTTGTTCTCTTGACTGCATCCTACTAATCTGTAGGAGTTTGAGAACAAAAGAAGAAGTTCTTAATTTGAATAAAGTTAACACCCTTTTAATCATTCCTTTAGCTATTATCTCCCTTTAACTTCTGCATTCTACAAAAATAAATACAGTCATTCCTAAGTTATCGCGGTTAATAGGGACCAGAACCGATCGCGATAAGTGAAAAGGAGTAGTGTCATCCTCTCATTTTTATCACACATACATTTTTTCTGTATGTATAATATCAATAAGTGTATATGAAACCATATAAGTGCATATGTTATCATTAGAACATTAAAAAATAGTTTCAACATGTAGATAAAATATTAATAGTATAAATAACACATAAAATAATGTATAAATAATATAATATGATACGTGTGTGTGTAACATAAGTAGATGTAACTAAAGTGTACATACTGTAAATATGTTTTTAGAAATCTGTGATGTACTGAGGCCGCGATAAATTAACTGCGAAGTAGCGAGGGATGACTGTAAACAAACTTTGTGCTTATATTGGACATGCACTAAGAATAAATGAAGAATGTTGAAAGATTAAATGGAGATTTAAGAAGACTACATGAGTATTGTCAAACATGGAAACTGAAAGTAAACTGTGAGAAAACTATCTATACCATCTTTACCAAAAGTCATAAAGTAGCCAAAGAAAATATCAGTCTATGGTTGGACACACAGAAATTGCCAAGAGAAGAACATCCCACATATCTTGGAATCACGCTTGATTGGCAGCTCACCCTCAAGAAGTATGTAGAAAATATAAAAAATAAAGCACTTAAACGATTGCAACTACTGAAAAGACTCACAGGCACATCTTGGGGATCAGACAAGGATACCCTTAGAGGATTATATCTTGGGTACATACGCTCTGCTTTAGAATACAACAGTACACTCCTTACAACATGTTCCAAGACAAATATAGAATCTCTAGACAGAGTGCAGAACAATGCCATAAGTCTTATTAGTGGAGCAATGAGATCTACACCAACAGGTGCATGTGAAATACATACAAATGTAGAACCCCTTGAGATGCGGAGAGATATGGCTGCAATGGAAGCTTATGAAAGAACACTCAAATAAACAACTTGTAGAAAACTGGCAACCAAACTACAGATTAAAACAAAAGTCAGTCCTTAGCCATGTCAATGAAATAAAAGACAGCTATCACTTCCCAGACAAGAACTGCAAAGAGTAGAAAA
Source organism: Meghimatium bilineatum (assembly GCA_034231615.1). Lineage (NCBI taxonomy): Eukaryota > Metazoa > Mollusca > Gastropoda > Stylommatophora > Philomycidae > Meghimatium > Meghimatium bilineatum. The sequence continues at coordinate 30,967,879 of CM067322.1, forward strand.
ATATTTACCACCACATGCAAGTTTTAAATTACCGGAAATCAAGACACAAGAGATAATTCAACAAAAAGTTCAGACCCAGTAAGTCTTATGAAAGCAACACAGAAATCAATAGACATCTACCCAGAACAATGGATCCATGTCTATACAGATGGGTCTGCTTTTAAAGCCACTATCAAAGCAGGTTATGGTGTCTATATAGAATATTCAGACAAAACATCTGATGAGGGTTGATGCTTGGGGGGAGATATGTTCTAACTATGAAGCTGAAATAGCACTAGAAGTTTCCTTGTACCACCTGAAGACCATATTTGATATCTTTCCAACAAAAGTCCAAAATATTGTGATTTTTACAGATTCTATGTCTGCTCTTCAGACACTAGAATGTGATGGAAATTGTAAACCTGAGCTAGTTGAAATATATCACCATGCAAACCAACTGCTTACATCGTATGAAGTCAGATTTGTTATGCAGTGGATTCCTGGCCACTCAAACACACCTGGCAATGACAAGGGAGCAAAGAAGGGAGCACAACAAGAACAGCCATATACACAAACACCATGCACACAGTTAAAATGATGTTGAAATCTGTGAACAAAGAAAATTGGATGAACAGATTGGCCATGGGAAACACTGGGAGGGAAATCTATAAATATATGACCAGCCCAAATCCTAAAGACAACATAAACAACCTCCTGGGAAGGAAAAACCAGAGTATCATCTTCAGAATGCGTACACAACATGTACAGCTTAATAATCACCTGAACAGAATACAATCACAACACACTCCAGGGTGCCGGATGTGCACTCATCTCTATAAAACTGTTGACGACCACATTTTTTAATGTCCAGCACTGGAGGACATCAGGAAAATGCTACTCCCTCCAGGGCCAGATAAATGGAACACATTATATGGAACAAAACAACAGCTAACAACAAACACATGCATATATCCCACAATAGCAGTGGGTCAAAGGGCATGAGCCCATGGACGCTGGATCAGCAACCAAGAATTAATGAAAATAGACTGTCATTACAAACATTAACTGACTGAATTTTATGATTTATATTTAGTTATACAATGGAAATCCCTTTATACCAATTCTATTATAACAAATTTCCCTATATAACAACACTTTTCAAGATCCTCAATTATATTTATTCTATATTGTTTGTACTGTATATAAAGAATTTCTGTTATTACATACACATTTTGTCGGTCCGGACCACGTTGTTATAACAGGATTCCACTCTACAACCTTAGTGACAAACTTCATTGATTGTGAAAACTGTTGCTATATTAAATAAATATAGCAACCATAGTGATAATATTACTAAGACTAACTCATCTAGAATAGCACATTATTCTAAAATGGCTACACCCACATAATACAGTCTGTTGACAACGTTTGCGAGTATTATTCTTGAAAAATTCAAAATTCTGGAAAATGAGCAGAATTTCATTTCGCAGTATCTCTTACACATGTATTCACTGGCGAAAAACACTATTAACTAATCCTCACACTTAGAATCCTAAAATCACACCCAGCATTATAATAAGTAGAATTTCACTCTTGAAATAACTCTGGGACTTTCAAATTAAATTAGAAAATGGAAACATTCATTACAACACATTGACAATTTCAAAGCTCTATGTCATGTGATAGATTTTATACATACTTTTAAGGATGGCGAGGATTAATGTCTAAAAAATTTGCAAATACCCTTGCTAATGGAACATAAGTATATTCTGGAATGAAGATCAGTAAAGTGTTAAGGTAAGTATATCTTTCTAGGAGGTGAGCAAGAGGTAAGTAAAGATACAAATGGGAAACAAACATCATACGATGGACATGTTACAGTCTAACAGAGTGCACCACCAAGGCAAGAGACAGGAGATGTTGGATGACTGTTGCAGTCAACCTTCATTCAGGAGATGGCACTTAATGTGAATCTTTAATGAATTTTAATGTGTAATTAGTGAATCTTTCTAGTAATTTTATCTTAAAAATAATTTCAATATTTGATAATTTTATCTTAAAAATAATTTCAATATTTGATAATTTAATCTTAAAAATAATTTCAATATTTTATAATTTTATCTTAAAAATAATTTCAATATTTTATAATTTTATCTTAAAAATAATTTCAATATTTTATCTTAAAGATAATTCCAATATTTTATTATTTTATCTTAAAAATAATTTCAATATTTTATTATTTTATCTTAATAATAATTCCAATATTTTATTATTTTATCTTAAAAATAATTTCAATATTTTATAATGTTATCACACAATTAAGACTGAGAAATACTCCTACCACTGGATCCCTTTCAATAATTGTAATACTTGATGCCTTTGGGTTCTGCTGCTTCATCCAATAAGCAACAGATGAACCAATGACTCCTCCTCCAATGATAAGAATATCTGTTTCTTTGGGTATTTCATGTTCGGACACTGTTGCCTCAATACCGTGACTCTTTTCTTTCTGAATCTTCCATGGTGATTTGTACCTGACTATTTTATAGAATAAATATAAAGATTAGCTGATGGCAAGATACAGATACATTAGATGATTAATCATAATAAGACTTGCAACCCGTCGGGGTCAGGGGGGTGTCACATTGGAGGCTTTAGTATAAATAGCCATTGAATAACCTCTGTCCTCAGTTATTTGCATGAGTGTAGAAAAATCATGTCTGTGCCATTCTTTGATATTGCCAACCAAAGATTTACTGTTGCTGCCTCTTCTCCTTCCATCTCAACTCTTCCTTGCTAGAAGTCAGTAACTTCGTAAATGCTCTGTGTATAATCCAATAAGTGGAGGTGACCTAGTAATTATCATCGCATTTCAAAAATGTACATTGATATTCAACAGTATGCAGCATGTATTTCCACTTGTGTCTTGAACAAAACTTCTGAAAATGTTAAAATGTTGCAACCAGTTATCAGAAAACCCTGGCTAGGTCCATATAAAAAAACACTGGTGTTTCAAAAGTGGACTCACATCCTTTGAAGATGTGACCATCCACCTACCACACTGACAAGATCATAGCACTATGCAAGAAATCCTATGCTCTGATAGATGATTCAAAAACAGAACTGCAATGTGTCCTTGATGCTACATGCAGACATTGCCATGAGAAGTATTGCACTGGCAGTTGGATCCATCATATTACCCTCGCACACAAGTCTATCACAACGAACAAATTTTTGACACAACACAATATTTTATTGCTCCCACAGCCTCCATACTTACCAGGTCATTCTCCATGTGACTTTTTTCTTGTTTACTCAACCGATGAGACAAATGAGGGTTATTCCAAAAAGTGCCTACCAGAGATGCTTCCTTCAGTGGCAGGAGTGATGGAATAAGTGTATACAATCACAAATTGTGCCTAACAGAGAAGCTTCCTTCAGTTGCAGGAGTGATGGAATAAGTGTATACAATCACAAATTGTGCCTAACAGAGATGCTTCCTTCAGTGGCAGGAGTGATGGAATAAGTGTATACAATCACAAATTGTGCCTAACAGAGATGCTTCCTTCTGTTACAAGAGTGATGAATAAGTGTATACAATCATAAATTGTGCTTACCAGAGATGCTTCCTTCAGTTGCAGGAGTTATGGAATAAGTGTATACAATTACAAATTGTGCCTAACAGAGATGCTTCCTTCAGTTGCAGGAGTGATGGAATAAGTGTATACAATCACAAATTGTGCCTAACAGAGATGCTTCCTTCAGTTGCAGGAGTGATGGAATAAGTGTATACAATCACAAATTAACTACTTTGAAGGAGATGGAGCTAACTAGTCTGTAAGTTTAAACTTTCGCATAAAAAAAAAAAAAAACCATTTCCCATAATTAATTTAATCGATAATCCTCATATTATAATTGTTACCTTTTACATTTATATTAATATTTATAACTAATAATAATAACAACATCAATAATAATAATCTTCTTCTTCTTCAGCATTTATTCTCAAACTCCCGCTGGATCTCCTTTGTAGCAGGACTATGGTCCCACTAGATTTCGAGCAGGATGTAGTCCAGAGAATGGAAATGCGTTGTGTCGCCGTTTTATTTGCGCCAATAGCCCGACACATCCGTCTTCGGCGGACATAATAATAATAATAACAACAACACAACCCATCAAGGTCGTAGGAGTGCAACAATGAAGATATCAGCATAAAATGCCCTCTAAACACCATCGTCTTCAGACATTGGGACAAGTATTGAAAAATCATGTTCAGACTATTCTTTGGTGTTGTCAATTCAGGATTTTCTTTGTGGGCCTTTTCTCCCTCAACATTTCCTTGCAAAATAGTTTTTGAAAGTTGTCCATGTCTCATTACATGAAGAAACCAAACAAGTTTACTTCGTTTCACCACTGCCAAAAGTGGTTCTTAATAACCTGCGAGTTTGTTTATTTGCTGCCGGGTAAATATATTTGTCTTGTAATCTATATGCCAGCAGCATATCCAAAATATGTATGATCAGAATATGCATATTTCCAGTTGCAATATACAGTTGTGAAGCATGGATAATAAATAAAACAATAGCAAAGAGAATCACTGCTTTAGAAATGAGATGCTACAGAAGAATTTTACGTATACCATGGACATAAAAAGACAAGTTAAGAAGATCAATAAACGTCGAAGAGGGCTGACTCCTTGATAACATCTTAACAAGAAAGCTGTGTTTTTTTTTGGTTGTATAAAGAGACATAACAGCATGGAAAAATTAATAGCTGACGGCATAGTTAACGGCAACTGGGAAAGAGGACATCCAAGACGAAAATGATGCAGTGATATATCAGATTGCTTAAACTTGTCTCGAGCTGCAGTAAGCCAACTCACCCAGAATTGTGGAGTGTTCAGAGAATCCATAAGGAAGATCACGTTCTGGAAAGAATATGTAACATGATGATGATGATTATATAACTTATTTTTAACAATCATCTGTAGCACTTACGGTACATTAAAAAACCTGATTCTTCTTTACATTTCTGTATTAAGTATTTGGCTTTCACTTCAGTAAAAAAGAATACAACACTAGTGACCTGTATAAATTGATGTTTACTGTAATACTGATCTTACTTTTCCAAATCATATTCAACCTTTCCATAGAAATCTTTAATTGCAATACTTAAAATTACAAACTAAACAAAAAATTTACCAGTGTTAGACGCATCATTCTCAGGACTGTTTTTCCAACCAGAATCTGTAGCATCATCATTTGTGGCAAATGATCTTGCAATATGTCTCCAAAAATTGCTGATTTGTCCACATTATGTCTCCAGGAAGGATTACTAACCATTGCACAATATGAAGTGCCCTTGCATAGAATTCTTGGAATAAGCCAAACCATTTTCTGTATTATGTACTCTGATTACAGCAGATCTTTAGCACGTCTTGATTGTGAGAATACATATTCTTCTTATTTTTCTTCTTCTTCCGTGTTCATTCCCAAACTGCTGCAGATTAGCAGGATATAGTCCAAAGAACGGAATGCGTTGTGTCATGGTTTACAGCATTGCTGCGATATCTGCGCCTTTCGGCCCAACACAACCGACTTCAGCATGGCTTTGGGTCACTGACACTATATGGGATGGGACAGCCAACTCCATCCCATAACCTCCTTAGTCGCCTTTTACGACATGCATGGAAAGTAAACAGTGTTGCTATTCTTTTTCCCCTTTTGGGCCCTGGCAACACACGGGCGATACATATTCTAAATATAGAGTTAAAGCGATACAGATATGGTCACATAAACATTTAATGTCCTTATCCCCATGTGTTGCCGGGGCCCAAAAGGGGAGCAAAGAATAGCAACATTGTTTACCTTCCATGCATGTCATAAAAGACAACTAAGGAGGTTATGGGATGGAGTTGGCTGTCCCAACCCATATAGGGTCAGTGACCCAAAGACATGCTGAAGTTGGATGTGTCGGGTGAAAGGCGCAGATATCGCAGCAATGCTGTAAACCATGACACAATGCATTCTGTTATCCAGACTACATCCTGCTAATCTGCAGGAGTTTGAGAACGAACGCAGAAGAAGAAGAAGAATATCACTATCTCTAACCGTAACATTGAGTAAAGCCTGCTTGTTTATGTTAGCTGACATACATTTTAGGTCGCGGTAATCAGAGAACAGAGCACACTATTTCTATCATGACTCCAAATAAATATCCAAATTTTATAATAATGCACATCTATGTGACATGTCCTTTGTAGAACATTGTCCTCACTATCACTCAGCAAGCCTCTCAGTTCTGTGCAAACTGCACTGCTTCTGCCAGTGTTATATTCAAAAGGTCTTCAATATCCTGTACTCATCAACGTCTTTGGTGGCATCTTGTTCTCCAACCTGGAAACTTTCTCTTCATAATTAATCTTTCTAGCCTACTGTCTTTTCATGTGTCCGAAATATGTTAATTTGCATTTTTATGGTTTGAGGAACCAATCGTCATCTTTGTTCAGGTCTTTGCAGACATCTGTGTTGAATCTTCTCTTTGCCTATATTAGATATTTTTATAACACTTCAATTCAAATGCAGATATTTTCATTTCCATTGCAGATGTCATTACCCACATCTCACAACCATATGTTGACACTGGAAATAATATAGCTTCTTAATAGTTGCAACTTTGGTCTTTGTTTGCCCCTTGCCATAGATTTTTTTCCTTATACAGGCTATGTCTATTGTCTATCCCAAGGTGGTGATGTTGTCGTAGCTTCCACACTTGCCATGGAGCAAATGGGTTTGTGAAAGAGATGTAGTCTGCATTCCAGAGCCAAGTGTGTTGCTCTGGTTGAGGTATAGTCATGTTTGTTCAGGATGGTTTTGATGATATCTATCCATCTTTTCCTAGGTCTTCCCTTGGCTCTGTATCCTGATTCCATCTTGTTATAAGTTCTTACAGGAAGTTGATCTTTCATCCTCATAAGATGTCAAACCATTTTATCTGTTGTTTCTCTATATATTCTATACATTCTGCATTATTATTCTGTAGCCTTGTATCATGGTGTGATCCTTGTCATGTTTGGGTAGTCGGACTAAATAGCCATGCAGCCTGTCTACTTTTACTGTACCCTTTAAAAGGCTATTATTTAACATGTCCGCCAACTCTCCCAACTCCTCATCAATTCTCCAACTAATGTCATCGTATCAAATGATATCTGATCCTGGTGTTGTATTATTTGCACTTTTCAGTGTCTTCAAATTTTTCTTCTAATTTTTTCAACTGTGATTATCATCTTTTTCCATGCTCAAGTTCTTACACATGTCCATACTCTTTTTCCTGATTTCTTGATACGCCTCAACATTTCTCTGACAAAGTTGTGCGGTGTAGTGTGTCAGCAATGCCACACCTTTTGTCTCGTCCATCTTCTGCCAGGCTGTATCAGCGCTCTGGAAATCGGCAATAGTCGTGCGTCTTATCAGACCCTTCATGGATTTGTGTAAGTTAAGCATCATGAAATAGGGTCTTATATGAGAAGAGATGGAAGCACTAACAAAGAAATAAAAGCTGTATCTACGTAGGCATCATATGAGCAAAATATTTAAGTAATTAAACATTTTGATTAATTCCAAGATATAAAACACAGTCACCACGAAGATAGTGACAAAATTACAACTGTCTGATGGGGTGCAAAGGGAACGCATTGCTCTAGGCGGACCCAGGGTTAGCAGATAACCAAGATCCCAAATGTACCTCCACGCGGTGCACCCTGGAAACAGAAATACAGCAGCTCGTGCTGATTCTGGCCAAATCTTTTGGGGATCGTGTCCGAGAATGTGGAGGTAGCAGATGGAAAGAGATTTGACTGCACAAGAGACAGACAATATCTCCGACACCACCAGCTGCACCACATATAGCGACACTGTTGACATACAGTGAAGCTAGTCAGTCCAGTCCGAACATTGGAGGGGCGGCCAATGTAAAATGCACGTAAAAGTAAATGCATGGCGAGAGACACATATGTTTCATACAGAGTACAATGAAACAATGAAAGGGCAGAACAGCGCTAGAGGGCAGCGCGAACTGCAAATAGAAAGTGAAAAGTCCCTAGGAAAAAGAACTACAAGCTCCGTCAGCTCGAGACGGGCTTCTAGTTACCAGAGTTCCTAACAGGCAGAGACCCAGACCCATCCATCGGCGTTTGGTAAAGCAAAAGACCTAACCCAACTCTAATGTCGAGCCTTCCTAAACCGGAAATATGCTTGCAAAGAGAAAGGGTTCTGTACCCGATGGGTGTAGGCAAGAAAGGGACAACGATGGTAGTCGTGGCCCAACTCTACTGTCAGGTTTTCCTACACCGGAAATACACTTGAAGAGAGAAAGGGTTCAGTACCTGATGGGCTCAGGCGCTATTGGGACAAGGACGCTCAGCTCGAGAACGCCTTGCTCCCAAACGCGTGGTGTGAGACTCGAACTTGGACAAGGGGTACACGATGTCGGTGAATGACACCTCGGCTAAGAGGGCGAAAGAGCCAGTGTCCAACTCCTCTGATGAGTTCTTCCCCTTAAGGAACCAGGCTCACGGATGAGAAACGGTTCGGTACCCAATGGGCACAGGCACAGCACGTCCAATTACACGAGGCAAGTTCATAGACAGTGGAACACCTCGTTCGAGTTAGACGAGAGCAAAACATCATCTGGGCGAAGAGTCTCCGCTACGCGTGCCTGGAGACAGATATAGAGGCTGTCACAGGCTAAGGGTAGCCCACCCGAATTGTCAAGGCATGCCGAAATCGGATGTGCTAGGCCTACAAGGCGCATAACGGTGGCACAACGTAATCACGCTCCCGGCGGAAATCGCACGGATATCCGTGATGGTTACAATGGAGCGAACGAAAAACAAACAAACAAACAAACAACTGTCTGATCAGTGAGTGTCTCCCTTGCGGAGGCTACTTTTTGTTTCATGCACTTTGCTGGGATCTTTCCTTTTATACAGAAACCCATCGGGGCACAACAAATGTATTTTAGCCCTAAGTCGTGCAATGATAACATGTGGAGTATTTACTTTTACTCAGCGAGATAACATCAATATAATATGTCACATGTTGGAAGTGTTATCCCAATTGTTTAATGGCCTAATAATAATGGTTAGACTTCATTTAAATTTAATTTACTTCATTAATTAGTGTGACTGTGAGTCGTGTGACTGAGTGACTGTGCAAGTGTGCTACCGATCAATCATTAAACAAATTATTTGTGCACCAAATATATTTCTCCTTACTGTTATCTCCAGCATTGCATTGCTTCTATGATGTTATGTCATGCAGTTTCAATTATTTTAAATAATAAAATTCATACTCATAATGGTAGCCTGATACGAATGATAATTCCTCCTTGTAATTTTCACTACATTTCTCGCACGACTTACTGTTTACATGACCTTTGACACTGCCTGGCACATATTCAAAATTATCAGAATAAATATGATTTTAACATGTGTTTTGTGACCAAAGACACAATAGGACCATATCTCAATGTCTAGATATTTTTTATTTAAAGAATACAATTTTCAAGAATATACATGAGGATAGCGAATAGGACTACTTGAAAGTTTCATGGAAGTAAAAGCGGTGATAAAATAACATGCGACTACAGTGCCGTTGCAGCCAACCTTCGTTGCGGAGATGGTACTTAATGATAATGACCGTGATAATGACCGTGGAGAGAACTAAGGGATACTAGGCTATAAATCTCAGGAAGACAACAGCAACAAATTGAGCAGCAATAAACGAGTCGAGATTTTTCGACTGTGAACGGAACATAGCCGTCTCAATGCACATTTACACCATATCGATCGGTATCAACACTCTACGACTTGCAATTGTCCAGAATAACGTTGGGGGCCTATAGGGGCATACACCAGAACCAGGGTCATAGATACATCTTCGATAAGGGGGAGAGGAAAATGTACAGACGTAAAATGGTTATGTCTTCGATCTTTGACTCATCCTTCCGTCATTTTCCTTGGGTTTTCTTTTACATTTTTATTTTTGGACAACCAATTTTATTGAGGGGGGGGGGGGTAGGAGGGTTGCCCTTTTTTGCCTTTTTTTCTAGTACTAAGTGTCATGATCTGACTTCTTAAGAGAAAGAATGACCCACCGCCCCCTTATCAACGGACTTTACCCCAAACAAAACCCTCTAGAGTAGAAGACCTCTGTACATAATTAATTAGAACTTCATTCGTTATGTTTTTTATTATTGTCGTGATTTTCATTGGTCATTATTTGTATACTTGGTGTCGCATGCCAAAAATAGCCAGGCGACTTCCAAGTATATATATGGTAGCCAGCGAATGGCACGGTAATAATAAAACACATAGTGAATGACGTCCTAATTAATTATGTAAAGAGGTCTTCTGTACCATATAGGGCCCTGAGGTCATTTCTAAGTGCACATACTACAGGACTGTTTCAGCTTGTGACAAATACTAGGCGCAAAATATTCACGAATTTCTGTATAAAATTAACAAAATCACAATTTATTCCCATTACAAGCACTAAAAATATGGAAACGATTGCGCGGAATCAATAATGAAAACGTCGGAATCGATTGTAGTTGCAGCATCTTCATGTTCTACTAAGACGAATGAACAAGTGAAATATAGTTGGACAATGGAGCAAACGAATGATTTCTGGGAAAGAAACGTTTGGTTGCTAGCAAAGGATGGAAATATATGTTGCAATGCTTGTAGCAAAATTTAAACACTCGGAATGCAGGCTAAAATGGGATCTAAGATTTTAAAGGAATAGGCAAACAGTGAAGTAACATATTTTGGCAAAACTGCGCGTGCGGTTGTGTCTGTGGGTCTCACCAATGGCTCACTAAACAAATCAACCATGCAACAGAAAACTTTAGTAGATGACATGCCTTGAGGTTATCTTCTTATAGAAGCTTCATGGCAAGTCATCTATATAATCCCGTAGTCGTAACCTTCGATAACAGTTACCATGTTGTTCCGACATGCCGACGTTATGCTTGAACTAGTTACGGGCACGTCGTGGGTGGACGGAACAACAAAGAAAACTGTCGCAAGGGCCAGAGTTGTGCCCTGATGTCGACGTCTGTTTCGGCGGCATTGGACTCGAAACACCATCGAGTCGAATGGCTGCTGGAACAGAGGGCGGAGTACTTATGGGAATGCCCCAGGTGCTGTGAGGCCATTTTTCTAATCAAGAATCAAGAATTTTGGCAAAACTCGCGAACAACAGATAACATCTTTACAAATAAAAATATTGAAACATAAAGCAAACGATAGCCACACACTCATAACAACATTAGAAGACGCGAAGACAAAGACACTTGAAAACGGTACCCCTAAAATTTCAATCACTCCAAAAAGAAACAACTAAAAAGGTCTATAAAATTGCACACACACATCAGTCATTCAAAATTTTGAAATGAAAATTAATCTGCAAGAACTTAACGGCGCTGATATGGGACGAATACTTCGCTTTACACATGATTGCGTCACCATTATAAATCATAGCAAGAAGATGAAAACTAAATATAACAATCAGGCGACAACAATCAGTCAGAAAATCTACATTATTTTGTATATTCGCGCAATAATTTCAGGTTGTGAAATTATCTGACTAGTTAATTTATTTATTGACTTAGCTGAACTAGAAGATGTACCACCCGCATGAATCTTCTCCGCTTTGATTAGATGTCTTCATTCTATTGGATTGACAGAAGAATGTCTGAATGAATGTTTACTTTATGTTGCTTGTGATGGTACAACGGCGATGTTGGGTTCTCGTAGTAAAATAAAGTTACTAAAAGATAAATTTCCATCATTAATTGTTTGATACTGTGCTACGCATAATCTGGAATTATCTGTCCACGATGCTGATAAGAAAATTTCTGGAATTAATAGATTCAAATGTGTATTGACACGTTTTTAAAAAAATCATGCATCGACCAAAGAATAATCGCGAACTCCATGTATGTGCCACTTCACTGGAAGCGCAGTTGTTGAAAATTGAACGAATATTAAGCATTAGTTGGGTAACATCCAGCTTTCGCTCAGTATCTGCAGTTTGGTAGGATTATAAAGACTTAGTGTGTCATTTTAGAAATGCTAAAGATGATAATTTCAGAGATTTAAAAAAAGATAGGTGCACATATCAGGGATTGATGAAGAAGATTGCTACTGTGGAGTTTATTCTAGACTTAACATCGATGTGTGATGCACTTCAAGAGCTTTCTGAACTAAGCCTGATATCGCAAGAATGAAACATAAATTTAAATAGTGTCAATAAAGCAATTAAGCACACTATACATTTGTTTATAGAGAGGCTGTTATAACTCGGACAGTACTGCCAGAAAGCTGTACAAGTTGCCAAGTCTCAAATTTTCCAAGGAATTCCTATTTACAATAGAGATAGAAAAGATGATCACCTAATGTGTTCTGTTCCCATGACAGCTTGGGGGATTCACTAAAACAACGACGGCTTTTCGGGCACCAGGCAGCAACAGATTAAAATGGCAAGGAAAGAAATAGAAATATTGAACTTTATAAAGGCACGGATAAATTATTATATTATTTTAATATACCATTATTACACCTTTTTAATACACCTTTATTATAAACCTAGTTAAAGTAAGCATTATATTAGTGCATTTATGTCGGTATTTATGTGTGTCTGTATGTATGTCTGTATGGGTGGAGGTTGTGAGGCCCATATATATATGGGAAGGTTTGAGTGGTTCTTTTTGTTGCTAGTTCTCATACTCAACACTAACCTCAAACCTATTAGTAGTCTCTTATGACATGCATGGCAGATCAGAGTGTTAATATTCTTCGCTCCTCCTTCTGACACTGTAAACACACGAAATAATTTAACCCTTCCTCTTTAGATAACGTAACCTCATAATTAACGCTACGGAGAATACACAACAAACCACACCGCCGCCCGTTTTATATTATGACAGTAGAACTATAGGAAAATTATGTGATTACTCAAAATGTTTCATACGTAAGCTTGGGTGTTTTTTTCTGCAAAACTCCCTATGTGCAAAGTATGACGGCCATATGGGGGGGGGGAGGAGAGGTGGTGACCATTCATGTTAAAGCATTGACCATCCACTTCTGTAAACGCCGTATACCCACCTTTTTTTCCTGTGTATGCATATTTATATATATATATATATATCTCCCACCTGTGTTAAAATTATATTCCTTACAACTCTCCCACCTGTGTTAAAATGAATAAATGGTAGAAGTTTCTCTGGCAAAGAAAGCTGCAATAAAAGCGAGCACATGGATCAAAAGAAACAATAGATTAATGTTTTTGAGATTGTTGAATAGTCCAATGTCAGATGAATAACTTCTAAATCCGTAAATGTGATCCATAAATGAATCCAAGGTGGAGAAAGTGAACAATGTATAACCCAAGTATGTAATTGTTGAGCACTGTGAACATTCTGCAGTTATGTTGAATGGTATACAGGATTTTTGATTTATTTAAGATCAAAACTTGCAAAATGAAATGTCTGAAGAAGGCCATTGGAATCACCAGACTCAACCAAAATACGCAATGAGAACATGCGAAAGATAATAGATAAAACACGATGCATAGAATATATATAGAAACAAAAGATAAAATAATTGGATAATGGAGGGAGGGGGTTTAAATTTCAGTAATTATTACCAATGCGGACGTTTTTATAAGAATTGTCTATTGTCATAACGTCCACACTTGCCGCTGAGCGTAGAGGTTTGTACAGAAGATGTAGTCTGTGTTCCAGAGCCAGGTGTGTTGCTATGGTTGTAGTGAAGTCATGTTTATTCAGGATGGTCTTGATGTTGTCTATCTATCTTTTCCTAGGTCTGCCCTTAGCTTTGTATCATTATTTAAATCTTGTTATATGCTCTTATGGGACCGTTCATCCTCATAAGACGTCAAACAATTTTATCTGTTGTTTCTCTATATACTTGATGCACTATGTTATACTTAGTATCCGTCTGATGTTCTAATTGCGCAACTTGTCGAATCTGATGACTCAAATAGACTTACTTAGACATTTCGCATGTTTCGATCTTTCTCTTATGTGTAGGTGTTAGTTGCCAAGTCTGGCATTGGTAGCATAGTGTTGGCACAAAGATGCTCTTACTTATGTATAGGTGTTAGTTGCCAAGTCTGGCATTGGTAGCATAGTTTGGCACAAAGATGATCTTACTTACGAGTTTCTTTACTTCCATGTTGTTTTTTTGGGTGCTTTAGCAAAAGTGACACAATATATCACAATATTTTCATTTTGACATCTTGTTTCTATCTATCTCAATTGACTCGTCCGTCTTCTGTGAAGATACTTCGTAGGTGCTTGAACTCTTTGACTTGTATTATTTTTGTGTTCTCTATTTGAATGTTTAAATGCTCTGTTGATCTCGTTATTTGCATAGTTTCTGCTTTTTGTCTATTGATTCGCTTGTTGTATTTATTGCATATTCTTGATAGTGAGTTGATGTGAGTTTGCAGTTTTTCTTCGTCATCATACATGATGTTTTTATCGTCAGCGAAAAGCAGTTTACTGAGTTTATTTTTACGTTGTTCATTCTCTGTTGTTTCATAAATCAGAAGTTGTATAAGAATACGCATATAAATTCTACTACATATGACTGTATGTAAAAATAAGATGACAGCTATGTTGATGGAAAAGATCTAAAGATAGTAGTAAGAAACATGTATTGGAAACAAATAGCTGTGTCGAGGGTTGACGGTAATGTAGGAGAATTTCAAAAGATAGAGATGGGCATCAGACAAGGATGTGTAATGTCACCAGATCTTTTCTTTCTGTATACAGAGGATATTATGTGAGACTTAGAAAACATGCTAGGAATAGCAGTTGGAGGTTACAAAATCTGAATAATCTAAGATATGCTGACGATACAGTTCTGATTGCAGGGAGAGAACAAGAAATTTAAACCTTGTTAGACATGGTAGTAAAAAAAAGTGAAAACAAAACTCTCAGTCTAAACCAGAAGAAACCAGAAGTAATGGCTGTTTCAAGAAATACACACCGCCAGAATACAGCATTACTATCTATGATTCAACATTAAATCATGGGGATAAAGTCAAGTATCTTGGCACCATTTTAACATCAGATGGCAGGTGCTTCAATAAGTAACAGTAATTGCAGTAAGAGTAACTGTAACAATGAAACAGTAACCCTATGGTTTTTTTTTAAATTGATAGAACAAGGGGATCTCATCCAAATTTCTCGTTTTTGTATATAGGAAACAATAATTTGTAAAAATATTTTAGACAGATGCATACAATTAAAAAAATAATACACTAATTGGTAAATGAAATATTAAAGTACAAGTACATCAGGAGTAGATTTCTCAACTTTGTTGTGACACAATAATTAATTAAAACAAATCTGTTGACAACTGTGTATATTATCTCCCCTTCATTGCAAACGTAAAACCACCTTCTATAAAGTGAAAACCACCTTCTATAAAGTGGCAAGTTCCCTGTTTACTGTGACTAAATTATATTTTATTAATGAAGCATTATGTTTAGTCAGTGTGACTATCTAAGACACAATAGTCAAGTTTTCTTCCAGTAAACAGAGCCCTATTTCTATCTCGTGAACACAGTTCACGAAAGTAAGATTGCTCTTAAGATGTCAACATTAGGACCAGTAAGAAAAACCAAAACACAAACAATGCGTGGTGTGGACTGTGCTATGTGGTTTTGATCAGTGGTGCCAATGTGGTGTGGAAAAATCAAGCAAAGTTAGTGGTACTGTTATTGTTGTCTACCATGCACATCGTAAAATGTGACTAAGAAGGTTTTGGGAGGTTGAGTTGGCTCTCCTATTCAATAGAGGATCATGTTATCCTGAAGTCATGCTGAATAGGGTGTGTCAGATCGAAAGGCGCAGATATCGCAACCACGATGTAAATTATGACATACCACATTCCATTCTCCGGATTACATCCTGATAACATACAGGAGTTTGAGGACGAACGCATAAAAAGAAGAAGCAGAAAAAGATCAGTGGTTCTCAAAATGTAATTATGTTCACGTTTGGGGCTATATATTTGAAGGGAGGGGGGTAATTTCACCAAAAAATGAAACTATGGCGCAGATTCTTCCAGATCTGCAACATAAAAATAAGTTTTTGAATACTTCTATTCTTTTACAAAACTGCCCACTATATCACAGCACAAAGGGGAAACGATGGCTATTTGAAACAGCTCTGGCGGAAAGCTCTACTGCACTGTCTAACTGCTGCACTGTCTAACTGCTGCACTGTCTAACTGCTGCACTGTCTAACTGCTGCACTGTCTAACTGCTGCACTGTCTAACTGCTGCACTGGAGCTGTTCTTTGAACAGTTCAGTTCTTTGATGGAATCCATATCAGCATCTGACCTGCTGGAAAACGACGAAGAAGGGGAAAAGAATTATGCGATGCATAAGATATACGATAGTAATAATCCTTGAGGAAAGATGACAAGCTTTTTTCTGGTCTATAGGAATTAATCTCTAGTGCCTGGAACAACACATCGGCTGGAAATACGAGGGCTGGGACAACACATTGCAATATAAGGAAAAACGGATTTAGATACAAATGTTATCAATATGTATACGCACGACATACTAGCGAATAGGCGCAAAGACATACGACGTTTTGAAAAAGAAACCATCATCAGGACAAACGATAGCTGACTAACAATGAATAGAAACACACATATGACGAAATGTGAGGCAAGGGATGATGAAAGTGGGAGAGAAAGAAGTAAAGCACAAGTGGATATTAAGGGAATGATATTACGGACGATGTGATAAATCCTGGTAACAGGAGATAAAAAGGACATTGAGATCTGGTCAACAAGACATAGATGCTTTCCATCTTAGTTCTCACTCTGGATAATTGAGTTTCTGCGTTTTTTTCTCAAAGTCCTGCAGAATAGCAGGGTGTAGTTCGTAATGCGTTTTGTCATTGTTCACAACATTGATGCGAGATCTTCGCTTTTGACTTAACACATTCGACTTTATAATGGCACTGGATCATTTTGACCTTATATAGGAGGGGGCAGCCAACTCCACCATATAACCTCCTTAGTCGCTTCTTAAAATATACATGGAAGGCAAACAGTATTGCTATTCTTTGTTCCCCTCTCGAGATTAAAAAAAACAACAACTAATGGTGTGTGACTTTTTAAAAACAATTTGTGTTGTCTAGTGCTTTTGACGGAACGAGTTGGTGGCACTTGCCTAAACACAATACGTATTAAAAGATGGTTATTTTGTGCATCAATCATTCAGGGCAATATACTGCTAATTTTCCCAAACAACTTGTATATCATATATTAATAAAAGAAAAGTGTGAAAACAAGAATACTGGTTTCATTAGTTATTATAAAGATAAAGAATGCAACAGATCGCATGTAACCCATGTCTGCTGAAAGACACAGTACAAATAGAAATGACCGGAATATACCGGTGTGGTATCAAAAATTCCCCATTACACATTGTTTACTACACTGTATAATCTTGTCTCTCAATTAGTTGTGTGGACTATTTGAAAATAATCCATCTGAAGTCACATTATTTAACCATTACAGTGATTTTAATTGGTCACTTTTGTATACATTGTGTCGACAGCCAATGACAAATCAACATCAAGTAAAGTCATTTAGAAGAATGAGTTCACGTGACTGTATTTGACGAGAGACACGGTACAGTAAGTCGATATGACCTAGCAAAAGACACCTTACAAACAAAAATGTAATAGTCATGATTGAATGATTGTCCAAACAAATGTCATGTGTTTTGTTTTTGAGAAAACTAATTGTACTTGAATTAAACTCACAACATAAAAACATGACTCTTTTTGCAACTTGACGTTTTAAAAAGATAAAAACGTGATTGCAATGCAAAAATAGGATAAAAACTGAGGCTCTGTATGGAAAAATAATTTTGTGAAATATATTTTGAGGCTCTGTCTAGGATAGCAGGGCTATAGAGAGTGGACAATTCCATTATTCATTAAGGGTCATAACCCCGCAGATACTATCAGATAAGGGGATGTAATACATGTGAAATGTATTAATATGTGAAAATGTATTAATAAATCATAAGAACACAAATATTTTGATCTGATCATGTGGTAATATAATTTAAATAAACAACTCTCATTTATCTTGAGTGATTTTGTGTAACTCTTCCCCGTTCTACTATTTATAAAAACGTTTTTTTGAAAGCAATATGCACGACATTCTTCCCTAACTGTTGACATGGTGAACAAAAGTGTGGCACATAAACTTTTGGATGTTAAGGGATAATGTCCGTATCAGGTTCAAGTTCCCCGCGGAACTTTATACAAAAGTTGGCTCTTGACTTTGTATGGGAACTAGTGTCAGTAGTCCGTTCACATGTCTTAGACTCCACCGCGGGGTCAAGGTTCAGCCAGTGTCGAGTCAGCTCGCTCGTCACAGTACCGCTTGGGATCTAGGCTGGTTCCTCCCCATATGACATGTTAAGACAGGACGAAGTCACCGGGGTGAAGTTTTCGGTCGTACGGAATGTTAACAGCATAAACGTGCTCAGCTAAGTGGTGAGCTATACTTAGCGTCCGAGTGGCTTTCGAATGTCGGCGCCTGCTATGTCATACCGCCTCGAAAGAGGATTACGGGGGTATAGGAGAGCTGCTTAGAAAGTGCTTCACTCGACTTTTTTGTCATGAAATTATCTAAATTTTAGTATTATTTGTATTTACACGGTTACACTTAAACGTATTTTTGTGTATTTTTGATACTGTTATTTATTGGAAAGAATAAACAATTTTGATACAAAGTAATAATATAGTCTTACAGTTTTTAATGGCCATAGTTCCTAATTCGTAATTTAAAAGATCTAATTATAATTTCGTTAACACAAGAAAATAAAGGAAAAGAATGGGATTGCAATTTGTGAGTTTTAAAACGCTTCATTTTTTAGAGAAAATTTACTTTCAACAATAACGCAATTCCACAATATAACGACATCCACCTGTGTCAGCTGAGTTTTAAAAAAATGTAAACTCAAAATATTTTGACTTGATACATTGCTTACTAAAATTGCGGAAATATACATTTGTTTATGTTAATGGCACGTATATATTGTAATTGTATGTATTGAGTGCAAAGATGTGTCCAGGTCTCACCAAGATTGTCTTGGTTTTATAACACTGACTTATATCTCGCCCTGTTTTTCCTATGTCCCAGTTTCTATAACAGTTTACAAATACAAGAAATGTGTTACTTGTTCAAATCAACACACTTGGTCTCGCTTTGTTCAAGCGAATAAACACGCTTGGTAATCCTAAATGCTGTAGAGCGTGAAGACTTTGATTTATTTATACATAGATCAGTGGTCATAAGATATTTTCTGTAGAAGTATTAATTAATTCATAGTATTATGTGATTGCCATGTGTCTTCTGTCACGGAGATTATCCAATAAATAAATTAAATTTCCATCACAGCTGACCTATGTTCTTTGATATAATTAAAAAGAAAGAATCTCTTCAAGAATCTGTTTCTAGTAAACAAAAATCTGAACGTAGTGATAGTTAGATAAACTTAATTTCCAATAGAAATCGTCCTTGGTTGGCGGGTCTGAAAGGGAAGCATGGGGAGCTAAACTGTTACCTGTCAAGCATATCGTAAGCAGCAACTAAGAGGAATTTAAGGTGGAGTTTGTTGTCCCATAAAGGCCCGTAGGGTTGAGATATTCAATTTCCCGTCCTTTAGCAAATCAGAATAGGTCTATGCCTTTTAGCATTAGAAATTTGGCCAAAATGCGGGTAAAAAGTCTCTCCCCCCCCCCCCCCCCCCCACCCAGTAGAGATTTTCACAAAAGGAACATCACATGAAGATCTGATACACGAAAACACACGAATGACTTTTTAACGGGAATTACTCCTCCCCCCTCCCCCTACTTATATGACCTATAACATATTTATAACACTGGTCTCACCCCATAGTGTCAAATTGACCTAGAGGCTATGCTGAAGTTCGATTTGTCAGTTAAGCTGTCAATTATGGCACAACGTTTATCTGGACTATATACTGCTGATCTGCAGGAGCTTGAGAATGGATACAGAAGATGAAACAAGAAGTTGAAAAGATGTTTACACCAGAAGGCATCTATCTTGAACAGATGTGTGCACCAGAAGGCATCGATCTTGGTGAAGAATAGATTATATTTTCAAGACTATCTTTGCAATCACTAGAGAGTTCATTGATAAACATATGACTGTGAATGAATGCTGTGTTCACGGAGTTCATCTCCGAACATTTTCATGACACAGATGACGTGAGACACAGACGATCAAAATAATCCACAATCAGTGGTTCGAATGGACTTTTACCACCAGATCACGTGTAATAACAGTTCACGAAGCCAGTAGAGCCTTCACCAAACAACAAGCAGCCTAACGATGTGTGTGTTTGCTGTAACGCAAGTACACTTGCTAGAAATTGAAGCCTATTTACGCTAAGACGATATCAACATCATCATCAGGTGCCATGCCGGCTGGCGTAGGCGACCATGGCTCTCCATATCTCCCTGTCTCCAGTATTATGTATCAAGCTCGTTGTTGTTTCCCTGCCGTGCCATGTTGTCAAACTGTCTAATATATTTTCACGTTGTAGCCATCTGTCTCTGTTGCCTTCAATCTTGCTTGTTGTGACTATATTCTCCAAACCTCCTTGTCTCATGAAGTGGCCAAAAATATGAAGATTGTCTTTTTCTTATATTATTTATTAGGGTCCGTTTCGCATTTGACTCTTTCAACACTACCACATTAGTTTTTCTGACAGGCCATGATATTCTAAGTCCATGATGTCAACATACCTTAACCAAAAGGTTGTAATCCCTTATCGACCAATCATCAACTAAGGAGACATTTATTCATACACTGTAAATGTCACGTGACTGTGTCTCCTGTGTACATCGTTATTAGTTTACAGTGTATACGTTTTTGAGTATTCCTGTATTTCTCGGTCGTTGGGTTTTTGTGGTGGGGGGGGGGGGGGGGGTTAACGTGAGAATAAAATGAGACGATTGATTGAACAGGCCTAAGTCTGACCTATTTATTCGAGGTTCTTAATCAGAGTTGGCACGTTCCTTTTTTTTTTTATAAAGTGACATTTCCCCGTAAACATGACAGAAGTTTAACATTACAATAGCCTATTCATTACAGATGAGGAGCCGTCTTCGCACGAAAGGTCAGCGACAGTTCCCATTTACCTCATGTTCGTCTCCCTGCGATCACACCATACTATAAGCCTATAACCCGGTGTTGTGGCACACGCCCCAAAGGTGAAAAGGGGGGGGGGGAATTTCATTGTTTTGGGGAACATTAAAAAATTGTGTTCTTGAGATTTAGTTGTCCATTATATGTTTTGAAAATTTAGACTACTTAACTGTTTTTTTTTTCCTTTTAATATTTCTAGTGTTTTCTTCCTAAAACGCAAGTCTTGTGTCCTGAACAAGTTATAATTAGGTTTCATTTATGGAATAAGTCATTTTTTGAATAGACCTATACAAAATGTAGGACTGAGGGTGGGGGGGGGGGGGGTAGGGGGTGGCATCAGAATTTTTGAAAGATTGAGGGTGGGGAAAGGTTTAAAGAAAAGGTTGGGTAAAACTGCTATACCCTGCCAGGTTCACAGTAGTACCACATTGGATGAAACAACACCCAGAGTTCTCCAGCGAATTCTTTCAGCGACGTAGATGAGTGAAAATACCTTGATGCTGCCTGTCCATGATTTTCTTAGTCTTCGTCTGCTTCTTCCAACCTCGACTGTTCCCTGTAGTATAGTTTATAACGAATAATCATATCATCACACATCCAAAAAAACCATCAGAGCCGCAGACAAGTTTTCATTGAGGAAGGGGATTTACCTATAAAATAATGTGAAAAAAGGCATTCATCCATTTTTTAATGTAATTCCTTCCTTTTGATGAGAAAACTGATGACTTTTTTGATGAGAAAGCTGATGACTTATTTGATGCGGAAGGAGACAACTTCTTGTATGCGAAAACTGATGATTTTTTTTATAAGAAAGGTGATGACTTTTGTTAATGCTAAAACTGATGATTTTTTTGATGAGAAAACTGATGACTTTTTTGATGAGAAAGATGATGACTTTTTTGGATGAGAAAGCTGATGACTTTTTTGATGAGAAATCTGATGACTTTTTTAAATGAGAATGATGACTTTTTTGATAAGAAAGCTGATGACATTTTTGATGAGAAGTGATGACTATTTTGATAGAAAGGTGATACAATTTTTTATGCGAAAGCTGATGACTTTCTGGATGTGAAAACGGATGACTTTTTAAATGTGAAAACTGATGACTTTTTTAATGCTAAAACTGATGACTTTTTTTATGAAAATACTGATGACTTTTTTGATGAGAAAGCTGATGGCTTTTTAATGAGAAAACTGATGGCTTTTTTGATGAGAAAGCTGATGACTTTTTTTTATGAGAAAGCTGATGGCTTTTTTGATGAGAAAACTGATGGCTTTTTTTATGAGAAAGCTGATGACTTTTTTTATGAGAAAGCTGATTACTTTTTTGATGAGAAAGCTGATGACTTTTTTGATGAGAAAACATGACTATTTTGATGAGAAAGGTGATAACATTTTTGATGCAAAATTTGATGAGAAAACTGATCTTTTTTGATGAGAAAGGTGATTATTTTTTTGCTATGAAAACAGATGACTTTTTAAATGTGAAAACTGATGACTTTTTTGATGCTAAAACTGATGACTTTTTTGATGAGAAAGGATATGACTATTTAGATGAAAAAGGTGATACCATTTTTGATGAGAAAACTGATGACTTTTTTGATGAGAAAGGGTATGACTTTTTGTATGCGAAAAATGATGGCTTTTTTGATGAGAAAGCTGATGACTTTTTTGATGAGAAAACTGATGGCTTTTTTGATGAGAAAGCTGATGACTTTTTTGATGTGAAAACTGATGGTTTTTTAATGAAAAAGTGATGACTTTTTTGATGAGAAAGATTACCATTTTGTGAAAAATTGTTAATGTAGGGTTTCACCCACCATTTGACTAAATTCCTAGCAATAAAAAACAAGTTATGATTATCTAAGGGTGGGAGGGGGGAGTTGAACACCCACCTCCCTTAACAACAGACCTATAAACAAGTAGATATACTTGTCGCTTTACTATTGGCAGTAATGATTCTTATAGACCTGTATGAATCTAGTTTATTTCTAACGTACACATTTGTCTCTAGATGGACTAGTATTGTGGCTTGCTAAAAGCTCACCAACCGAGCTTATTGACAACATGAGAGGCAGAGTTGTGGAGAAACATGATCGCCTATGCCACTCGGCATGGCACTTGATTGATTGACACATTTGTCTTATGCTCTCTATAGGAGATGTGCAGAATTCATCTGTAACATTTGTATTCGAAGGTCTGTATCTTCTCTCCATGACTGCAGTGAGTGTTCAGTTTTCACACCAAAACAACACAATAGACAACATAAGTGAGTTACAAAGTTAGTTTTTCACACTAACACTGACTTTGCTTTTCCACATTAAAGTTAACCTTGACATATCCGCTACACCTATCTCCAGCCTTAGGGACCTAACTCTGTCTGTTTTGCGTTTTCCATTGCTGCATAGGCCTATACAGGATCCCAGCTATTTGAAAATATTCACGTCCTCAAATTTATATGCCCATTTATCATGTTGTTCGTTTGTGCTTCTGTACTTTCGCTGTTAACCAAGATTGTATTTTATTCAGCGTTTACTTTGGTTTCCTTGCTAGCACAATGTGAAAACTATAAATGTTTCATGTTTCACAATATGGTACATTATTAATTGATGCTACCTGACCATTTTGTTTAAATGTAACTGTAGGGATCCAGTCCAAGATGACTGGTTAAATGTAACTATAGGGAGCAAGTCCAAGATGACTGGTTAAATGTAACTGTAGGAATCAAGTCCAAGATGACTGACTGGTTAAATGTAACTGTAGGGAGCAAGTCCAAGATGACTGGTTTAATGTAACTGTAGGGAGCAATGCTAGGATCTGGGAAGTCTTTTACTTTAGAGAGGTCTTTGCTGTGACCATCCTGCATTTTTGAGACAAACTGTTAGGTAAAAAGGGTTGATTCCCTACCAGAAGTCATTGCAGAAAAAAATCATGAGGATTGGTAAAGTGGAATTCCTCTATAAAGAATCCTTTTATAACAAATTTCCCTATATAGCAACACATTTAAAAATCTCCAATTATATTTATTCTTTATTGTCTGTACTGTACATGGTAAATTTCTGTTATTACATACATATTTTGTTGTTCTGGACCAAGTTGTTATAAGGGGATTCCACTATAATAAACCCTACACTTTCTTAATTGCCTCTGATAGCATACATGGCAGATTGTAGTATTATTAGTTTTTGCTCTACCATTGAATCACTGTAACACGAGCAGCTAATTTTCCATATAAAAATATAGCATAACTTTCTGTAATATTTTGAATGGACTGAATGACTTTTTGCATCTTGCAGACAATCATTAAGAAAACAAACAAAAACTAGTCAATGAGCCTTTTTCTCAGGAATGGAAGACTTTATAAGTGATCATGTTGTCAAAGCAATAGAAGATGTTTGTTTTCATCTTTCCCTTTTATCTTTCATATCTTTTATTACATTGTTCCTAAACAATCGTCCCAGCATGCAGATAGTGCCTCCAGACAGCTCAAGTTTTGGCAATGTTTACCAGATTTTGGAGAAATTTTTCATTGAGGACTTACAAATGTCTTTGTACCTCAGCATTGACTACCACAAGCCATCAGAAGCTTCTCTGAATAGTACTTATTGTGGAATGCGACAGTTTGGCATTCTGTGGACATGGTCCAGCCCTTGCAATCTATTTTTATTAAGTGTTTCCATGGTAGATGGTAGCTGAGTGTGGCGTACAAGTTCTATATAGGTAATTTTATCATGCCATTTAATGTAAGATTTTGCTGAGACATCTTAGCTGAAAGGTGTTTAGTCTTCTCTCATGTCTTGTGTAGGTTGTCCATGTTTCAGATCCATAATATAGTATGATTACCCTGTTGTGAAAGACATCAGTCATTTCAGAAATTCTCTCCTGTATGGCTGGTCGATTATACTATCGATATAATCACAGACGTACACTGTTCAGCAGATGTGGTAAAAACATTGAATGTATTAGTTATCAAAGCCAAAGGTGTCAGGCCATTGGTGCAAATAAACGTCAACACAACACATTTCTGCTGTGTGAACTACATTCTGTTGGAAATCTTGTAGGATCACTGTGCTACTATAAGCGAGATCCATGGGAGTTTGAGAACAAACAGAATAAAAAAAGACCTACATAGTGTATAAACAGATAAACAGAAAACAAACATTGCATTTTTTGGTTCAAAATGTATTTAGATTTGATACTAACTTTTCTATCCTCACATATTAACATTTCTTTCCTCACACACTAACATTTCTTTCCTCACACACTAACTTTCCTTTCCTCATGTACTATAGCATTGTGAATGTTTATGTAGTTGATGCATCTGTTATTCTTATGGTGAAACCAATTCCATTCTTGATTATTCTTTACATAAAACATTCAAGTAATAACTGTTTCTCATTGACGGTACTAAGACTTGTCTAGTTTCTCATTGATGGTACTAAGACTTGTCTAGTTCCTCATTGATGGTACCAAGACTTGTCTATTTTCACTTTGATGGTACCAAGACTCTTGTCTAGTTTATCCTTGATGGTACCAAGACTCTTGTCTAGTTTCTCCTTGATGGTACCAAGACTTGTCTAGTTTATCCATGATGGTCTCTTGTCTAGTTTATCCTTGATGGTACCAAGACTCTTGTCTAATTTATCCTTTATGGTACCAAGACTCTTGTCTAGTTTATCCTTGATGGTACCAAGACTCTTGTCTAGTTTATCCTTGATGGTACCAAGACTCTTGTCTAGTTTATCCTTGATGGAACCAAGACTCTTGTCTAGTTTCTCCTTGATGGTACCAAGACTCTTGTCTAGTTTATCTTTGATGGTACCAAGACTCTTGTCTAGTTTCTCCTTGATGGTACCAAGACTCTTGTCTAGTTTCTCCTTGATGGTACCAAGACTCTTGTCTAGTTTATCCTTGATGGTACAAAGACTCTTGTCTAGTTTATCCTTGATGATACCAAGACTCTTGTCTAGTTTATCTTTGATGGTACCAAGACTCTTGTCTAGTTTATCCTTGATGGTACCAAGACTCTTATCTAGTTTATCTTTGATGGTACCAAGAAACTCAAAGTCTAGTTTCTCAGAGTGCTTCTTCATCAATATTTTTGTTTAGGTAGTGTATTCTATTCAGGACATAGCATAAACCCAGCATTTTTTGGTTTTATTTATTTTCTATGCAATATAAATACATTCAGTAGTTTGCCATCTCTCTGAACAATATGAATATACGATTGTCTGCGGTGAGATTTGAACCCAGTACTTTGGCCATCACAGACCTAAGAGTTTGTGAGCTGGAGGAAGTGGGAAGAGGCTGTGAATGGGTGGCATTTAGCAAAGATAGAAAGTTATTGACAACAGCTGTGATTCAGCTGGCAAAAGAGTACAGTGTCTGGGCTGTCAACAGAACAGAGGGATGATCCAAGAACTCATACTTCAGCACTTGAAGCCACATATAATTTACACAGATGGCTCAGTAACACAAGAAACACACATGGGGTTTCATGGCCTACCAAAATGGCAGGAAATTAGCCAAGAAGTGAGCTGCATACCACACTATAACATCAAGTATGAGAATGGAGATAGAGGTAGTGACAGCAGATCTCACTTGGCTGGCGACACAATCACCAACAGACTCAGTGATTTTATTGAACTCTCAAAGTATGCTGTGCAAGATAGAAAAATGTTATGACCAATTATACTGTACGACTAAAGAAATACTACAAAGGAGGTGCATCTAATGTAGTACCGCAATGACCCTGCCAGATTATGGGTTTATGAATAGATGGTTCATTTGTCATGTCAGAGGTGTTAAGTCTAAAGCATATGGTTCTTGCATTCTATGTACCCAGTCTGAGTATTACTGATTGCTTGTTTTGTCTAGGTACTATACATTATTAAAATCAGTTTCCCCGTGTTTCATCTATTTACATGTGTCCAATGAGGCAGGCAGAAATAATGGGCAACACCTAATAGCAGTGCAGATTATGCCAGGTGTTAGCTGACCTGTACAACCAAATTGCTGCTCTCACTGAAATGATGCTCCCACTGAGTCAACATATGGAGAAAATATGTGTTTTCAAACAGTGTTCAGAACAGAATAGACTTCTGGTGATAGTGCCCACTGCAAACGTTTGATGTTCAACAATGAAACAACAAATTTGACTTCCAAGGCAGGAAGTCTCCTGATTTTTTTGGCAGTTGGTGAAAACTGTGACTTTATTGGCACTTCATAGAACTAAAAGTTTTAGCTTGATGTGCAATTTTAAATTTAGCTAGCTGACAAAATTAGGTGTGCCTCTTCTGCTCTAGAAGTAAAATTGGTTACCAAATACTGTAGCAAATGTTTGTAGTGCTTAGGTGGCAAGAGTAAGTTCAGACTACAACTTACAGCTGTATATTTCCATGTGACAAGACTAAAAAACCTTGGCGGAGACATCCACAGAACTGTAAGTCAATAAATCTTACATTCTTACAGAGTTCTAAATATAACAATACTTTTTCTTTTAAAAAACTTGGCGGAGACACTCATAAAACTGTACGTCAATAAATCTTACAGTCAGTTATAAATATAACAATACTTTTTCTTTTAAAAAACTTGGCGGAGATACACAATTAAAACTATCTGCTACAATGAAGATTCATCTCCTCTTTTACTGGATCCCTTGTTAAAAATCTGTCAAAATGAAACTTCTCCAAATCAATTGTTACATAATTTCCATCAAAAATTAACTCTGTGATTGCATGACCGATGCCAATAGCATGTTGCAACCCATGTCCACCCAATCCATTGACAAAAATGAAGTTTTTCAGGTTAAGGATGAGGTCCAACAACTGGGTTCTGGTCAAAGAAATTGTAGTCATTGTAGCCAGCCCAAGCAGTTTTTATCTGAAAAGAGGGATACAAGGTAAGAGAAATTATGAAACAAAAACCAAAATATTGGTTTGTAAATTCAGTATGCA
Organism: Meghimatium bilineatum; assembly: GCA_034231615.1. NCBI lineage: Eukaryota > Metazoa > Mollusca > Gastropoda > Stylommatophora > Philomycidae > Meghimatium > Meghimatium bilineatum. The sequence continues at coordinate 30,996,125 of CM067322.1, forward strand.
GACAGATCAGGTCATAGCAAGACAACTATATACACAAAAATGCAAAATACTATATCATTCATTTAACAAAGATAGGCAGGGAAGTGTCACCTTTACAAACAAAATAAATATCTAATAATAATAATTCAAATATATTCTGTAAATAATTCAAATATTACGTGTGCTGTCAATCATTTCTTCTTATGGTCCATGCTATGTGGCATTGTTTAGTATGTCTCTCTATGGCTTTCTGTTTCATGTGCAGTCAATAATTTTCAATACGGATGTTCTCCCATGCCACAATGCTAGGTTGTCCAGCATCTTCTCTCTTTGTCTTCCCCTACCCTTCTAATTTATGAATGTATTAAAATAAACAGGCATAAATGTGCAAGATCTCCAATTCCTAGCAACTGACCGGCAGGCATGGAGAACTATGACATCCGTCCTATGTGCCAAACTTGGCAAAAGAGGAACTGACTGACTGACCCTTCTTCCTTCTCAACTTGTCTGTTGTCATGGTGTTTTCCCTCTTTCCTGTTCTCATGACATGTCCAAAAAATGTGGACTGTCTCTTTCTGATGCGGGTGAGCAGCTTTTAAAAAAAAAAAAATTCTTTCAAGTAATCTTCATTACGCTCTTCTATATGTCCATGGTGTTCTTAATATTCTTCTATAAAACCACATCTCTGTTGCCTCAATATAATTTTTCACTATTCTGAAATATTTAGGTACCGAAATACATCCAATTATACCACCACTACATCCAATGTACCACCAATGCATTCAATTATACCACCAATACATCAAAATGTACCACCAATGCATTCAATTATACCAACAATGCATCCAATTGTACCACAATTGCATTCAATTATATCAACATTACATCCAATTGTACCACCAATGCATACAATTATATCATCAATACATCCAATTGTACCACTAATGTGTCCAATTATACCACCAATACATTCAGTTTTACCACCAATGCATTCAATTATACCAATACATCCAATTATACCACCAATACATCCAATTGTACCACCAATACATTCAATTGTACCACCAATACATCCAATTGTACACCAATGCATCCAATTATACCACTAATACATCCAATTGTACCACTAATACATCCAATTGTACCACCAATACATTCAATTGTACCACCAATACATTCAATTGTACCACCAATACATCCAATTGTACCACCAATACATTCAATTGTGCCACCAATACATCCAATTGTACCACCAATACATTCAATTGTACCACCAACACATTCAATTGTACCACCAATACATCCAACTGTACCACCAATGTATCCAATTGTACCACAATACATCCAATTGTATCAACAGCACAATGTTCATGATCAGGTTTTGAACTCCGAGCGAGTTTGACAGATTTGTATTTGTTAGATGGGTTCAATAATGATTCAGCTAACACGTTGATGAATTACATTATAGTATAGATAACATTATACTATGAATTACATTATAGTATAATTAATTCTCTGTTTTGACTTTTAATCCATTGGCTATCGCAGCCAAAAAGATATTTGAAACAGAAGTTAAAAGGAGAATCATCATCATCAAGTGCTGTGTCGAATGGCGTTGGAGATCATATCTCTCCATGTACATCAATTCCCCATATATGTCATCGTCTCTGTTGGTGTTGTCGATCGAAGCCATTTAGTCAAACTGTTCAATATCTTTTCTCTAGGTCTTCCCCTTGATCTTTTCCCTTATATCTTTCCTTTTGTCACTATATTCTCAATGCCTCCTCTTCTCATTATGTGCCCAATAAATGTTGACTGTCTTTTTATTATATTATCAATAATGCATATTTTCACATCCATCCTTCTAAGACATTCTTCATTAGTAATCCTTGCTGTCCAAGGAATGTGTAACGTTCTTCGAATAAATCACATTTCCGCTGCCTCCAATGATTTTTGTGATGTCTTATTTATAGTCCATGCTTCACTTCCATAGTGTAGCACTGGTTCAATGTAGCATTTGAGAACACATTTTCTAGTATCCATCTATATGGACTTGTTGCATAGGATTTGTTGCAAAAGGAGAATAGGAATGGCTAAAAATACTTTTAATATATGAGGAAAATATTAGCATCTAAACAAATTACAAACAAGCTAAAAATGAGAATTATAAAAAAAGTTACATGTAATCTATATTAATGTATGGTCCAGAAACATGGACACTGAACAAACAATAAGAAAAAATTTATGCTTTTGAGATGTGGATATATAGAAGAATAGGAAGAACATCATGGAAAGAGAAGAAAATAAAGAGGTTCTAACAACACTTAGAACGAAGGAGGAATTATTAAAGGAAACAACGATCAGGCAAATAAAATATTTTTGACACATTAAAAGACATGACACCTTCTTGAAGACCTTGAGGGTAAATTTGAAAGGAGGCGAGCACGAGGTAGACAGAGATATAAGTGGGAGAGTAACATCTCAAGATGGACAGGTTAGTCTAGAAGAGTGCACCACCAAAACAAGAGACATGGGATGTTGGAGGCCTGTTGGAGCCAACCTTCGTTGTGGAGACGACACTTGATGATGGTGCAGTAGACTAGTTTCATAGTCCTAGGTGCAGTAGAATAGTTTAGTAGCCCTTGGTACAATAGAAAAGTTTAGCAGCCCTTGGTACGGTAGAATAGTTTAGTAGCCCTTGGTACAGTAGAATAGTTTAGAAGCCATTGTTTATATATCGCATATTTATATACAAAGTATATAATATAAAAATGTTTCCTTCTGAATTTTGCACTATGGGAACTAAGTAGAAAAAGAATGTGTTTATATGTAATATATTTATATGCAATGAAAATTTTTTTTAAATATTTACTTCTGATTTTTGCACTATAGGAACTAAGTAGAAAAAGAATGTGTATATATGGCGCATAAATAGAAAACAGTAAAAAAATTTTTAATGTTTATTTTTGAATTTTGCACTATAGGAACTAAGTAGAAAAAGAATGTGTTTATATGTCATATATTTATATGCAAGGTAAACTTTATAAAAATATATACTTCTGATTTTTGCACTATAGGAACTAAGTAGAAATAAAATGTGTTTATGTCGCATAAAAAGAAAAAAGTACATTTTTTAAATGTTTATTTTTGAATTTTGCACTATAGAAACTAAGTAGAAAAATATAATGTGTTAATATGTCGCATATTTACATACAAAGTATATTTTATAAAAATGTTTACTTCTGAATTTTGCACTATAGGAACTAAGTAGAGAAAGAATGTGTTTATATGTCATATATGTAAATGTTGCATAAAAAGAAAAAAGTACTTTTTTAAAAATGTTTATTTTTGAATGTGGCACTAAAGGAACTAAGTAGAAAAAAAATGTGTTTATATCTCGCATAAAAAGAAAAAAGTAATTTTTTTATTAATGTTTCTTTTTGAATTTTGCACTATATGAACTAAGTAGAAAAAGAATGTGTTTATATGTCGCATAAAAAGAAAAGAGTAAATTATTTTTAAATGTTTATTTATGAATTTTGCACTATAGGAACTAAGAAGAAAAAAATCATGTGAATAATGTTAATATGTCGCATATTTACATACAAATTATATATTATAAAAATGTTTACTTCTGATTTTTGCACTATAGGAACTAAATAGAAAAAGAATGTGTTTATATGTCATATATTTATATACAAGGTAAATTTTATAAAAATATTTACTTCTAATTTTTGCAATATAGGAACCAAGTAGAAAAAAAGAATGTCTTTATATGTCGCATAAAATGAAAAAAGTAAATTTTTTTAAAATGTTTATTTTTGAATTTTCCACTATAAGAACTAAGTAGAAAAAAAGAATGTGTTAATATGTTGCATATTCACATACAAAGTATATTTTTTAAATATGTTTACTTCTGAATTTTGCACTATAGGAACTAAGTAGAAAAAGAATGTGTTTATATGTCATATATTTATGTACAAGGTAAATTTTATAAAAATATTTACTTCTGATTTTTGCACTATAGGAACTAAGTAGAAATAGAATGTGTTTATATGTCATAAAAAAGGTCATTTTTTTAAATTTTATTTTTGAATATTGCACTATAGGAACTATGGAGAAAAAGAATGTGTTTATATGACATATATTTATATACAAGGTAAATTTTGAAATATATTTACTTCTGATGTTTGCACTATAGGAACTATGTAGAAAAAAGGATGTGTTTATATGACGTATATTTATATACAAAGTATATTGTATAAAAATGTTTACTTCTGAATTTTGCACTATTAGAACTAAGTAGAAAAAGAATGTGTTTCTATGTCGCATAAAACGAAAAGAGTAACAAATTTTGTAAGTTTATTTTTAAATTTTACAATATAGGAACTAAGTAGAAAAGAGAATGTGTTAATATGTCGCATATTTACATACAAAGTATATTTTATAAAAATGTTTACTTCGGAATTTTACACTATAGGAACTAAGTCGAAATAGAATGTGTTTATATGTCATATATTTATATACAAGATAAATTTTATAAAAATATTTACTTCTGATTTTTGCACTATAGGAATTAAGTAGAAATAGAATGTGTTTATATGTCGCATAAAAAGAAAAAAATACATTTTTAAAAAAATATTTATTTTTGAATGTTGCACTAAACTAAGTAGAAATAGAATGTGTTTATATGCCGCATAAAAAAAGGAATTTTTTTTAAAATGTTTATTTTTGAATTTTGCACTATAGGATCTAAGTAGAAAAATAAAGTGTTTATATATCGCATAAAACGAAAAGAGTAAAAAAATTTTTAATGTTTATTTTTAAATTTTACACTATAGGAACTAAGTAGAAAAGAGAATGCGTTAATATGTCACATATTTACATACAAAGTATATATTATAAAATTGTTTACGTCTGAATTTTGCACCATAGGAACTAAGTAGAAATAGTTTTTTTTTATATGTCATATATTTATATACAAGGTAAATTATATAAAAATATTTGCTTCTGATTTTTGCACTATAGGAACTAAGTAGAAATAGAATGTGTTTATATGTCATATATTTATATACAAGGTAAATTTTATAAAAATATTTACTTCTGATTTTTGCACTATAGGAACTAAGTAGAAATAGATTGTGTTTATATGTCGTATACAAAGAAAGAAATACATGTTTTTAAAAGTTTATTTTTTAATTTTGCACTATAGGAACTAAGTAGAAAAAGAATGTGTTTATATGTCGCATAAAATGAAAAGAGTAAATTTTTTTAAATGTTTATTTTTCAATTTTGCACTATAGGAACTTATTAAAAAAAGAATGTGTTCTATATGTTGCATATTTACATACAAAGTATATTTTATAAAAATGTTTACTTCTGAATTTTGCACTATAGGAACTAAGTAGAAAAAGAATGTGTTTATATGTAATGTTGTTCGTCCATCACAGGTGATCATGACCATTTGTTATATCCACTTTTGAAAATTCAAGTTTAGTTATGTCCTTGATTATGAGTTCATAGATGGCTATTGAGCCCTATTCGAGCTGTAAATGTCCTTGGACAGTTTGGACATGGAATAACGACTGTAGACGGATCTTGGTCTATCCGTGACATTCTAGCTGCTCTCCGCTGTTGAGCTGCTGCATTTCTCTTCTTTTCACAAGATGATGCGCTCTTTTTTATTTTAGAACGCCATGTATATCTATTTTGTGCAAGTTTTTTCCATGTATCGTGGTCTATTTCAAAGTCTTTCAGTGAGTCCTTTAACGAGTCCTTGTAGCTCTTCCTTTGTCCACCTTGAGATCGTATACCCTTCTCTAGCTCACCATAGAGAAGTATCTTTGGCAGATTATGGTCTGGCATACGCACCAAATGACCTGCCCAACGAATCTGTGTCTGCATCAAGATCGTGTCAATGCTTGGGATACCAGCTCTATCAAGGACAGTGGTATCTGGAATCTTGTCTTGCCATCTGATGTTCATAACTTTTCGGAGACAATTTGTATGAAAATGATTGAGTTTTTTCACATGACGCCTATACACAGTCCATGTTTCACTAGCATATAGCAGCACTGGAAGTACCACTGCTCTGTAAACTTTCAGCTTAGTCTGAAGGTTAATGCCATTTCTACGCCAAACATTTGCGTACAATCTGCAGAAAGTACTTGTGAAAATTACTTGCACTGGGGATTTTGATTAAAGTGAGGAAGAGTTTATATGTAATATATTTATATACAAGGCAAATTTTATAATAATATTTACTTCTGATTTTTGCACTATAGGAACTAAGTAGAAAAAGAATGTGTTTATATGTGATGTATTTATATACAAGGTAAATCTTATAAAAATATTTACTTCTGATTTTTGCACTATAGGAACTAAGTAGAAATTAAATGTGTTTATATGTCATATATTTATATACAAGGTAAATTTTATAAAAATATTTACTTCTGATTTTTGCACTATAGGAACTAAGTAGAAATAGAATGTGTTTATATGTCGCATACAAAGAAAGAAATACATGTTTTTAAATGTTTATTTTTTAATTTTGCACTATAGGAACTAAGTAGAAAAAGAATGTGTTTATGTCGCATAAAACGAAAAGAGTAAATTTTTTTAAATGTTTATTTTTACATTTTACACTATAGGACCTAAGTAGAAAAGAGAATGTGTTAATATGTCACATATTTATATACAAAGTAAATTTTATAAAAATATTTACTTCTGTTTTTTGCACTATAGGAACTAAGTAGAAATAGAATGTGTTTATATGTCATAAAAAAGGTCATTTTTTAAAATATTATTTTTGAATTTTGCACTATAGGAACTTATGAGAAAAAGAATGTGTTATATGTCGCATAAAAAAGGAAATTTTTTTAAAATTTTATTATTGAATTTTGCACTATAGGAACTAAGTAGAAAAGAGAATGTGTTAATATGTCACATATTTACATACAAAGTATATATTATAAAAATGTTTATGTCTGAATTTTGCACCATAGGAACTAAGTAGAAAAAGAATTTGTTTATATATCATATATTTATATACAAGGTAAATTTTATAAAAATATTTACTTCTGATTTTTGCACTATAGGAACTAAGTAGAAATAGAATGTGCTTATATGTCGCATACAAAGAAAGAAATACATGTTTTTAAATGTTTTTTTTTTAATTTTGCACTATAGGAACTAAGTAGAAAAAGAATGTGTTTATGTCGCATAAAACGAAAAGAGTAAATTTTTTTAATGTTTATTTTTACATTTTACACTATAGGAACTAAGTAGAAAAGAGAATGTGTTAATATGTCACATATTTATATACAAAGTATATATTATAAAAATGTTTATGTCTGAATTTTGCACCATAGGAACTAAGTAGAAAAAGAATTTGTTTATATGTCATATATTTATATACAAAGTAAATTTTATAAAAATATTTACTTCTGTTTTTTGCACTATAGGAACTAAGTAGAAATAGAATGTGTTTATATGTCATAAAAAAGGTAATTTAAAAAAAATTTTATTTTTGAATTTTGCACTATAGGATCTAAGTAGAAAAAGAATGTGTTTATATGTAATATATTTATATGCAATGAAAATTTTTTTAAAATATTTACTTCTGATTTTTGCACTATAGGAACTAAGTAGAAAAAGAATGTGTATATATGGCGCATAAATAGAAAACAGTAAAAAAATTTTTAATGTTTATTTTTGAATTTTGCACTATAGGAACTAAGTAGAAAAAGAATGTGTTTATATGTCATATATTTATATGCAAGGTAAACTTTATAAAAATATATACTTCTGATTTTTGCACTATAGGAACTAAGTAGAAATAAAATGTGTTTATGTCGCATAAAAAGAAAAAAGTACATTTTTTAAATGTTTATTTTTGAATTTTGCACTATAGAAACTAAGTAGAAAAATATAATGTGTTAATATGTCGCATATTTACATACAAAGTATATTTTATAAAAATGTTTACTTCTGAATTTTGCACTATAAGAACTAAGTAGAGAAAGAATGTGTTTATATGTCATATATGTAAATGTTGCATAAAAAGAAAAAAGTACTTTTTTAAAAATGTTTATTTTTGAATGTGGCACTAAAGGAACTAAGTAGAAAAAAAATGTGTTTATATCTCGCATAAAAAGAAAAAAGTAATTTTTTTATTAATGTTTCTTTTTGAATTTTGCACTATATGAACTAAGTAGAAAAAGAATGTGTTTATATGTCGCATAAAAAGAAAAGAGTAAATTATTTTTAAATGTTTATTTATGAATTTTGCACTATAGGAACTAAGAAGAAAAAAATCATGTGAATAATGTTAATATGTCGCATATTTACATACAAATTATATATTATAAAAATGTTTACTTCTGATTTTTGCACTATAGGAACTAAATAGAAAAAGAATGTGTTTATATGTCATATATTTATATACAAGGTAAATTTTATAAAAATATTTACTTCTAATTTTTGCAATATAGGAACCAAGTAGAAAAAAAGAATGTCTTTATATGTCGCATAAAATGAAAAAAGTAAATTTTTTTTAAATGTTTATTTTTGAATTTTCCACTATAAGAACTAAGTAGAAAAAAAGAATGTGTTAATATGTTGCATATTCACATACAAAGTATATTTTTTAAATATGTTTACTTCTGAATTTTGCACTATAGGAACTAAGCTGAAAAATAATGTCATATATGTCATATATTTATACACAAGGTAAATTTTGAAAAATATTTACTTCTGATGTTTGCACTATAGGAATTAAGTAGAAAAAGAATGTATTTATATGTTGCACATTTACATACAAAGTATATTTTATAAAAATGTTTCCTTCTGAATTTCGCTCTATAGGAACTAAGTAGAAAAAGAATGTGTTTATATGTCATATATTTATGTACAAGGTAAATTTTATAAAAATATTTACTTCTGATTTTTGCACTATAGGAACTAAGTAGAAATAGAATGTGTTTATATGTCATAAAAAAGGTCATTTTTTTAAATTTTATTTTTGAATATTGCACTATAGGAACTATGGAGAAAAAGAATGTGTTTATATGACATATATTTATATACAAGGTAAATTTTGAAATATATTTACTTCTGATGTTTGCACTATAGGAACTATGTAGAAAAAAGGATGTGTTTATATGACGTATATTTACATACAAAGTATATTGTATAAAAATGTTTACTTCTGAATTTTGCACTATTAGAACTAAGTAGAAAAAGAATGTGTTTCTATGTCGCATAAAACGAAAAGAGTAACAAATTTTGTAAGTTTATTTTTAAATTTTACAATATAGGAACTAAGTAGAAAAGAGAATGTGTTAATATGTCGCATATTTACATACAAAGTATATTTTATAAAAATGTTTACTTCGGAATTTTACACTATAGGAACTAAGTCGAAATAGAATGTGTTTATATGTCATATATTTATATACAAGATAAATTTTATAAAAATATTTACTTCTGATTTTTGCACTATAGGAATTAAGTAGAAATAGAATGTGTTTATATGTCGCATAAAAAGAAAAAAATACATTTTAAAAAAAATATTTATTTTTGAATGTTGCACTAAACTAACTAAGTAGAAATAGAATGTGTTTATATGCCGCATAAAAAAAGGAATTTTTTTAAAAATGTTTATTTTTGAATTTTGCACTATAGGATCTAAGTAGAAAAATAAAGTGTTTATATATCGCATAAAACGAAAAGAGTAAAAAAATTTTTAATGTTTATTTTTAAATTTTACACTATAGGAACTAAGTAGAAAAGAGAATGCGTTAATATGTCACATATTTACATACAAAGTATATATTATAAAATTGTTTACGTCTGAATTTTGCACCATAGGAACTAAGTAGAAATAGTTTTTTTTTATATGTCATATATTTATATACAAGGTAAATTATATAAAAATATTTGCTTCTGATTTTTGCACTATAGGAACTAAGTAGAAATAGAATGTGTTTATATGTCATATATTTATATACAAGGTAAATTTTATAAAAATATTTACTTCTGATTTTTGCACTATAGGAACTAAGTAGAAATAGATTGTGTTTATATGTCGTATACAAAGAAAGAAATACATGTTTTTAAAAGTTTATTTTTTAATTTTGCACTATAGGAACTAAGTAGAAAAAGAATGTGTTTATATGTAATGTTGTTCGTCCATCACAGGTGATCATGACCATTTGTTATATCCACTTTTGAAAATTCAAGTTTAGTTATGTCCTTGATTATGAGTTCGTAGATGGCTATTGAGCCCTATTCGAGCTGTAAATGTCCTTGGACAGTTTGGACATGGAATAACGACTGTAGACGGATCTTGGTCTATCCGTGACTTTCTAGCTGCTCTCCGCTGTTGAGCTGCTGCATTTCTTTTCTTTTCACAAGATGATGCGCTCTTTTTTATTTTAGAACGCCATGTATATCTATTTTGTGCAAGTTTTTTCCATGTATCGTGGTCTATTTCAAAGTCTTTCAGTGAGTCCTTTAACGAGTCCTTGTAGCTCTTCCTTTGTCCACCTTGAGATCGTATACCCTTCTCTAGCTCACCATAGAGAAGTATCTTTGGCAGATTATGGTCTGGCATACGCACCAAATGACCTGCCCAACGAATCTGTGTCTGCATCAAGATCGTGTCAATGCTTGGGATACCAGCTCTATCAAGGACAGTGGTATCTGGAATCTTGTCTTGCCATCTGATGTTCATAACTTTTCGGAGACAATTTGTATGAAAATGATTGAGTTTTTTCACATGACGCCTATACACAGTCCATGTTTCACTAGCATATAGCAGCACTGGAAGTACCACTGCTCTGTAAACTTTCAGCTTAGTCTGAAGGTTAATGCCATTTCTACGCCAAACATTTGCGTACAATCTGCAGAAAGTACTTGTGAAAATTACTTGCACTGGGGATTTTGATTAAAGTGAGGAAGAGTTTATATGTAATATATTTATATACAAGGCAAATTTTATAATAATATTTACTTCTGATTTTTGCACTATAGGAACTAAGTAGAAAAAGAATGTGTTTATATGTGATGTATTTATATACAAGGTAAATCTTATAAAAATATTTACTTCTGATTTTTGCACTATAGGAACTAAGTAGAAATTAAATGTGTTTATATGTCATATATTTATATACAAGGTAAATTTTATAAAAATATTTACTTCTGATTTTTGCACTATAGGAACTAAGTAGAAATAGAATGTGTTTATATGTCGCATAGAAAGAAAGAAATACATGTTTTTAAATGTTTATTTTTTAATTTTGCACTATAGGAACTAAGTAGAAAAAGAATGTGTTTATGTCGCATAAAACGAAAAGAGTAAATTTTTTTAAATGTTTATTTTTACATTTTACACTATAGGACCTAAGTAGAAAAGAGAATGTGTTAATATGTCACATATTTATATACAAAGTAAATTTTATAAAAATATTTACTTCTGTTTTTTGCACTATAGGAACTAAGTAGAAATAGAATGTGTTTATATGTCATTAAAAAAGGTCATTTTTTTAAATATTATTTTTGAATTTTGCACTATAGGAACTTATGAGAAAAAGAATGTGTTATATGTCGCATAAAAAAGGAAATTTTTTTAAAATTTTATTATTGAATTTTGCACTATACGAACTAAGTAGAAAAGAGAATGTGTTAATATGTCACATATTTACATACAAAGTATATATTATAAAAATGTTTATGTCTGAATTTTGCACCATAGGAACTAAGTAGAAAAAGAATTTGTTTATATATCATATATTTATATACAAGGTAAATTTTATAAAAATATTTACTTCTGATTTTTGCACTATAGGAACTAAGTAGAAATAGAATGTGCTTATATGTCGCATACAAAGAAAGAAATACATGTTATTAAATGTTTTTTTTTTAATTTTGCACTATAGGAACTAAGTAGAAAAAGAATGTGTTTATGTCGCATAAAACGAAAAGAGTAAATTTTTTTAATGTTTATTTTTACATTTTACACTATAGGAACTAAGTAGAAAAGAGAATGTGTTAATATGTCACATATTTATATACAAAGTATATATTATAAAAATGTTTATGTCTGAATTTTGCACCATAGGAACTAAGTAGAAAAAGAATTTGTTTATATGTCATATATTTATATACAAAGTAAATTTTATAAAAATATTTACTTCTGTTTTTTGCACTATAGGAACTAAGTAGAAATAGAATGTGTTTATATGTCATAAAAAAGGTAATTTTAAAAAAATTTTATTTTTGAATTTTGCACTATAGGATCTAAGTAGAAAAAGAATGTGTTTATATTATGCATAAAAAAAGTAAATTTTTTTAATGTTTATTTTTCATTTTTGCACTATAGGAACTAAGTAGAAAAACAATGTGTTATATATGTTGCATATTTACATACAAAGTATATTTTATAAAAATATTTACTTCTGATTTTTGCACTATAGGAACTAAGTAGAAAAAGAATGTGTTTATATGTAATGTTGTTCGTCCATCACAGGTGATCATGACCATTTTTTTTTATCCACTTTTGAAAATTCAAGTTTAGTTATGTTCTTGATTATGAGATCGTAGATGGCTATTGAGCCCTATTCGAGCTGTAAATGTCCTTGGACAGTTTGGACATGGAATAACGACTGTAGACGGATCTTGGTCTATCCGTGACTTTCTAGCTGCTCTCCGCTGTTGAGCTGCTGCATTTCTCTTCTTTTCACAAGATGATGCGCTCTATTTTATTTTAGAACGCCATGTATATCTATTTTGTGCAAGTTTTTTCCATGTATCGTGGTCTATTTCAAAGTCTTTCAGTGAGTCCTTTAACGAGTCCTTGTAGCTCTTCCTTTGGCCACCTTGAGATCGTATACCCTTCTCTAGCTCACCATAGAGAAGTATCTTTGGCAGATTATGGTCTGGCATACGCACCAAATGACCTGCCCAACGAATCTGTGTCTGCATCAAGATCGTGTCAATGCTTTGGATACCAGCTCTATCAAGGACAGTGGTATCTGGAATCTTGTCTTGCCATCTGATGTTCATAACTTTTCGGAGACAATTTGTATGAAAATGATTGAGTTTTTTCACATGACGTCTATACACAGTCCATGTTTCACTAGCATATAGCAGCACTGGAAGTACCACTGCTCTGTAAACTTTCAGCTTAGTCTGAAGGTTAATGCCATTTCTACGCCAAACATTTGCGTACAATCTGCAGAAAGTACTTGTGAAAATTACTTGCACTGGGGATTTTGATTAAAGTGAGGAAGAGTTTATATGTAATATATTTATATACAAGGTAAATTTTATAATAATATTTACTTCTGATTTTTGCACTATAGGAACTAAGTAGAAAAAGAATGTGTTTATATGTCGCATAAAAAGAAAAAAGAAAATTTTTTTTAATGTATATTTTTTGTATTTTGAAATATAGGATCAAAGTAGAAAAAGAATGTGTTTATATATCGCATACAACGAAAAGAGTAAAAAAAATTTAATGTTTATTTTTGAATTTTGCACTATAGGAACTAAGTAGAAATAGAATGTGTTAATATGTCACATATTTACATACAAAGTATATATTATAAAAAGGTTTACTTCTGAATTTTGCACTATAGGAACTAAGTAGAAAGAGAATGTGTTTATATGTCATATATTTATATACAAGGTAAATTTTATAAAAATATTTACTTCTGATTTTTGCACTATAGGAACTAAGTAGAAATAGAATGTGTTTATATGTCACATACAAAGAAAGAAATACATGTTTTTAAATGTTTATTTTTAAATTTTTGCACCATAGGAACTAAGTAGAAAAAGAATTTGTTTATATGTCATATATTTATATACAAGGTAAATTTTATAAAAATATTTACTTCTGATTTTTGCACTATAGGAACTAAGTAGAAAAAGAATGTGTTTATATGTCGCATAAAAAAAAGTAAATTTTTTAAATTTTTATTTTTAATTTTTGCACTATAGGAACTAAGTAGAAAAGAGAATGTGTTATATATGTTGCATATTTACATACAAGGTAAATTTTTTAATAATATTTACTTCTGATTTTTGCACTATAGGAACTAAGTAGAAAAAGAATGTGTTTATATGTCGCATAAAAACAAAAAGTAAATTTTTTTAAAATGTATATTTTTTGTATTTTGAAATATAGGATCAAAGTAGAAAAAGAATGTGTTTTATGTCGTATAAAAAGAAAAAAGAAAATTTTTTTAAATGTTTATTTTTGAATTTTGCACTATACGAACTACGTAGAAAAAGAATGTGTTAATATAACGCATATTTACATACATAGTATATTTTATAAAAAAGTTTACTTCTGAATTTTCCACGATAGGAACTAAGTAGAAAAAGAATTTGTTTATATGTCATATATTTATATACAAGGTAAATTTTATAAAAATATTTACTTCTGTTTTTTGCACTATAGGAACTAAGTAGAAATAATATGTGTTTATATGTCGTATAAAAAAAGGAATTTTTTTTTCAATGTTTATTTTTGAATTTTGCACTATAGGATCTAAGTAGAAAATAATGTGTTTATATATCGCATAAAACGAAAAGAGTAAAAAAAATTTAATGTTTATTTTTTAAATTTTACACTATAGGAACTAAGTAGAAATAGAATGTGTTTATATGTCGCATAAAAAAGGAAATTTTAAAAAAATTTTATTTTTGAATTGTGCACTATAGGATCTAAGTAGAAAAACAATGTGTTTATATGTCGCATAAAAAAGTAAATTTAAAAAAAAAATTATTTTTGAATTGTGCACTATAGAATCTAAGTAGAAAAAGAATGTGTTTATAACTCGCATAAAAAAAAAGTAAATTTTTTAAATTTTAATTTTTTATTTTTGCACTATAGGAACTAAGTAGAAAAAGAATATGTTATATATGTTGCATATTTACATACAAAGTATATTTTATAAAAATATTTACTTCTGATTTTTGCACTATAGAAACTAAGTAGAAATAGAATGTGTTTATATGTCATAAAAATGTCAATTTTTTAAAAATGTTTATTTTTGAATTTTGCACTATACGAACTAAGTAGAAAACGAATGTGTTAATGTCGCATATTTATATACATAGTATATTTTATAAAAAGTTTTACTTCTGAATTTTGCACTATAGGAACTAAGTAGAAAAAGAATGTGTTTATATGTCATATATTTATATACAAGGTAAATTTTATAATAATATTTACTTCTGATTTTTGCACTATAGGAACTAAGTAGAAAAAGAATGTGTTTATATGTCGCATAAAAAGAAAAAAGTAAATTTTTTTTAAAAATATATTTTTTGTATTTTGAAATATAGGATCAAAGTAGAAAAAGAATGTGTTTATGTTGCATAAAAAGAAAACAAAATTTTTTTTAAATGTTTATTTTTGAATTTTGCACTATACGAACTACGTAGAAAAAGAATGTGTTAATATATCGCATATTTACATACAAAGTATATATTATAAAAATGTTTACGTCTGAATTTTGCACCATAGGAACTAAGTAGAAATTTTTTTTTTATATGTCATATATTTATATACAAGGTAAATTTTATAAAAATATTTACTTCTGATTTTTGCACTATAGGAACTAAGTAGAAATAGAATGTGTTTATATGTCGCATACAAAGAAAGAAATACATGTTTTTAAATGTTTATTTTTAATTTTTTCACCATAGGAACTAAGTAGAAAAAGAATTTGTTTATATGTCATATATTTATATAGAAGGTAAATTTTATAAAAATATTTACTTCTGATATTTGCACTATAGAAACTAAGTAGAAATAGAATGTGTTTATATGTCATAAAAAATGTCAATTTTTTTTTTAATTTTATTTTTTAATTTTGCACTATAGGATCTAAGTAGAAATAGAATGTGTTTATATGTCGCATAAAAAAAAGTAAATTTTTAAAATTTATATTTTTAAATTTTGCACTATAGGAACTTATTAAACAAAGGATGTGTTCTATATGTTGCATATTTACATACAAAGTATATATTATAAAAATGTTTATGTCTGAATTTTGCACCATAGGAACTAAGTAGAAAAAGAATTTGTTTATATGTCATATATTTATATACAAGGTAAATTTTATAAAAATATTTACTTCTGTTTTTTTCCACTATAGGAACTAAGTAGAAAAAGAATGTGTTATATATGTTGCATATTTACATACAAAGTATATTTTATAAAAATATTTAATTCTGATTTTTGCACTATAGGAACTAAGTAGCAATAGAATATGTTTATATGTCATAAAAAAGGTCATTTTTAAAAAAAATTTTAAATTTTGCACTATAGGATCTAAGAAATAGAATGTGTTTATATGTCGCATAAAAAAGGAAATTTTTTTTAAATTTTATTATTGAATTTTGCACTATACGAACTAAGTAGAAAAGAGAATGTGTTAATATGTCACATATTTACATACAAAGTATATATTATAAAAATGTTTATGTCTGAATTTTGCACCATAGGAACTAAGTAGAAAAAGAATTTGTTGATATGTCATAGATTTATATACAAAGTAAATTTTATTAAAAATATTTACTTCTGTTTTTTGCACTATAGGAACTAAGTAGAAATAGAATGTGTTTATATGTCATAAAACAGGTCATTTTTTTAAATATTATTTTTTAATTTTGCACTATAGGATCTAAGTAGAAATAGAATGTGTTTATATGTCGCATAAAAAAGGAAATTTAAAAAAAAAACTATTTTTTAATTTTGCACTATAGGATCTAATTAGAAAACGAATGTGTTTATATGTCGCATAAAAAAAGTAAATTTTTTTAATGTTTATTTTTCATTTTTGCACTATAGGAATTAAGTAGAAAAACAATGTGTTATATATGTTGCATATTTACATACAAAGTATATTTTATAAAAATATTTACTTCTGATTTTTGCACTATAGGAACTAAGTAGAAATAGAATGTGTTTATATGTCATAAAAAGTGCCAATTTTTTAAAAATTTAATTTTTAAAATTTTGCACTATAGGATATAAGTAGAAATAGAATGTGTTTATATGTCGCATAAAAAAAAGTAAATATTTTACATTTTTATTTATAAATTTTACACTATAGGAACTAAGTAGAAAAGAGAATTTGTTAATATGTCACATATTTACATACAAAGTATATATTATAAAAATGTTTATGTCTGAATTTTGCACCATAGGAACTAAGTAGAAAAAGAATGTGTTTATATGTAATGTTGTTCGTCCATCACAGGTGATCATGACCATTTGTTATATCCACTTTTGAAAATTCAAGTTTAGTTATGTCCTTGATTATGAGTTCGTAGATGGCTATTGAGCCCTATTCGAGCTGTAAATGTCCTTGGACAGTTTGGACATGGAATAACGACTGTAGACGGATCTTGGTCTATCCGTGACTTTCTAGCTGCTCTCCGCTGTTGAGCTGCTGCATTTCTTTTCTTTTCACAAGATGATGCGCTCTTTTTTATTTTAGAACGCCATGTATATCTATTTTGTGCAAGTTCTTCCCATGTATCGTGGTCTATTTCAAAGTCTTTCAGTGAGTCCTTTAACGAGTCCTTGTAGCTCTTCCTTTGGCCACCTTGAGATCGTATATCCTTCTCTAGCTCACCATAGAGAAGTATCTTTGGCAGATTATGGTCTGGCATACGCACCAAATGACCTGCCCAACGAATCTGTGTCTGCATCAAGATCGTGTCAATGCTTGGGATACCAGCTCTATCAAGGACAGTGGTATCTGGAATCTTGTCTTGCCATCTGATGTTCATAACTTTTCGGAGACAATTTGTATGAAAATGATTGAGTTTTTTCACATGACGTCTATACACAGTCCATGTTTCACTAGCATATAGCAGCACTGGAAGTACCACTGCTCTGTAAACTTTCAGCTTAGTCTGAAGGTTAATGCCATTTCTACGCCAAACATTTGCGTACAATCTGCAGAAAGTACTTGTGAAAATGACTTGCACTGGGGATTTTGATTAAAGTGAGGAAGAGTTTATATGTAATATATTTATATACGAGGTAAATTTTATAATAATATTTACTTCTGATTTTTGCACTATAGGAACTAAGTAGAAAAAGAATGTGTTTATATGTCGCATAAAAAGAAAGAAGAAAATTTTTTTAAATGTTTATTTTTGAATTTTGCACTATACGAACTAAGTAGAAAACGAATGTGTTAATATGTCGCATATTTATATACATAGTATATTTTATAAAAAGGTTTACTTCTGAATTTTGCAATATAGGAACTAAGTAGAAATAGAATGTGTTAATATGTCACATATTTACATACAAAGTATATATTATAAAAAGGTTTACTTCTGAATTTTGCACTATAGGAACTAAGTAGAAAGAGAATGTGTTTATATGTCATATATTTATATACAAGGTAAATTTTATAAAAATATTTACTTCTGATTTTTGCACTATAGGAACTAAGTAGAAATAGAATGTGTTTATATGTCACATACAAAGAAAGAAATACATGTTTTTAAATGTTTATTTTTAAATTTTTGCACCATAGGAACTAAGTAGAAAAAGAATTTGTTTATATGTCATATATTTATATACAAGGTAAATTTTATAAAAATATTTACTTCTGATTTTTGCACTATAGGAACTAAGTAGAAAAAGAATGTGTTTATATGTCGCATAAAAAAAAGTAAATTTTTTAAATTTTTATTTTTAATTTTTGCACTATAGGAACTAAGTAGAAAAGAGAATGTGTTATATATGTTGCATATTTACATACAAGGTAAATTTTTTAATAATATTTACTTCTGATTTTTGCACTATAGGAACTAAGTAGAAAAAGAATGTGTTTATATGTCGCATAAAAACAAAAAGTAAATTTTTTTTAAATGTATATTTTTTGTATTTTGAAATATAGGATCAAAGTAGAAAAAGAATGTGTTTTATGTCGTATAAAAAGAAAAAAGAAAATTTTTTTAAATGTTTATTTTTGAATTTTGCACTATACGAACTACGTAGAAAAAGAATGTGTTAATATAACGCATATTTACATACATAGTATATTTTATAAAAAAGTTTACTTCTGAATTTTCCACGATAGGAACTAAGTAGAAAAAGAATTTGTTTATATGTCATATATTTATATACAAGGTAAATTTTATAAAAATATTTACTTCTGTTTTTTGCACTATAGGAACTAAGTAGAAATAATATGTGTTTATATGTCGTATAAAAAAAGGAATTTTTTTTTTAATGTTTATTTTTGAATTTTGCACTATAGGATCTAAGTAGAAAATAATGTGTTTATATATCGCATAAAACGAAAAGAGTAAAAAAAATTTAATGTTTATTTTTTAAATTTTACACTATAGGAACTAAGTAGAAAAGAGAATGTGTTAATATGTCACATATTTACATACAAAGTATATATTATAAAAATGTTTACGTCTGAATTTTGCACCATAGGAACTACGTAGAAAAAGTTTTTTTTATATGTCATATATTTATATACAAGGTAAATATTATAAAAATATTTACTTCTGATTTTTGCACTATAGGAACTAAGTAGAAATAGAATGTGTTTATATGTCGCATAAAAAAGGAAATTTTAAAAAAATTTTATTTTTGAATTGTGCACTATAGGATCTAAGTAGAAAAACAATGTGTTTATATGTCGCATAAAAAAGAGAATTTAAAAAAAAAATTATTTTTGAATTGTGCACTATAGAATCTAAGTAGAAAAAGAATGTGTTTATAACTCGCATAAAAAAAAGTAAATTTTTTAAATTTTAATTTTTTATTTTTGCACTATAGGAACTAAGTAGAAAAAGAATATGTTATATATGTTGCATATTTACATACAAAGTATATTTTATAAAAATATTTACTTCTGATTTTTGCACTATAGAAACTAAGTAGAAATAGAATGTGTTTATATGTCATAAAAAATGTCAATTTTTTTAAAATGTTTATTTTTGAATTTTGCACTATACGAACTAAGTAGAAAACGAATGTGTTAATGTCGCATATTTATATACATAGTATATTTTATAAAAAGTTTTACTTCTGAATTTTGCACTATAGGAACTAAGTAGAAAAAGAATGTGTTTATATGTCATATATTTATATACAAGGTAAATTTTATAATAATATTTACTTCTGATTTTTGCACTATAGGAACTAAGTAGAAAAAGAATGTGTTTATATGTCGCATAAAAAGAAAAAAGTAAATTTTTTTTAAAAATATATTTTTTGTATTTTGAAATATAGGATCAAAGTAGAAAAAAAATGTGTTTATGTTGCATAAAAAGAAAACAAAATTTTTTTTAAATGTTTATTTTTGAATTTTGCACTATACGAACTACGTAGAAAAAGAATGTGTTAATATATCGCATATTTACATACAAAGTATATATTATAAAAATGTTTACGTCTGAATTTTGCACCATAGGAACTAAGTATTTTTTTTTTTTTATATGTCATATATTTATATACAAGGTAAATTTTATAAAAATATTTACTTCTGATTTTTGCACTATAGGAACTAAGTAGAAATAGAATGTGTTTATATGTCGCATACAAAGAAAGAAATACATGTTTTTAAATGTTTATTTTTAATTTTTTCACCATAGGAACTAAGTAGAAAAAGAATTTGTTTATATGTCATATATTTATATAGAAGGTAAATTTTATAAAAATATTTACTTCTGATATTTGCACTATAGAAACTAAGTAGAAATAGAATGTGTTTATATGTCATAAAAAATGTCAATTTTTTTTTAAATTTTATTTTTTAATTTTGCACTATAGGATCTAAGTAGAAATAGAATGTGTTTATATGTCGCATAAAAAAAAAGTAAATTTTTAAAATTTTTATTTTTAAATTTTGCACTATAGGAACTTATTAAACAAAGGATGTGTTCTATATGTTGCATATTTACATACAAAGTATATATTATAAAAATGTTTATGTCTGAATTTTGCACCATAGGAACTAAGTAGAAAAAGAATTTGTTTATATGTCATATATTTATATACAAGGTAAATTTTATAAAAATATTTACTTCTGTTTTTTTCCACTATAGGAACTAAGTAGAAAAACAATGTGTTATATATGTTGCATATTTACATACAAAGTATATTTTATAAAAATATTTAATTCTGATTTTTGCACTATAGGAACTAAGTAGCAATAGAATATGTTTATATGTCATAAAAAAGGTCATTTTTAAAAAAAATTTTAAATTTTGCACTATAGGATCTAAGAAATAGAATGTGTTTATATGTCGCATAAAAAAGGAAATTTTTTTTAAATTTTATTATTGAATTTTGCACTATACGAACTAAGTAGAAAAGAGAATGTGTTAATATGTCACATATTTACATACAAAGTATATATTATAAAAATGTTTATGTCTGAATTTTGCACCATAGGAACTAAGTAGAAAAAGAATTTGTTGATATGTCATAGATTTATATACAAAGTAAATTTTATAAAAATATTTACTTCTGTTTTTTGCACTATAGGAACTAAGTAGAAATAGAATGTGTTTATATGTCATAAAACAGGTCATTTTTTAAAATATTATTTTTTAATTTTGCACTATAGGATCTAAGTAGAAATAGAATGTGTTTATATGTCGCATAAAAAAGGAAATTTAAAAAAAAAATTATTTTTTAATTTTGCACTATAGGATCTAATTAGAAAACGAATGTGTTTATATGTCGCATAAAAAAAGTAAATTTTTTTAATGTTTATTTTTCATTTTTGCACTATAGGAATTAAGTAGAAAAACAATGTGTTATATATGTTGCATATTTACATACAAAGTATATTTTATAAAAATATTTACTTCTGATTTTTGCACTATAGGAACTAAGTAGAAATAGAATGTGTTTATATGTCATAAAAAATGTCAATTTTTTTAAAATTTTATTTTTTAATTTTGCACTATAGGATCTAAGTAGAAATAGAATGTGTTTATATGTCGCATAAAAAAAAAGTAAATTTTTTAAATTTTTATTTTTAAATTTTACACTATAGGAACTAAGTAGAAAAGAGAATGTGTTAATATGTCACATATTTACATACAAATTATATATTATAAAAATGTTTATGTCTGAATTTTGCACCATAGGAACTAAGTAGAAAAACAATTTGTTTATATGTCATATATTTATATACAAGGTAAATTTTATAAAAATATTTATTTCTGATTTTTGCACTATAGGAACTAAGTAGAAATAGAATGTGTTTATATGTCGCATACAAAGAAAGAAATACATGTTTTTAAATGTTTATTTTTTAATTTTGCACTATAGGAACTAAGTAGAAAAAGAATGTGTTTATGTCGCATAAAACGAAAAGAGTAAATTTTTTTTAATGTTTATTTTTACATTTTACACTATAGGAAAAAAGTAGAAAAGAGAATGTGTTAATATGTCACATATTTATATACAAAGTATATATTATAAAAATATTTACTTCTGTTTTTTGCACTATAGGAACTAAGTAGAAATAGAATGTGTTTATATGTCATAAAAAAGGTCATTTTTTTAAATATTATTTTTGAATTTTGCACTATAGGATCCAAGGAGAAATAGAATGTGTTTATATGTCGCATAAAAAAGGTAACTTTAAAAAAATTTATTTTTGAATTTTGCACTATAGGATCTAAGTAGAAAAAGAATGTGTTTATATTATGCATAAAAAAAAAGTAAATTTTTTAAATGTTTATTTTTTCATTTTTGCACTATAGGAACTAAGTAGAAAAACAATGTGTTATATATGTTGCATATTTACATACAAAGTATATTTTATAAAAATATTTACTTCTGATTTTTGCACTATAGGAACTAAGTAGCAATAGAATATGTTTATATGTCATAAAAAAGGTCATTTTTTAAAATTTTATTTTTTAATTTTGCACTATAGGATCTAAGAAATAGAATGTGTTTATATGTCGCATAACAAAGGAAATTTTTTAAAAATTTTATTATTGAATTTTGCACTATACGAACTAAGTAGAAAAGAGAATGTGTTAATATGTCACATATTTACATACAAAGTATATATTATAAAAATGTTTACGTCTGAATTTTGCACCATAGGAACTAAGTAGAAATAGTTTTTTTTTATATGTCATATATTTATATACAAGGTAAATTTTATAAAAATATTTACTTCTGATTTTTGCACTATAGGAACTAAGTAGAAATAGAATGTGTTTATATGTCGCATACAAAGAAAGAAATACATGTTTTTAAATGTTTATTTTTAAATTTTTGCACCATAGGAACTAGGTAGAAAAAGAATTTGTTTATATGTCATATATTTATATACAAGGTAAATTTTATAAAAATATTTACTTCTGATTTTTGCACTATAGGAACTAAGTAGAAATAGAATGTGTTTATGTCGCATAAAAAAGGAAATTAAAAAAAAATTTAATTTTTGAATTTTGCACTATAGGATCTAAGTAGAAAAAGAATGTGTTTATATGTCGCATAAAAAAAAGTAAATTTTTTAAATTTTTATTTTTAATTTTTGCATTATAGGAACTAAGTAGAAAAGAGAATGTGTTAATATGTCACATATTTATATACAAAGTATATATTATAAAAATGTTTATGTCTGAATTTTGCACCATAGGAACTAAGTAGAAAAAGAATTTGTTTATATGTCATATATTTATATACAAAGTAAATTTTCTAAAAATATTTACTTCTGTTTTTTGCACTATAGGAACTAAGTAGAAAAAGAATTTGTTTATATGTCATAAAAAAGGTCATTTTTTAAAATAATATTTTTGAATTTTGCACTATAGGATCTAAGTAGAAATAGAATGTGTTTATATGTCGCATAAAAAAGGAAATTTAAAAAAAAATTATTTTTGAATTGTGCACTATAGGAACTAAATAGAAAAAGAATGTGTTATATATGTTGCATATTTACATACAAAGTATATTTTATAAAAATATTTACTTCTGATTTTTGCACTATAGAAACTAAGTAGAAATAGAATGTGTTTATATGTAATAAAAATGTCAATTTTTTTTTAATTTTATTTTTTAATTTTGCACTATAGGATCTAAGTAGAAATAGAATGTGTTTATATGTCGCATTAAAAAAGTAAATTTTTTTAGATTTTTAAATTTTACACTATAGGAACTAAGTAGAAAAGAGAATGTGTTAATATGTCACATATTTACATACAAATTATATATTATAAAATGTGTTTATATGTCGCATAAAAAAGGAAATTAAAAAAAAAAATTATTTTTGAATTGTGCACTATAGAATCTAAGTAGAAAAAGAATGTGTTTATAACTCGCATAAAAAAAAAGTAAATTTTTAAAATTTTAATTTTTGCACTATACGAACTACGTAGAAAAAGAATGTGTTAATTTATCGCATATTTACATACAAAGTATATATTATAAAAATATTTACTTCTGATTTTTGCACTATAGAAACTAAGTAGAAATAGAATGTGTTTATATGTCATAAAAAATGTCAATTTTTTTTTTAATTTTATTTTTTAATTTTGCACTATAGGATCTAAGTAGAAATAGAATGTGTTTATATGTCGCATAAAAAAAAAAAAAATTTTTAAATTTTTATTTTTAAATTTTACACTATAGGAACTAAGTAGAAAAGAGAATGTGTTAATATGTCACATATTTACATACAAATTAAATATTATAAAAATGTTTATGTCTGAATTTTGCACCATAGGAACTAAGTAGAAAAAGAATTTGCTAATATATGTCATATATTTATATACAAGGTAAATTTTATAAAAATATTTACTTCTGTTTTTTTGCACTATAGGAACTAAGTAGAAAAACAATGTGTTAATATGTCGCATATTTATATACATAGTATATTTTATAAAAAGGTTTACTTCTGAATTTTGCACTATAGGAACTAAGTAGAAAAAGAATGTGTTTATATGTCATATATTTATATACAAGGTAAATTTTATAATAATATTTACTTCTGATTTTTGCACTATAGGAACTAAGTAGAAAAAGAATGTGTTTATATGTCGCATAAAAAGAAAAAAGTAAATTTTTTTTAAAAATATATTTTTTGTATTTTGAAATATAGGATCAAATTAGAAAAAGAATGTGTTTATGTCGCATAAAAAGAAAAAAGAAATTTTTTTTAAATGTTTATTTTTGAATTTTGCACTATACGAACTACATAGAAAAAGAATGTGTTAATATATCGCATATTTACATACAAAGTATATATTATAAAAATGTTTACGTCTGAATTTTGCACCATAGGAACTAAGTAGAAAAAGTTTTTTTTTATATGTCATATATTTATATACAAGGTAAATTTTATAAAAATATTTACTTCTGATTTTTGCACTATAGGAACTAAGTAGAAATAGAATGTGTTTATATGTCGCATACAAAGAAAGAAATACATGTTTTTAAATGTTTATTTTTAAATTTTTGCACCATAGGAACTAGGTAGAAAAAGAATTTGTTTATATGTCATATATTTATATACAAGGTAAATTTTATAAAAATATTTACTTCTGATTTTTGCACTATAGGAACTAAGTAGAAATAGAATGTGTTTATGTCGCATAAAAAAGGAAATTAAAAAAAAATTTAATTTTTGAATTTTGCACTATAGGATCTAAGTAGAAAAAGAATGTGTTTATATGTCGCATAAAAAAAAGTAAATTTTTTAAATTTTTATTTTTAATTTTTGCATTATAGGAACTAAGTAGAAAAGAGAATGTGTTAATATGTCACATATTTATATACAAAGTATATATTATAAAAATGTTTATGTCTGAATTTTGCACCATAGGAACTAAGTAGAAAAAGAATTTGTTTATATGTCATATATTTATATACAAAGTAAATTTTCTAAAAATATTTACTTCTGTTTTTTGCACTATAGGAACTAAGTAGAAAAAGAATTTGTTTATATGTCATAAAAAAGGTCATTTTTTAAAATAATATTTTTGAATTTTGCACTATAGGATCTAAGTAGAAATAGAATGTGTTTATATGTCGCATAAAAAAGGAAATTTAAAAAAAAATTATTTTTGAATTGTGCACTATAGGAACTAAGTAGAAAAAGAATGTGTTATATATGTTGCATATTTACATACAAAGTATATTTTATAAAAATATTTACTTCTGATTTTTGCACTATAGAAACTAAGTAGAAATAGAATGTGTTTATATGTAATAAAAATGTCAATTTTTTTTAAATTTTATTTTTTAATTTTGCACTATAGGATCTAAGTAGAAATAGAATGTGTTTATATGTCGCATTAAAAAAGTAAATTTTTTTAGATTTTTAAATTTTACACTATAGGAACTAAGTAGAAAAGAGAATGTGTTAATATGTCACATATTTACATACAAATTATATATTATAAAAATGTTTATGTCTGAATTTTGCACCATAGGAACTAAGTAGAAAAAGAATTTGTTTATATGTCATATATTTATATACAAGGTAAATTTTTTAATAATATTTACTTCTGATTTTTGCACTATAGGAACTAAGTAGAAAAAGAATGTGTTTATATGTCGCATAAAAAGAAAAAAGTAAATTTTTTTTAAATGTATATTTTTTGTATTTTGAAATATAGGATCAAAGTAGAAAAAGAATGTGTTTTATGTCACATAAAAAGAAAAGAGTAAAAAAAATTTAATGTTTATTTTTAAAATTTTAAACTATAGGAACTAAGTAGAAAAGAGAATGTGTTAACATGTCACATATTTACATACAAAGTATATATTATAAAAATGATTACGTCTGAATTTTGCACCATAGGAACTAAGTAGAAATAGAATGTGTTTATATGTCGCATACAAAGAAAGAAATACATGTTTTTAAATGTTTAATTTAAATTTTTGCACCATAGGAACTAAGTAGAAAAAGAATTTGTTTATATGTCATATATTTATATACAAGGTAAAGTTTATAAAAATATTTACTTCTGATTTTTGCACTATAGGAACTAAGTGGAAATAGAATGTGTTTATATGTCGCATAAAAAAGGAAATTTTAAAAAAAATTTATTTTTGAATTGTGCACTATAGGATCTAAGTAGAAAAACAATGTGTTTATATGTCGCATAAAAAAAGTAAATTTTTTAAATTTTAATTTTTAATTTTTGCACTATAGGATCAAAGTAGAAAAAGAATGTGTTTTATGTCGTATAAAAAGAAAAAAGAAAATTTTTTTAAATGTTTATTTTTGAATTTTGCACTATACGAACTACGTAGAAAAAGAATGTGTTAATATAACGCATATTTACACACATAGTATATTTTATAAAAAAGTTTACTTCTGAATTTTCCACGATAGGAACTAAGTAGAAAAAGAATGTGTTTATATGTCATATATTTATATACAAGGTAATTTTTATAAAAATATTTACTTCTGATTTTTGCACTATAGGAACTAAGTAGAAAATAATGTGTTTATATATCGCATAAAACGAAAAGAGTAAAAAAAATTTAATGTTTATTTTTTAAATTTTACACTATAGGAACTAAGTAGAAAAAGTTTTTTTTATATGTCATATATTTATATACAAGGTAAATATTATAAAAATATTTACTTCTGATTTTTGCACTATAGGAACTAAGTAGAAATAGAATGTGTTTATATGTCGCATAAAAAAAAAGTAAATTTTTTAAATTTTTATTTTTAATTTTTGCACTATAGGAACTAAGTAGAAAAGAGAATGTGTTAATATGTCACATATTTATATACAAAGTATATATTATAAAAATGTTTATGTCTGAATTTTGCACCATAGGAACTAAGTAGAAATAGAATGTGTTTATATGTCATAAAAAAGGTCATTTTTTTAAATATTATTTTTGAATATTGCACTATAGGATCTAAGTAGAAATAGAATGTGTTTATATGTCGCATAAAAAAGAGAATTTAAAAAAAAAATTATTTTTGAATTGTGCACTATAGAATCTAAGTAGAAAAAGAATGTGTTTATAACTCGCATAAAAAAAAAGTAAATTTTTTAAATTTTAATTTTTAATTTTTGCACTATAGGAACTAAGTAGAAAAAGAATATGTTATATATGTTGCATATTTACATACAAAGCATATTTTATAAAAATATTTACTTCTGATTTTTGCACTATAGAAGTAGAAATAGAATGTGTTTATATGTCATAAAAAATGTCAATTTTTTTAAAATGTTTATTTTTGAATTTTGCACTATACGAACTAAGTAGAAAACGAATGTGTTAATATGTCGCATATTTATATACATAGTATATTTTATAAAAAGTTTTACTTCTGAATTTTGCACTATAGGAACTAAGTAGAAAAGAGAATGTGTTAATATGTCACATATTTACATACAAAGTATATATTATAAAAATGTTTACGTCTGAATTTTGCACCATAGGAACTAAGTAGAAAAAGTTTTTTTTTATATGTCATATATTTATATACAAGGTAAATTTTATAAAAATATTTACTTCTGATTTTTGCACTATAGGAACTAAGTAGAAATAGAATGTGTTTATATGTCGCATACAAAGAAAGAAATACATGTTTTTAAATGTTTATTTTTAAATTTTTGCACCATAGGAACTAAGTAGAAAAAGAATTTGTTTATATGTCATGTATTTATATACAAGGTAAATTTTATAAAAATATTTACTTCTGATTTTTGCACTATAGGAACTAAGAAGAAATAGAATGTGTTTATATGTCATAAAAAAGGTCATTTTTTAAAATATTATTTTTTAATTTTGCACTATAGGATCTAAGTAGAAATAGAATGTCTTTATATGTCGCATAAAAAAGGAAATTTAAAAAAAAATTTATTTTTGAATTTTGCACTATAGGAACTAAGTAGAAAAACAATGTGTTATATATGTTGCATATTTACATACAAAGTATATTTTATAAAAATATTTACTTCTGATTTTTGCACTATAGGAACTAAGTAGAAATAGAATGTGTTTATATGTCATAAAAAATGTCAATTTTTTTAAAATTTTATTTTTTAATTTTGCACTATAGGATCTAAGTAGAAATAGAATGTGTTTATATGTCGCATAAAAAAAAAGTAAATTTTTTAAATTTTTATTTTTAAATTTTACACTATAGGAACTAAGTAGAAAAGAGAATGTGTTAATATGTCACATATTTACATACAAATTATATATTATAAAAATGTTTATGTCTGAATTTTGCACCATAGAAACTAAGTAGAAAAACAATTTGTTTATATGTCATATATTTATATACAAGGTAAATTTTATAAAAATATTTATTTCTGATTTTTGCACTATAGGAACTAAGTAGAAATAGAATGTGTTTATATGTCGCATACAAAGAAAGAAATACATGTTTTTAAATGTTTATTTTTTAATTTTGCACTATAGGAACTAAGTAGAAAAAGAATGTGTTTATGTCGCATAAAACGAAAAGAGTAAATTTTTTTTAATGTTTATTTTTACATTTTACACTATAGGAAAAAAGTAGAAAAGAGAATGTGTTAATATGTCACATATTTATATACAAAGTATATATTATAAAAATATTTACTTCTGTTTTTTGCACTATAGGAACTAAGTAGAAATAGAATGTGTTTATATGTCATAAAAAATGTCAATTTTTTTTTAAATTTTATTTTTTAATTTTGCACTATAGGATCTAAGTAGAAATAGAATGTGTTTATATGTCGCATAAAAAAAAAAAAAATTTTAAATTTTTATTTTTAAATTTTACACTATAGGAACTAAGTAGAAAAGAGAATGTGTTAATATGTCACATATTTACATACAAATTAAATATTATAAAAATGTTTATGTCTGAATTTTGCACCATAGGAACTAAGTAGAAAAAGAATTTGTTTATATGTCATATATTTATATACAAGGTAAATTTTATAAAAATATTTACTTCTGTTTTTTTGCACTATAGGAACTAAGTAGAAAAACAATGTGTTAATATGTCGCATATTTATATACATAGTATATTTTATAAAAAGGTTTGCTTCTGAATTTTGCACTATAGGAACTAAGTAGAAAAAGAATGTGTTTATATGTCATATATTTATATACAAGGTAAATTTTATAATAATATTTACTTCTGATTTTTGCACTATAGGAACTAAGTAGAAAAAGAATGTGTTTATATGTCGCATAAAAAGAAAAAAGTAAATTTTTTTTTAAAATATATTTTTTTGTATTTTGAAATATAGGATCAAAGTAGAAAAAGAATGTGTTTATGTCGCATAAAAAGAAAAAAGAAATTTTTTTTAAATGTTTATTTTTGAATTATGCACTATACGAACTACGTAGAAAAAGAATGTGTTAATATATCGCATATTTACATACAAAGTATATATTATAAAAATGTTTACGTCTGAATTTTGCACCATAGGAACTAAGTAGAAAAAGTTTTTTTTATATGTCATATATTTATATACAAGGTAAATTTTATAAAAATATTTACTTCTGATTTTTGCACTAAAGGAACTAGGTAGAAATAGAATGTGTTTATATGTCGCATACAAAGAAAGAAATACATGTTTTTAAATGTTTATTTTTAATTTTTTGCACCATAGGAACTAAGTAGAAAAAGAATTTGTTTATATGTCATATATTTATATACAAGGTAAATTTTATAAAAATATTTACTTCTGATTTTTGCACTATAGAAACTAAGTAGAAATAGAATGTGTTTATATGTCATAAAAAATGTCAATTTTTTTTAAAATTTTATTTTTTAATTTTGCACTATAGGATCTAAGTAGAAATAGAATGTGTTTATATGTCGCATAAAAAAAAGTAAATTTTTTAAATTTTTATTTTTACATTTTACACTATAGGAACTAAGTAGAAAAGAGAATGTGTTAATATGTCACATATTTACATACAAATTATATATTATAAAAATGTTTATGTCTGAATTTTGCACCATAGGAACTAAGTAGAAAAAGAATTTGTTTATATGTCATATATTTATATACAAGGTAAATTTTATAAAAATATTTACTTCTGTTTTTTTTGCACTATAGGAACTAAGTAGAAAAAGAATGTGTTTATATGTCGCATAAAAAGAAAAAAGTAAATTTTTTTTTAAAATATATTTTTTGTATTTTGAAATATAGGATCAAAGTAGAAAAAGAATGTGTTTATGTCGCATAAAAAGAAAAAAGAAATTTTTTTTAAATGTTTATTTTTGAATTTTGCACTATACGAACTACGTAGAAAAAGAATGTGTTAATATATCGCATATTTACATACAAAGTATATATTATAAAAATGTTTGCGTCTGAATTTTGCACCATAGGAACTAAGTAGAAAAAGTTTTTTTAATGTCATATATTTATATACAAGGTAAATTTTATAAAAATATTTACTTCTGATTTTTGCACTATAGGAACTAAGTAGAAATAGAATGTGTTTATATGTCGCATACAAAGAAAGAAATACATGTTTTTAAATGTTTATTTTTAATTTTTTGCACCATAGGAACTAAGTAGAAAAACAATGTGTTATATATGTTGCATATTTACATACAAAGTATATTTTATAAAAATATTTACTTCTGATTTTTGCACTATAGGAACTAAGTAGCAATAGAATATGTTTATATGTCATAAAATGGGCCTTTTTAAAAAAAATTTTTAATTTTGCACTATAGGATCTAAGAAATAGAATGTGTTTATATGTCGCATTAAAAAAGTACATTTTTTTAAATGTTTCTTTTTCAATTTTGCACTATAGGAACTTATTAAAAAAAGAATGTGTTCTATATGTTGCATATTTACATACAAAGTATATATTATAAAAATGTTTATGTCTGAATTTTGCACCATAGGAACTAAGTAGAAAAAGAATTTGTTTATGTCATATATTTATATACAAAGTAAATTTTATAAAAATATTTACTTCTGTTTTTTGCACTATAGGAACTAAGTAGAAATAGAATGTGTTTATATGTCATAAAAAAGGTCATTTTTTAAAATATTATTTTTGAATTTTGCACTATAGGATCTAAGTAGAAATAGAATGTGTTTATATGTCGCATAAAAAAGGAAATCTTTTAAAAATTTTATTTTTGAATTTTGCACTATAGGATCTAAGTAGAAAAAGAATGTGTTTATATGTCGCATAAAAAAAAGTAAAATTTGTTAATGTTTATTTTTCATTTTTGCACTATAGGAACTAAGTAGAAAAACAATGTGTTATATATGTTGCATATTTACATACAAAGTATATTTTATAAAAATATTTACTTCTGATTTTTGCACTATAGGAACTAAGTAGAAATAGAATGTGTTTATATGTCGCATAAAAAAAAAGTAAATTTTTTAAATTTTTATTTTTAAATGTTACACTATAGGAACTAAGTAGAAAAGAGAATTTGTTAATATGTCACATATTTACATACAAAGTATATATTATAAAAATGTTTATGTCTGAATTTTGAACCATAGGAACTAAGTAGAAAAAGAATTTGCTAATATATGTCATATATTTATATACAAGGTAAATTTTATAAAAATATTTACTTGTTTTTTTGCACTATAGGAACTAAGTAGAAAAAGAATGTGTTTATATATCGCATAAAAAAAAGTACATTTTTTAAAATGTTTATTTTTCAATTTTGCACTATAGGAACTTATTAGAAAAAGAATGTGTTATATATGTTGCATATTTACATACATAGTATATTTTATAAAAAAGTTTACTTCTGAATTTTCCACGATAGGAACTAAGTAGAAAAAGAATGTGTTTATATGTCGCATACAAAGAAAGAAATACATGTTTTTAAATGTTTATTTTTAAATTTTTGCACCATAGGAACTAAATAGAAAAAGAATTTGTTTATATGTCATATATTTATATTATATACAAGGTAAATTTTATAAAAATATTTACTTCTGATTTTTGCACTATAGGAACTAAGTAGAAATAATATGTGTTTATATGTCGTATAAAAAAAGGAATTTTTTTAAAAATGTTTATTTTTGAATTTTGCACTATAGTATCGAAGTAGAAAATAATGTGTTTATATATCGCATAAAACGAAAAGAGTAAAAAAATGTAATGTTTATTTAAAAATTTTACACTATAGGAACTAAGTAGAAAAGAGAATGTGTTAATATGTCACATATTTACATACAAAGTATATATTATAAAAATGTTTACGTCTGAATTTTGCACCATAGGAACTAAGTAGAAAAAGTTATTTTTATATGTCATATATTTATATACAAGGTAAATTATATAAAAATATTTAATTCTGATTTTTGCAGTATAGGAACTAAGTAGAAATAGAATGTGTTTATATGACTCATACAAAGAAAGAAATACATGTTTTTAAATGTTTATTTTTAAATATTTGCACCATAGGAACTAAGTAGAAAAAGAATTTGTTTATATGTCATATATTTATATACAAGGTAAATTTTATAAAAATATTTACTTCGGATTTTTGCACTATAGGAACTAAGTAGAAATAGAATGTGTTTATATGTCGCATAAAAAAGGAAATTTAAAAAAAAAATTATTTTTGAATTGTGCACTATAGGATCTAAGTAGAAAAAGAATGTGTTTATAACTCGCATAAAAAAAAAGTAAATTTTTAAAATTTTAATTTTTAATTTTTGCACTATAGGAACTAAGTAGAAAAAGAATGTGTTAATTTATCGCATATTTACATACAAAGTATATATTATAAAAATATTTACTTCTGATTTTTGCACTATAGAAACTAAGTAGAAATAGAATGTGTTTATATGTCATAAAAAATGTCAATTTTTTTTTAAATTTTATTTTTTAATTTTGCACTATAGGATCTAAGTAGAAATAGAATGTGTTTATATGTCGCATAAAAAAAAAAAAAAATTTTAAATTTTTATTTTTAAATTTTACACTATAGGAACTAAGTAGAAAAGAGAATGTGTTAATATGTCACATATTTACATACAAATTAAATATTATAAAAATGTTTATGTCTGAATTTTGCACCATAGGAACTAAGTAGAAAAAGAATTTGTTTATATGTCATATATTTATATACAAGGTAAATTTTATAAAAATATTTACTTCTGTTTTTTTGCACTATAGGAACTAAGTAGAAAAACAATGTGTTAATATGTCGCATATTTATATACATAGTATATTTTATAAAAAGGTTTACTTCTGAATTTTGCACTATAGGAACTAAGTAGAAAAAGAATGTGTTTATATGTCATATATTTATATACAAGGTAAATTTTATAATAATATTTACTTCTGATTTTTGCACTATAGGAACTAAGTAGAAAAAGAATGTGTTTATATGTCGCATAAAAAGAAAAAAGTAAATTTTTTTTAAAAATATATTTTTTGTATTTTGAAATATAGGATCAAATTAGAAAAAGAATGTGTTTATGTCGCATAAAAAGAAAAAAGAATTTTTTTTTAAATGTTTATTTTTGAATTTTGCACTATACGAACTACATAGAAAAAGAATGTGTTAATATATCGCATATTTACATACAAAGTATATATTATAAAAATGTTTACGTCTGAATTTTGCACCATAGGAACTAAGTAGAAAAAGGTTTTTTTATATGTCATATATTTATATACAAGGTAAATTTTATAAAAATATTTACTTCTGATTTTTGCACTATAGGAACTAGGTAGAAATAGAATGTGTTTATATGTCGCATACAAAGAAAGAAATACATGTTTTTAAATGTTTATTTTTAATTTTTTGCACCATAGGAACTAAGTAGAAAAAGAATTTGTTTATATGTCATATATTTATATACAAGGTAAATTTTATAAAAATATTTACTTCTGATTTTTGCACTATAGAAACTAAGTAGAAATAGAATGTGTTTATATGTCATAAAAAATGTCAATTTTTTTTAAAATTTTATTTTTTAATTTTGCACTATAGGATCTAAGTAGAAATAGAATGTGTTTATATGTCGCATAAAAAAAGTAAATTTTTTAAATTTTTATTTTTAAATTTTACACTATAGGAACTAAGTAGAAAAGAGAATGTGTTAATATGTCACATATTTACATACAAATTATATATTATAAAAATGTTTATGTCTGAATTTTGCACCATAGGAACTAAGTAGAAAAAGAATTTGTTTATATGTCATATATTTATATACAAGGTAAATTTTATAAAAATATTTACTTCTGTTTTTTTGCACTATAGGAACTAAGTAGAAAAACAATGTGTTAATATGTCGCATATTTATATACATAGTATATTATATAAAAAGGTTTACTTCTGAATTTTGCACTATAGGAACTAAGTAGAAAAAGAATGTGTTTATATGTCATATATTTATATACAAGGTAAATTTTATAATAATATTTACTTCTGATTTTTGCACTATAGGAACTAAGTAGAAAAAGAATGTGTTTATATGTCGCATAAAAAGAAAAAAGTAAATTTTTTTTAAAAATATATTTTTTGTATTTTGAAATATAGGATCAAAGTAGAAAAAGAATGTGTTTATGTCGCATAAAAAGAAAAAAGAAATTTTTTTTAAATGTTTATTTTTGAATTTTGCACTATACGAACTACGTAGAAAAAGAATTTGTTAATATATCGCATATTTACATACAAAGTATATATTATAAAAATATTTACTTCTGATTTTTGCACTATAGAAACTAAGTAGAAATAGAATGTGTTTATATGTCATAAAAAATGTCAATTTTTTTTAAATGTTTATTTTTGAATTTTGCACTATACGAACTAAGTAGAAAACGAATGTGTTAATATGTCGCATATTTATATACATAGTATATTTTATAAAAAGGTTTACTTCTGAATTTTGCACTATAGGAACTAAGTAGAAAAAGAATGTGTTTATATGTCATATATTTATATACAAGGTAAATTTTATAATAATATTTACTTCTGATTTTTGCACTATAGGAACTAAGTAGAAAAAGAATGTGTTTATATGTCGCATAAAAAGAAAAAAGTAAATTTTTTTTTTAAATATATTTTTTTGTATTTTGAAATATAGGATCAAAGTAGAAAAAGAATGTGTTTATGTCGCATAAAAAGAAAAAAGAAATTTTTTTAAAATGTTTATTTTTGAATTATGCACTATACGAACTACGTAGAAAAAGAATGTGTTAATATATCGCATATTTACATACAAAGTATATATTATAAAAATGTTTACGTCTGAATTTTGCACCATAGGAACTAAGTAGAAAAAGTTTTTTTTATATGTCATATATTTATATACAAGGTAAATTTTATAAAAATATTTACTTCTGATTTTTGCACTAAAGGAACTAGGTAGAAATAGAATGTGTTTATATGTCGCATACAAAGAAAGAAATACATGTTTTTAAATGTTTATTTTTAATTTTTTGCACCATAGGAACTAAGTAGAAAAAGAATTTGTTTATATGTCATATATTTATATACAAGGTAAATTTTATAAAAATATTTACTTCTGATTTTTGCACTATAGAAACTAAGTAGAAATAGAATGTGTTTATATGTCATAAAAAATGTCAATTTTTTTAAAAATTTATTTTTTAATTTTGCACTATAGGATCTAAGTAGAAATAGAATGTGTTTATATGTCGCATAAAAAAAAGTAAATTTTTTAAATTTTTATTTTTACATTTTACACTATAGGAACTAAGTAGAAAAGAGAATGTGTTAATATGTCACATATTTACATACAAATTATATATTATAAAAATGTTTATGTCTGAATTTTGCACCATAGGAACTAAGTAGAAAAAGAATTTGTTTATATGTCATATATTTATATACAAGGTAAATTTTATAAAAATATTTACTTCTGTTTTTTTGCACTATAGGAACTAAGTAGAAAAAGAATGTGTTTATATGTCGCATAAAAAGAAAAAAGTAAATTTTTTTTAAAAATATATTTTTTGTATTTTGAAAAATAGGATCAAAGTAGAAAAAGAATGTGTTTATGTCGCATAAAAAGAAAAAAGAAATTTTTTTTAAATGTTTATTTTTGAATTTTGCACTATACGAACTACGTAGAAAAAGAATGTGTTAATATATCGCATATTTACATACAAAGTATATATTATAAAAATGTTTGCGTCTGAATTTTGCACCATAGGAACTAAGTAGAAAAAGTTTTTTTAATGTCATATATTTATATACAAGGTAAATTTTATAAAAATATTTACTTCTGATTTTTGCACTATAGGAACTAAGTAGAAATAGAATGTGTTTATATGTCGCATACAAAGAAAGAAATACATGTTTTTAAATGTTTATTTTTAATTTTTTGCACCATAGGAACTAAGTAGAAAAACAATGTGTTATATATGTTGCATATTTACATACAAAGTATATTTTATAAAAATATTTACTTCTGATTTTTGCACTATAGGAACTAAGTAGCAATAGAATATGTTTATATGTCATAAAATGGGCCTTTTTAAAAAAAAATTTTAATTTTGCACTATAGGATCTAAGAAATAGAATGTGTTTATATGTCGCATTAAAAAAGTACATTTTTTTAAATGTTTCTTTTTCAATTTTGCACTATAGGAACTTATTAAAAAAAGAATGTGTTCTATATGTTGCATATTTACATACAAAGTATATATTATAAAAATGTTTATGTCTGAATTTTGCACCATAGGAACTAAGTAGAAAAAGAATTTGTTTATGTCATATATTTATATACAAAGTAAATTTTATAAAAATATTTACTTCTGTTTTTTGCACTATAGGAACTAAGTAGAAATAGAATGTGTTTATATGTCATAAAAAAGGTCATTTTTAAAAATATTATTTTTGAATTTTGCACTATAGGATCTAAGTAGAAATAGAATGTGTTTATATGTCGCATAAAAAAGGAAATCTTTTAAAAATTTTATTTTTGAATTTTGCACTATAGGATCTAAGTAGAAAAAGAATGTGTTTATATGTCGCATAAAAAAAAGTAAAATTTGTTAATGTTTATTTTTCATTTTTGCACTATAGGAACTAAGTAGAAAAACAATGTGTTATATATGTTGCATATTTACATACAAAGTATATTTTATAAAAATATTTACTTCTGATTTTTGCACTATAGGAACTAAGTAGCAATAGAATATGTTTATATGTCATAAAATGGGCCTTTTTAAAAAAAAATTTTAATTTTGCACTATAGGATCTAAGAAATAGAATGTGTTTATATGTCGCATTAAAAAAGTACATTTTTTTAAATGTTTCTTTTTCAATTTTGCACTATAGGAACTTATTAAAAAAAGAATGTGTTCTATATGTTGCATATTTACATACAAAGTATATATTATAAAAATGTTTATGTCTGAATTTTGCACCATAGGAACTAAGTAGAAAAAGAATTTGTTTATGTCATATATTTATATACAAAGTAAATTTTATAAAAATATTTACTTCTGTTTTTTGCACTATAGGAACTAAGTAGAAATAGAATGTGTTTATATGTCATAAAAAAGGTCATTTTTTAAAATATTATTTTTGAATTTTGCACTATAGGATCTAAGTAGAAATAGAATGTGTTTATATGTCGCATAAAAAAGGAAATCTTTTAAAAATTTTATTTTTGAATTTTGCACTATAGGATCTAAGTAGAAAAAGAATGTGTTTATATGTCGCATAAAAAAAAGTAAAATTTGTTAATGTTTATTTTTCATTTTTGCACTATAGGAACTAAGTAGAAAAATAATGTGTTATATATGTTGCATATTTACATACAAAGTATATTTTATAAAAATATTTACTTCTGATTTTTGCACTATAGGAACTAAGTAGAAATAGAATGTGTTTATATGTCGCATAAAAAAAAAGTAAATTTTTTAAATTTTTATTTTTAAATGTTACACTATAGGAACTAAGTAGAAAAGAGAATTTGTTAATATGTCACATATTTACATACAAAGTATATATTATAAAAATGTTTATGTCTGAATTTTGAACCATAGGAACTAAGTAGAAAAAGAATTTGCTAATATATGTCATATATTTATATACAAGGTAAATTTTATAAAAATATTTACTTGTTTTTTTGCACTATAGGAACTAAGTAGAAAAAGAATGTGTTTATATATCGCATAAAAAAAAGTACATTTTTTAAAATGTTTATTTTTCAATTTTGCACTATAGGAACTTATTAGAAAAAGAATGTGTTATATATGTTGCATATTTACATACATAGTATATTTTATAAAAAAGTTTACTTCTGAATTTTCCACGATAGGAACTAAGTAGAAAAAGAATGTGTTTATATGTCGCATACAAAGAAAGAAATACATGTTTTTAAATGTTTATTTTTAAATTTTTGCACCATAGGAACTAAATAGAAAAAGAATTTGTTTATATGTCATATATTTATATTATATACAAGGTAAATTTTATAAAAATATTTACTTCTGATTTTTGCACTATAGGAACTAAGTAGAAATAATATGTGTTTATATGTCGTATAAAAAAAGGAATTTTTTTAAAAATGTTTATTTTTGAATTTTGCACTATAGTATCGAAGTAGAAAATAATGTGTTTATATATCGCATAAAACGAAAAGAGTAAAAAAATGTAATGTTTATTTAAAAATTTTACACTATAGGAACTAAGTAGAAAAGAGAATGTGTTAATATGTCACATATTTACATACAAAGTATATATTATAAAAATGTTTACGTCTGAATTTTGCACCATAGGAACTAAGTAGAAAAAGTTATTTTTATATGTCATATATTTATATACAAGGTAAATTATATAAAAATATTTAATTCTGATTTTTGCAGTATAGGAACTAAGTAGAAATAGAATGTGTTTATATGACTCATACAAAGAAAGAAATACATGTTTTTAAATGTTTATTTTTAAATATTTGCACCATAGGAACTAAGTAGAAAAAGAATTTGTTTATATGTCATATATTTATATACAAGGTAAATTTTATAAAAATATTTACTTCGGATTTTTGCACTATAGGAACTAAGTAGAAATAGAATGTGTTTATATGTCGCATAAAAAAGGAAATTTAAAAAAAAAATTATTTTTGAATTGTGCACTATAGGATCTAAGTAGAAAAAGAATGTGTTTATAACTCGCATAAAAAAAAAGTAAATTTTTAAAATTTTAATTTTTAATTTTTGCACTATAGGAACTAAGTAGA
This sequence comes from Meghimatium bilineatum, assembly GCA_034231615.1. Taxonomy (NCBI): domain Eukaryota; kingdom Metazoa; phylum Mollusca; class Gastropoda; order Stylommatophora; family Philomycidae; genus Meghimatium; species Meghimatium bilineatum. The sequence goes on from CM067322.1 coordinate 31,036,295, forward strand.
AAAAGAATGTGTTAATTTATCGCATATTTACATACAAAGTATATATTATAAAAATATTTACTTCTGATTTTTGCACTATAGAAACTAAGTAGAAATAGAATGTGTTTATATGTCATAAAAAATGTCAATTTTTTTTTAAATTTTATTTTTTAATTTTGCACTATAGGATCTAAGTAGAAATAGAATGTGTTTATATGTCGCATAAAAAAAAAAAAAAATTTTAAATTTTTATTTTTAAATTTTACACTATAGGAACTAAGTAGAAAAGAGAATGTGTTAATATGTCACATATTTACATACAAATTAAATATTATAAAAATGTTTATGTCTGAATTTTGCACCATAGGAACTAAGTAGAAAAAGAATTTGTTTATATGTCATATATTTATATACAAGGTAAATTTTATAAAAATATTTACTTCTGTTTTTTTGCACTATAGGAACTAAGTAGAAAAACAATGTGTTAATATGTCGCATATTTATATACATAGTATATTTTATAAAAAGGTTTACTTCTGAATTTTGCACTATAGGAACTAAGTAGAAAAAGAATGTGTTTATATGTCATATATTTATATACAAGGTAAATTTTATAATAATATTTACTTCTGATTTTTGCACTATAGGAACTAAGTAGAAAAAGAATGTGTTTATATGTCGCATAAAAAGAAAAAAGTAAATTTTTTTTAAAAATATATTTTTTGTATTTTGAAATATAGGATCAAATTAGAAAAAGAATGTGTTTATGTCGCATAAAAAGAAAAAAGAATTTTTTTTTAAATGTTTATTTTTGAATTTTGCACTATACGAACTACATAGAAAAAGAATGTGTTAATATATCGCATATTTACATACAAAGTATATATTATAAAAATGTTTACGTCTGAATTTTGCACCATAGGAACTAAGTAGAAAAAGGTTTTTTTATATGTCATATATTTATATACAAGGTAAATTTTATAAAAATATTTACTTCTGATTTTTGCACTATAGGAACTAGGTAGAAATAGAATGTGTTTATATGTCGCATACAAAGAAAGAAATACATGTTTTTAAATGTTTATTTTTAATTTTTTGCACCATAGGAACTAAGTAGAAAAAGAATTTGTTTATATGTCATATATTTATATACAAGGTAAATTTTATAAAAATATTTACTTCTGATTTTTGCACTATAGAAACTAAGTAGAAATAGAATGTGTTTATATGTCATAAAAAATGTCAATTTTTTTTAAAATTTTATTTTTTAATTTTGCACTATAGGATCTAAGTAGAAATAGAATGTGTTTATATGTCGCATAAAAAAAGTAAATTTTTTAAATTTTTATTTTTAAATTTTACACTATAGGAACTAAGTAGAAAAGAGAATGTGTTAATATGTCACATATTTACATACAAATTATATATTATAAAAATGTTTATGTCTGAATTTTGCACCATAGGAACTAAGTAGAAAAAGAATTTGTTTATATGTCATATATTTATATACAAGGTAAATTTTATAAAAATATTTACTTCTGTTTTTTTGCACTATAGGAACTAAGTAGAAAAACAATGTGTTAATATGTCGCATATTTATATACATAGTATATTATATAAAAAGGTTTACTTCTGAATTTTGCACTATAGGAACTAAGTAGAAAAAGAATGTGTTTATATGTCATATATTTATATACAAGGTAAATTTTATAATAATATTTACTTCTGATTTTTGCACTATAGGAACTAAGTAGAAAAAGAATGTGTTTATATGTCGCATAAAAAGAAAAAAGTAAATTTTTTTTAAAAATATATTTTTTGTATTTTGAAATATAGGATCAAAGTAGAAAAAGAATGTGTTTATGTCGCATAAAAAGAAAAAAGAAATTTTTTTTAAATGTTTATTTTTGAATTTTGCACTATACGAACTACGTAGAAAAAGAATTTGTTAATATATCGCATATTTACATACAAAGTATATATTATAAAAATATTTACTTCTGATTTTTGCACTATAGAAACTAAGTAGAAATAGAATGTGTTTATATGTCATAAAAAATGTCAATTTTTTTTAAATGTTTATTTTTGAATTTTGCACTATACGAACTAAGTAGAAAACGAATGTGTTAATATGTCGCATATTTATATACATAGTATATTTTATAAAAAGGTTTACTTCTGAATTTTGCACTATAGGAACTAAGTAGAAAAAGAATGTGTTTATATGTCATATATTTATATACAAGGTAAATTTTATAATAATATTTACTTCTGATTTTTGCACTATAGGAACTAAGTAGAAAAAGAATGTGTTTATATGTCGCATAAAAAGAAAAAAGTAAATTTTTTTTTTAAATATATTTTTTTGTATTTTGAAATATAGGATCAAAGTAGAAAAAGAATGTGTTTATGTCGCATAAAAAGAAAAAAGAAATTTTTTTAAAATGTTTATTTTTGAATTATGCACTATACGAACTACGTAGAAAAAGAATGTGTTAATATATCGCATATTTACATACAAAGTATATATTATAAAAATGTTTACGTCTGAATTTTGCACCATAGGAACTAAGTAGAAAAAGTTTTTTTTATATGTCATATATTTATATACAAGGTAAATTTTATAAAAATATTTACTTCTGATTTTTGCACTAAAGGAACTAGGTAGAAATAGAATGTGTTTATATGTCGCATACAAAGAAAGAAATACATGTTTTTAAATGTTTATTTTTAATTTTTTGCACCATAGGAACTAAGTAGAAAAAGAATTTGTTTATATGTCATATATTTATATACAAGGTAAATTTTATAAAAATATTTACTTCTGATTTTTGCACTATAGAAACTAAGTAGAAATAGAATGTGTTTATATGTCATAAAAAATGTCAATTTTTTTAAAAATTTATTTTTTAATTTTGCACTATAGGATCTAAGTAGAAATAGAATGTGTTTATATGTCGCATAAAAAAAAGTAAATTTTTTAAATTTTTATTTTTACATTTTACACTATAGGAACTAAGTAGAAAAGAGAATGTGTTAATATGTCACATATTTACATACAAATTATATATTATAAAAATGTTTATGTCTGAATTTTGCACCATAGGAACTAAGTAGAAAAAGAATTTGTTTATATGTCATATATTTATATACAAGGTAAATTTTATAAAAATATTTACTTCTGTTTTTTTGCACTATAGGAACTAAGTAGAAAAAGAATGTGTTTATATGTCGCATAAAAAGAAAAAAGTAAATTTTTTTTAAAAATATATTTTTTGTATTTTGAAAAATAGGATCAAAGTAGAAAAAGAATGTGTTTATGTCGCATAAAAAGAAAAAAGAAATTTTTTTTAAATGTTTATTTTTGAATTTTGCACTATACGAACTACGTAGAAAAAGAATGTGTTAATATATCGCATATTTACATACAAAGTATATATTATAAAAATGTTTGCGTCTGAATTTTGCACCATAGGAACTAAGTAGAAAAAGTTTTTTTAATGTCATATATTTATATACAAGGTAAATTTTATAAAAATATTTACTTCTGATTTTTGCACTATAGGAACTAAGTAGAAATAGAATGTGTTTATATGTCGCATACAAAGAAAGAAATACATGTTTTTAAATGTTTATTTTTAATTTTTTGCACCATAGGAACTAAGTAGAAAAACAATGTGTTATATATGTTGCATATTTACATACAAAGTATATTTTATAAAAATATTTACTTCTGATTTTTGCACTATAGGAACTAAGTAGCAATAGAATATGTTTATATGTCATAAAATGGGCCTTTTTAAAAAAAAATTTTAATTTTGCACTATAGGATCTAAGAAATAGAATGTGTTTATATGTCGCATTAAAAAAGTACATTTTTTTAAATGTTTCTTTTTCAATTTTGCACTATAGGAACTTATTAAAAAAAGAATGTGTTCTATATGTTGCATATTTACATACAAAGTATATATTATAAAAATGTTTATGTCTGAATTTTGCACCATAGGAACTAAGTAGAAAAAGAATTTGTTTATGTCATATATTTATATACAAAGTAAATTTTATAAAAATATTTACTTCTGTTTTTTGCACTATAGGAACTAAGTAGAAATAGAATGTGTTTATATGTCATAAAAAAGGTCATTTTTAAAAATATTATTTTTGAATTTTGCACTATAGGATCTAAGTAGAAATAGAATGTGTTTATATGTCGCATAAAAAAGGAAATCTTTTAAAAATTTTATTTTTGAATTTTGCACTATAGGATCTAAGTAGAAAAAGAATGTGTTTATATGTCGCATAAAAAAAAGTAAAATTTGTTAATGTTTATTTTTCATTTTTGCACTATAGGAACTAAGTAGAAAAACAATGTGTTATATATGTTGCATATTTACATACAAAGTATATTTTATAAAAATATTTACTTCTGATTTTTGCACTATAGGAACTAAGTAGCAATAGAATATGTTTATATGTCATAAAATGGGCCTTTTTAAAAAAAAATTTTAATTTTGCACTATAGGATCTAAGAAATAGAATGTGTTTATATGTCGCATTAAAAAAGTACATTTTTTTAAATGTTTCTTTTTCAATTTTGCACTATAGGAACTTATTAAAAAAAGAATGTGTTCTATATGTTGCATATTTACATACAAAGTATATATTATAAAAATGTTTATGTCTGAATTTTGCACCATAGGAACTAAGTAGAAAAAGAATTTGTTTATGTCATATATTTATATACAAAGTAAATTTTATAAAAATATTTACTTCTGTTTTTTGCACTATAGGAACTAAGTAGAAATAGAATGTGTTTATATGTCATAAAAAAGGTCATTTTTTAAAATATTATTTTTGAATTTTGCACTATAGGATCTAAGTAGAAATAGAATGTGTTTATATGTCGCATAAAAAAGGAAATCTTTTAAAAATTTTATTTTTGAATTTTGCACTATAGGATCTAAGTAGAAAAAGAATGTGTTTATATGTCGCATAAAAAAAAGTAAAATTTGTTAATGTTTATTTTTCATTTTTGCACTATAGGAACTAAGTAGAAAAATAATGTGTTATATATGTTGCATATTTACATACAAAGTATATTTTATAAAAATATTTACTTCTGATTTTTGCACTATAGGAACTAAGTAGAAATAGAATGTGTTTATATGTCGCATAAAAAAAAAGTAAATTTTTTAAATTTTTATTTTTAAATGTTACACTATAGGAACTAAGTAGAAAAGAGAATTTGTTAATATGTCACATATTTACATACAAAGTATATATTATAAAAATGTTTATGTCTGAATTTTGAACCATAGGAACTAAGTAGAAAAAGAATTTGCTAATATATGTCATATATTTATATACAAGGTAAATTTTATAAAAATATTTACTTGTTTTTTTGCACTATAGGAACTAAGTAGAAAAAGAATGTGTTTATATATCGCATAAAAAAAAGTACATTTTTTAAAATGTTTATTTTTCAATTTTGCACTATAGGAACTTATTAGAAAAAGAATGTGTTATATATGTTGCATATTTACATACATAGTATATTTTATAAAAAAGTTTACTTCTGAATTTTCCACGATAGGAACTAAGTAGAAAAAGAATGTGTTTATATGTCGCATACAAAGAAAGAAATACATGTTTTTAAATGTTTATTTTTAAATTTTTGCACCATAGGAACTAAATAGAAAAAGAATTTGTTTATATGTCATATATTTATATTATATACAAGGTAAATTTTATAAAAATATTTACTTCTGATTTTTGCACTATAGGAACTAAGTAGAAATAATATGTGTTTATATGTCGTATAAAAAAAGGAATTTTTTTAAAAATGTTTATTTTTGAATTTTGCACTATAGTATCGAAGTAGAAAATAATGTGTTTATATATCGCATAAAACGAAAAGAGTAAAAAAATTTAATGTTTATTTAAAAATTTTACACTATAGGAACTAAGTAGAAAAGAGAATGTGTTAATATGTCACATAATTACATACAAAGTATATATTATAAAAATGTTTACGTCTGAATTTTGCACCATAGGAACTAAGTAGAAAAAGTTATTTTTATATGTCATATATTTATATACAAGGTAAATTATATAAAAATATTTAATTCTGATTTTTGCAGTATAGGAACTAAGTAGAAATAGAATGTGTTTATATGACTCATACAAAGAAAGAAATACATGTTTTTAAATGTTTATTTTTAAATATTTGCACCATAGGAACTAAGTAGAAAAAGAATTTGTTTATATGTCATATATTTATATACAAGGTAAATTTTATAAAAATATTTACTTCGGATTTTTGCACTATAGGAACTAAGTAGAAATAGAATGTGTTTATATGTCGCATAAAAAAGGAAATTTAAAAAAAAAATTATTTTTGAATTGTGCACTATAGGATCTAAGTTGAAAAAGAATGTGTTTATAACTCGCATAAAAAAAAAGTAAATTTTTAAAATTTTAATTTTTAATTTTTGCACTATAGGAACTAAGTAGAAAAAGAATGTGTTATATATGTTGCATATTTACATACAAAGTATATTTTATAAAAATATTTACTTCTGATTTTTGCACTATAGAAACTAAGTAGAAATAGAATGTGTTTATATGTCATGAAAAATGTCAATTTTTTTAAAATTTTATTTTTTAATTTTGCACTATAGGATCTAAGTAGAAATAGAATGTGTTTATATGTCGCATAAAACAATAAATTTATAAATAAATTTTTTAAATTTTTATTTTTAAATTTTACACTATAGGAACTAAGTAGAAAAGAGAATGTGTTAATATGTCACATATTTACATACAAATTATATATTATAAAAATGTTTATGTCTGATTTTTGCACTATAGGAACTAAGTAGAAATAGAATGTGTTTATATGTCGCATACAAAGAAAGAAATACATGTTTTTAAATGTTTATTTTTTAATTTTGCACTATAGGAACTAAGTAGAAAAAGAATGTGTTTATGTCGCATAAAACGAAAAGAGTAAATTTTTTTTAATGTTTATTTTTACATTTTACACTATAGGAAAAAAGTAGAAAAGAGAATGTGTTAATATGTCACATATTTATATACAAAGTATATATTATAAAAATATTTACTTCTGTTTTTTGCACTATAGGAACTAAGTAGAAATAGAATGTGTTTATATGTCATAAAAAAGGTCATTTTTTTAAATATTATTTTTGAATTTTGCACTATAGGATCCAAGGAGAAATATAATGTGTTTATATGTCGCATAAAAAAGGTAACTTTAAAAAAATTTATTTTTGAATTTTGCACTATAGGATCTAAGTAGAAAAAGAATGTGTTTATATTATGCATTAAAAAAAAGTAAATTTTTTTAATGTTTATTTTTTCATTTTTGCACTATAGGAACTAAGTAGAAAAACAATGTGTTATATATGTTGCATATTTACATACAAAGTATATTTTATAAAAATATTTACTTCTGATTTTTGCACTATAGGAACTAAGTAGCAATAGAATATGTTTATATGTCATAAAAAAGGTCATTTTTTTAAATTTTATTTTTTAATTTTGCACTATAGGATCTAAGAAATAGAATGTGTTTATATGTCGCATAAAAAAGGAAATTTTTTAAAAATTTTATTATTGAATTTTGCACTATACGAACTAAGTAGAAAAGAGAATGTGTTAATATGTCACATATTTACATACAAAGTATATATTATAAAAATGTTTACGTCTGAATTTTGCACCATAGGAACTAAGTAGAAAAAGTTTTTTTTTATATGTCATATATTTATATACAAGGTAAATTTTATAAAAATATTTACTTCTGATTTTTGCACTATAGGAACTAAGTAGAAATAGAATGTGTTTATATGTCGCATACAAAGAAATAAATACATGTTTTTAAATGTTTATTTTTAAATTTTTGCACCATAGGAACTAAGTAGAAAAAGAATTTGTTTATATGTCATATATTTATATACAAGGTAAATTTTATAAAAATATTTACTTCTGAATTTTGCACTATAGGATCTAAGTAGAAAAAGAATGTGTTTATATGTCGCATAAAAAAAAGTAAATTCTTTAAATTTTTATTTTTAATTTTTGCACTATAGGAACTAAGTAGAAAAGAGAATGTGTTAATATGTCACATATTTATATACAAAGTATATATTATAAAAATGTTTATGTCTGAATTTTGCACCATAGGAACTAAGTAGAAAAAGAATTTGTTTATATGTCATATATTTATATACAAAGTAAATTTTCTAAAAATATTTACTTCTGTTTTTTGCACTATAGGAACTAAGTAGAAAAAGAATTTGTTTATATGTCATAAAAAAGGTCATTTTATAAAATAATATTTTTGAATTTTGCACTATAGGATCTAAGTAGAAATAGAATGTGTTTATATGTCGCATAAAAAAGGAAATTAAAAAAAAAATTATTTTTGAATTGTGCACTATAGGAACTAAGTAGAAATAGAATGTGTTTATATGTCGCGTACAAAGAAAGAAATACATATTTTTAAATGTTTATTTTTTAATTTTGCACTATAGGAACTAAGTAGAAAAAGAATGTGTTTATGTCGCATAAAACGAAAAGAGTAAATTTTTTTTAATGTTTATTTTTACATTTTACACTATAGGAACTAAGTAGAAAAGAGAATGTGTTAATATGTCACATATTTATATACAAAGTATATATTATAAAAATGTTTATGTCTGAATTTTGCACCATAAGAACTAAGTAGAAAAAGAATTTGTTTATATGTCATATATTTATATACAAAGTAAATTTTCTAAAAATATTTACTTCTGTTTTTTGCACTATAGGAACTAAGTAGAAAAAGAATTTGTTTATATGTCATAAAAAAGGTCATTTTATAAAATAATATTTTTGAATTTTGCACTATAGGATCTAAGTAGAAATAGAATGTGTTTATATGTCGCATAAAAAAGGAAATTTAAAAAAAAATTATTTTTGAATTGTGCACTATAGGAACTAAGTAGAAAAAGAATGTGTTATATATGTTGCATATTTACATACAAAGTATATTTTATAAAAATATTTACTTCTGATTTTTGCACTATAGAAACTAAGTAGAAATAGAATGTGTTTATATGTCATAAAAAATGTCAATTTTTTTTTAAATTTTATTTTTTAATTTTGCACTATAGGATCTAAGTAGAAATAGAATGTGTTTATATGTCGCATTAAAAAAGTAAATATTTTTAGATTTTTAAATTTTACACTATAGGAACTAAGTAGAAAAGAGAATGTGTTAATATGTCACATATTTACATACAAATTATATATTATAAAAATGTTTATGTCTGAATTTTGCACCATAGGAACTAAGTAGAAAAAGAATTTGTTTATATGTCATATATTTATATACAAGGTAAATTTTTTAATAATATTTACTTCTGATTTTTGCACTATAGGAACTAAGTAGAAAAAGAATGTGTTTATATGTCGCATAAAAAGAAAAAAGTAAATTTATTTTTAATGTATATTTTTTGTATTTTGAAATATAGGATCAAAGTAGAAAAAGAATGTGTTTTATGTCGCATAAAAAGAAAAGAGTAAAAAAAATTTAATGTTTATTTTTTAAATTTTACACTATAGGAACTAAGTAGAAAAGAGAATGTGTTAACATGTCACATATTTACATACAAAGTATATATTATAAAAATGTTTACGTCTGAATTTTGCACCATAGGAACTAAGTAGAAATTTTTTTTTTAATATGTCATATATTTATATACAAGGTAAATATTATAAAAATATTTACTTCTGATTTTTGCACTATAGGAACTAAGTAGAAATAGAATGTGTTTATATGTCGCATACAAAGAAAGAAATACATGTTTTTAAATGTTTAATTTAAATTTTTGCACCATAGGAACTAAGTAGAAAAAGAGTTTGTTTATATGTCATATATTTATATACAAGGTAAATTTTATAAAAATATTTACTTCTGATTTTTGCACTATAGGAACTAAGTGGAAATAGAATGTGTTTATATGTCGCATAAAAAAGGAAATTTTTAAAAAATGTTATTTTTGAATTGTGCACTATAGGATCTAAGTAGAAAAACAATGTGTTTATATGTCGCATAAAAAAAAGTGAATTTTTTAAATTTTTATTTTTAATTTTTGCACTATAGGAACTAAGTAGAAAAGAGAATGTGTTAATATGTCACATATTTATATACAAAGTATATATTATAAAAATGTTTATGTCTGAATTTTTCACCATAGGAACTAAGTAGAAAAAGAATTTGTTTATATGTCATATATTTATATACAAAGTAAATTTTCTAAAAATATTTACTTCTGTTTTTTGCACTATAGGAACTAAGTAGAAATAGAATGTGTTTATATGTCATAAAAAAGGTCATTTTTTTAAATATTATTTTTGAATTTTGCACTATAGGATCTAAGTAGAAATAGAATGTGTTTATATGTCGCATAAAAAAGGAAATTTAAAAAAAAAATTATTTTTGAATTGTGCACTATAGAATCTAAGTAGAAAAAGAATGTGTTTATAACTCGCATAAAAAAAAAGTAAATTTTTAAAATTTTAATTTTTGCACTATACGAACTACGTAGAAAAAGAATGTGTTAATATATCGCATATTTACATACAAAGTATATATTATAAAAATATTTACTTCTGATTTTTGCATTATAGAAACTAAGTAGAAATAGAATGTGTTTATATGTCATAAAAAATGTCAATTTTTTTTTAAATTTTATTTTTTAATTTTGCACTATAGGATCTAAGTAGAAATAGAATGTGTTTATATGTCGCATAAAAAAAAAATAATTTTTAAATTTTTATTTTTAAATTTTACACTATAGGAACTAAGTAGAAAAGAGAATGTGTTAATATGTCACATATTTACATACAAATTAAATATTATAAAAATGTTTATGTCTGAATTTTGCACCATAGGAACTAAGTAGAAAAAGAATTTGTTTATATGTCATATATTTATATACAAGGTAAATTTTATAAAAATATTTACTTCTGATTTTTGCACTATAGGAACTAAGTAGAAATAGAATGTGTTTATATGTCGCATACAAAGAAATAAATACATGTTTTTAAATGTTTATTTTTAAATTTTTGCACCATAGGAACTAAGTAGAAAAAGAATTTGTTTATATGTCACATATTTATATACAAAGTATATATTATAAAAATGTTTATGTCTGAATTTTGCACCATAGGAACTAAGTAGAAAAAGAATTTGTTTATATGTCATATATTTATATACAAAGTAAATTTTCTAAAAATATTTACTTCTGTTTTTTGCACTATAGGAACTAAGTAGAAAAAGAATTTGTTTATATGTCATAAAAAAGGTCATTTTTTAAAATAATATTTTTGAATTTTGCACTATAGGATCTAAGTAGAAATAGAATGTGTTTATATGTCGCATAAAAAAGGAAATTAAAAAAAAAATTATTTTTGAATTGTGCACTATAGGAACTAAGTAGAAAAAGAATGTGTTATATATGTTGCATATTTACATACAAAGTATATTTTATAAAAATATTTACTTCTGATTTTTGCACTATAGAAACTAAGTAGAAATAGAATGTGTTTATATGTCATAAAAAATGTCAATTTTTTTTTAAATTTTATTTTTTAATTTTGCACTATAGGATCTAAGTAGAAATAGAATGTGTTTATATGTCGCATTAAAAAAGTAAATTTTTTTAGATTTTTAAATTTTACACTATAGGAACTAAGTAGAAAAGAGAATGTGTTAATATGTCACATATTTACATACAAATTATATATTATAAAAATGTTTATGTCTGAATTTTGCACCATAGGAACTAAGTAGAAAAAGAATTTGTTTATATGTCATATATTTATATACAAGGTAAATTTTTTAATAATATTTACTTCTGATTTTTGCACTATAGGAACTAAGTAGAAAAAGAATGTGTTTATATGTCGCATAAAAAGAAAAAAGTAAATTTTTTTTTAATGTATATTTTTTGTATTTTGAAATATAGGATCAAAGTAGAAAAAGAATGTGTTTTATGTCGCATAAAAAGAAAAGAGTAAAAAAAATTTAATGTTTATTTTTTAAATTTTACACTATAGGAACTAAGTAGAAAAGAGAATGTGTTAACATGTCACATATTTACATACAAAGTATATATTATAAAAATGTTTACGTCTGAATTTTGTACCATAGGAACTAAGTAGAAAATTTTTTTTTAATATGTCATATATTTATATACAAGGTAAATATTATAAAAATATTTACTTCTGATTTTTGCACTATAGGAACTAAGTAGAAATAGAATGTGTTTATATGTCGCATACAAAGAAAGAAATACATGTTTTTAAATGTTTAATTTAAATTTTTGCACCATAGGAACTAAGTAGAAAAAGAGTTTGTTTATATGTCATATATTTATATACAAGGTAAATTTTATAAAAATATTTACTTCTGATTTTTGCACTATAGGAACTAAGTGGAAATAGAATGTGTTTATATGTCGCATAAAAAAGGAAATTTTTAAAAAATGTTATTTTTGAATTGTGCACTATAGGATCTAAGTAGAAAAACAATGTGTTTATATGTCGCATAAAAAAAAGTGAATTTTTTAAATTTTTATTTTTAATTTTGCACTATAGGAACTAAGTAGAAAAAGAATGTGTTTATGTCGCATAAAACGAAAAGAGTAAATTTTTTTTAATGTTTATTTTTACATTTTACACTATAGGAAAAAAGTAGAAAAGAGAATGTGTTAATATGTCACATATTTATATACAAAGTATATATTATAAAAATATTTACTTCTGTTTTTTGCACTATAGGAACTAAGTAGAAATAGAATGTGTTTATATGTCATAAAAAAGGTCATTTTTTTAAATATTATTTTTGAATTTTGCACTATAGGATCCAAGGAGAAATAGAATGTGTTTATATGTCGCATAAAAAAGGTAACTTTAAAAAAATTTATTTTTGAATTTTGCACTATAGGATCTAAGTAGAAAAAGAATGTGTTTATATTATGCATAAAAAAAAAGTAAATTTTTTTAATGTTTATTTTTTCATTTTTGCACTATAGGAACTAAGTAGAAAAACAATGTGTTATATATGTTGCATATTTACATACAAAGTATATTTTATAAAAATATTTACTTCTGATTTTTGCACTATAGGAACTAAGTAGCAATAGAATATGTTTATATGTCATAAAAAAGGTCATTTTTTTTAATTTTATTTTTTAATTTTGCACTATAGGATCTAAGAAATAGAATGTGTTTATATGTCGCATAAAAAAGGAAATTTTTTAAAAATTTTATTATTGAATTTTGCACTATACGAACTAAGTAGAAAAGAGAATGTGTTAATATGTCACATATTTACATACAAAGTATATATTATAAAAATGTTTACGTCTGAATTTTGCACCATAGGAACTAAGTAGAAAAAGTTTTTTTTTATATGTCATATATTTATATACAAGGTAAATTTTATAAAAATATTTACTTCTGATTTTTGCACTATAGGAACTAAGTAGAAATAGAATGTGTTTATATGTCGCATACAAAGAAATAAATACATGTTTTTAAATGTTTATTTTTAAATTTTTGCACCATAGGAACTAAGTAGAAAAAGAATTTGTTTATATGTCATATATTTATATACAAGGTAAATTTTATAAAAATATTTACTTCTGATTTTTGCACTATAGGAACTAAGTAGAAATAGAATGTGTTTATGTCGCATAAAAAAGGAAATTAAAAAAAATTTAATTTTTGAATTTTGCACTATAGGATCTAAGTAGAAAAAGAATGTGTTTATATGTCGCATAAAAAAAAGGAAATTTTTTAAATTTTTATTTTAAATTTTTGCACTCTAGGAACTAAGTAGAAAAGAGAATGTGTTAATATGTCACATATTTATATACAAAGTATATATTATAAAAATGTTTATGTCTGAATTTTGCACCATAGGAACTAAGTAGAAAAAGAATTTGTTTATATGTCATATATTTATATACAAAGTAAATTTTCTAAAAATATTTACTTCTGTTTTTTGCACTATAGGAACTAAGTAGAAAAAGAATTTGTTTATATGTCATAAAAAAGGTCATTTTTTAAAATAATATTTTTGAATTTTGCACTATAGGATCTAAGTAGAAATAGAATGTGTTTATATGTCGCATAAAAAAGGAAATTAAAAAAAAAATTATTTTTGAATTGTGCACTATAGGAACTAAGTAGAAAAAGAATGTGTTATATATGTTGCATATTTACATACAAAGTATATTTTATAAAAATATTTACTTCTGATTATGCACTATAGAAACTAAGTAGAAATAGAATGTGTTTATATGTCATAAAAAATGTCAATTTTTTTTTAAATTTTATTTTTTAATTTTGCACTATAGGATCTAAGTAGAAATAGAATGTGTTTATATGTCGCATTAAAAAAGTAAATTTTTTTAGATTTTTAAATTTTACACTATAGGAACTAAGTAGAAAAGAGAATGTGTTAATATGTCACATATTTACATACAAATTATATATTATAAAAATGTTTATGTCTGAATTTTGCACCATAGGAACTAAGTAGAAAAAGAATTTGTTTATATGTCATATATTTATATACAAGGTAAATTTTTTAATAATATTTACTTCTGATTTTTGCACTATAGGAACTAAGTAGAAAAAGAATGTGTTTATATGTCGCATAAAAAGAAAAAAGTAAATTTTTTTTTAATGTATATTTTTTGTATTTTGAAATATAGGATCAAAGTAGAAAAGAATGTGTTTTATGTCGCATAAAAAGAAAAGAGTAAAAAAAATTTAATGTTTATTTTTTAAATTTTACACTATAGGAACTAAGTAGAAAAGAGAATGTGTTAACATGTCACATATTTACATACAAAGTATATATTATAAAAATGTTTACGTCTGAATTTTGCACCATAGGAACTAAGTAGAAAATTTTTTTTTAATATGTCATATATTTATATACAAGGTAAATATTATAAAAATATTTACTTCTGATTTTTGCACTATAGGAACTAAGTAGAAATAGAATGTGTTTATATGTCGCATACAAAGAAAGAAATACATGTTTTTAAATGTTTAATTTAAATTTTTGCACCATAGGAACTAAGTAGAAAAAGAGTTTGTTTATATGTCATATATTTATATACAAGGTAAATTTTATAAAAATATTTACTTCTGATTTTTGCACTATAGGAACTAAGTGGAAATAGAATGTGTTTATATGTCGCATAAAAAAGGAAATTTTTAAAAAATGTTATTTTTGAATTGTGCACTATAGGATCTAAGTAGAAAAACAATGTGTTTATATGTCGCATAAAAAAAAGTGAATTTTTTAAATTTTTATTTTTAATTTTTGCACTATAGGAACTAAGTAGAAA
This sequence comes from Meghimatium bilineatum, assembly GCA_034231615.1. Lineage (NCBI taxonomy): Eukaryota > Metazoa > Mollusca > Gastropoda > Stylommatophora > Philomycidae > Meghimatium > Meghimatium bilineatum. Next base: position 31,051,714 of record CM067322.1, read on the forward strand.
AGAGAATGTGTTAATATGTCACATATTTATATACAAAGTATATATTATAAAAATGTTTATGTCTGAATTTTTCACCATAGGAACTAAGTAGAAAAAGAATTTGTTTATATGTCATATATTTATATACAAAGTAAATTTTCTAAAAATATTTACTTCTGTTTTTTGCACTATAGGAACTAAGTAGAAATAGAATGTGTTTATATGTCATAAAAAAGGTCATTTTTTTAAATATTATTTTTGAATTTTGCACTATAGGATCTAAGTAGAAATAGAATGTGTTTATATGTCGCATAAAAAAGGAAATTTAAAAAAAAAATTATTTTTGAATTGTGCACTATAGAATCTAAGTAGAAAAAGAATGTGTTTATAACTCGCATAAAAAAAAAGTAAATTTTTAAAATTTTAATTTTTGCACTATACGAACTACGTAGAAAAAGAATGTGTTAATATATCGCATATTTACATACAAAGTATATATTATAAAAATATTTACTTCTGATTTTTGCATTATAGAAACTAAGTAGAAATAGAATGTGTTTATATGTCATAAAAAATGTCAATTTTTTTTTAAATTTTATTTTTTAATTTTGCACTATAGGATCTAAGTAGAAATAGAATGTGTTTATATGTCGCATAAAAAAAAAATAATTTTTAAATTTTTATTTTTAAATTTTACACTATAGGAACTAAGTAGAAAAGAGAATGTGTTAATATGTCACATATTTACATACAAATTAAATATTATAAAAATGTTTATGTCTGAATTTTGCACCATAGGAACTAAGTAGAAAAAGAATTTGTTTATATGTCATATATTTATATACAAGGTAAATTTTATAAAAATATTTACTTCTGATTTTTGCACTATAGGAACTAAGTAGAAATAGAATGTGTTTATATGTCGCATACAAAGAAATAAATACATGTTTTTAAATGTTTATTTTTAAATTTTTGCACCATAGGAACTAAGTAGAAAAAGAATTTGTTTATATGTCACATATTTATATACAAAGTATATATTATAAAAATGTTTATGTCTGAATTTTGCACCATAGGAACTAAGTAGAAAAAGAATTTGTTTATATGTCATATATTTATATACAAAGTAAATTTTCTAAAAATATTTACTTCTGTTTTTTGCACTATAGGAACTAAGTAGAAAAAGAATTTGTTTATATGTCGCATAAAAAGAAAAAAGTAAATTTTTTTTTAATGTATATTTTTTGTATTTTGAAATATAGGATCAAAGTAGAAAAAGAATGTGTTTTATGTCGCATAAAAAGAAAAGAGTAAAAAAAATTTAATGTTTATTTTTTAAATTTTACACTATAGGAACTAAGTAGAAAAGAGAATGTGTTAACATGTCACATATTTACATACAAAGTATATATTATAAAAATGTTTACGTCTGAATTTTGCACCATAGGAACTAAGTAGAAAATTTTTTTTTAATATGTCATATATTTATATACAAGGTAAATATTATAAAAATATTTACTTCTGATTTTTGCACTATAGGAACTAAGTAGAAATAGAATGTGTTTATATGTCGCATACAAAGAAAGAAATACATGTTTTTAAATGTTTAATTAAAATTTTTGCACCATAGGAACTAAGTAGAAAAAGAGTTTGTTTATATGTCATATATTTATATACAAGGTAAATTTTATAAAAATATTTACTTCTGATTTTTGCACTATAGGAACTAAGTGGAAATAGAATGTGTTTATATGTCGCATAAAAAAGGAAATTTTTAAAAAATGTTATTTTTGAATTGTGCACTATAGGATCTAAGTAGAAAAACAATGTGTTTATATGTCGCATAAAAAAAAGTGAATTTTTTAAATTTTTATTTTTAATTTTGCACTATAGGAACTAAGTAGAAAAAGAATGTGTTTATGTCGCATAAAACGAAAAGAGTAAATTTTTTTTAATGTTTATTTTTACATTTTACACTATAGGAAAAAAGTAGAAAAGAGAATGTGTTAATATGTCACATATTTATATACAAAGTATATATTATAAAAATATTTACTTCTGTTTTTTGCACTATAGGAACTAAGTAGAAATAGAATGTGTTTATATGTCATAAAAAAGGTCATTTTTTTAAATATTATTTTTGAATTTTGCACTATAGGATCCAAGGAGAAATAGAATGTGTTTATATGTCGCATAAAAAAGGTAACTTTAAAAAAATTTATTTTTGAATTTTGCACTATAGGATCTAAGTAGAAAAAGAATGTGTTTATATTATGCATAAAAAAAAAGTAAATTTTTTTAATGTTTATTTTTTCATTTTTGCACTATAGGAACTAAGTAGAAAAACAATGTGTTATATATGTTGCATATTTACATACAAAGTATATTTTATAAAAATATTTACTTCTGATTTTTGCACTATAGGAACTAAGTAGCAATAGAATATGTTTATATGTCATAAAAAAGGTCATTTTTTTTAATTTTATTTTTTAATTTTGCACTATAGGATCTAAGAAATAGAATGTGTTTATATGTCGCATAAAAAAGGAAATTTTTTAAAAATTTTATTATTGAATTTTGCACTATACGAACTAAGTAGAAAAGAGAATGTGTTAATATGTCACATATTTACATACAAAGTATATATTATAAAAATGTTTACGTCTGAATTTTGCACCATAGGAACTAAGTAGAAAAAGTTTTTTTTTATATGTCATATATTTATATACAAGGTAAATTTTATAAAAATATTTACTTCTGATTTTTGCACTATAGGAACTAAGTAGAAATAGAATGTGTTTATATGTCGCATACAAAGAAATAAATACATGTTTTTAAATGTTTATTTTTAAATTTTTGCACCATAGGAACTAAGTAGAAAAAGAATTTGTTTATATGTCATATATTTATATACAAGGTAAATTTTATAAAAATATTTACTTCTGATTTTTGCACTATAGGAACTAAGTAGAAATAGAATGTGTTTATGTCGCATAAAAAAGGAAATTAAAAAAAATTTAATTTTTGAATTTTGCACTATAGGATCTAAGTAGAAAAAGAATGTGTTTATATGTCGCATAAAAAAAAGTAAATTTTTTAAATTTTTATTTTAAATTTTTGCACTCTAGGAACTAAGTAGAAAAGAGAATGTGTTAATATGTCACATATTTATATACAAAGTATATATTATAAAAATGTTTATGTCTGAATTTTGCACCATAGGAACTAAGTAGAAAAAGAATTTGTTTATATGTCATATATTTATATACAAAGTAAATTTTCTAAAAATATTTACTTCTGTTTTTTGCACTATAGGAACTAAGTAGAAAAAGAATTTGTTTATATGTCATAAAAAAGGTCATTTTTTAAAATAATATTTTTGAATTTTGCACTATAGGATCTAAGTAGAAATAGAATGTGTTTATATGTCGCATAAAAAAGGAAATTAAAAAAAAAATTATTTTTGAATTGTGCACTATAGGAACTAAGTAGAAAAAGAATGTGTTATATATGTTGCATATTTACATACAAAGTATATTTTATAAAAATATTTACTTCTGATTATGCACTATAGAAACTAAGTAGAAATAGAATGTGTTTATATGTCATAAAAAATGTCAATTTCTTTTTAAATTTTATTTTTTAATTTTGCACTATAGGATCTAAGTAGAAATAGAATGTGTTTATATGTCGCATTAAAAAAGTAAATTTTTTTAGATTTTTAAATTTTACACTATAGGAACTAAGTAGAAAAGAGAATGTGTTAATATGTCACATATTTACATACAAATTATATATTATAAAAATGTTTATGTCTGAATTTTGCACCATAGGAACTAAGTAGAAAAAGAATTTGTTTATATGTCATATATTTATATACAAGGTAAATTTTTTAATAATATTTACTTCTGATTTTTGCACTATAGGAACTAAGTAGAAAAAGAATGTGTTTATATGTCGCATAAAAAGAAAAAAGTAAATTTTTTTTTAATGTATATTTTTTGTATTTTGAAATATAGGATCAAAGTAGAAAAGAATGTGTTTTATGTCGCATAAAAAGAAAAGAGTAAAAAAAATTTAATGTTTATTTTTTAAATTTTACACTATAGGAACTAAGTAGAAAAGAGAATGTGTTAACATGTCACATATTTACATACAAAGTATATATTATAAAAATGTTTACGTCTGAATTTTGCACCATAGGAACTAAGTAGAAAATTTTTTTTTAATATGTCATATATTTATATACAAGGTAAATATTATAAAAATATTTACTTCTGATTTTTGCACTATAGGAACTAAGTAGAAATAGAATGTGTTTATATGTCGCATACAAAGAAAGAAATACATGTTTTTAAATGTTTAATTTAAATTTTTGCACCATAGGAACTAAGTAGAAAAAGAGTTTGTTTATATGTCATATATTTATATACAAGGTAAATTTTATAAAAATATTTACTTCTGATTTTTGCACTATAGGAACTAAGTGGAAATAGAATGTGTTTATATGTCGCATAAAAAAGGAAATTTTTAAAAAATGTTATTTTTGAATTGTGCACTATAGGATCTAAGTAGAAAAACAATGTGTTTATATGTCGCATAAAAAAAAGTGAATTTTTTAAATTTTTATTTTTAATTTTTGCACTATAGGAACTAAGTAGAAAAGAGAATGTGTTAATATGTCACATATTTATATACAAAGTATATATTATAAAAATGTTTATGTCTGAATTTTTCACCATAGGAACTAAGTAGAAAAAGAATTTGTTTATATGTCATATATTTATATACAAAGTAAATTTTCTAAAAATATTTACTTCTGTTTTTTGCACTATAGGAACTAAGTAGAAATAGAATGTGTTTATATGTCATAAAAAAGGTCATTTTTTTAAATATTATTTTTGAATTTTGCACTATAGGATCTAAGTAGAAATAGAATGTGTTTATATGTCGCATAAAAAAGGAAATTTAAAAAAAAAATTATTTTTGAATTGTGCACTATAGAATCTAAGTAGAAAAAGAATGTGTTTATAACTCGCATAAAAAAAAAGTAAATTTTTAAAATTTTAATTTTTGCACTATACGAACTACGTAGAAAAAGAATGTGTTAATATATCGCATATTTACATACAAAGTATATATTATAAAAATATTTACTTCTGATTTTTGCATTATAGAAACTAAGTAGAAATAGAATGTGTTTATATGTCATAAAAAATGTCAATTTTTTTTTAAATTTTATTTTTTAATTTTGCACTATAGGATCTAAGTAGAAATAGAATGTGTTTATATGTCGCATAAAAAAAAAATAATTTTTAAATTTTTATTTTTAAATTTTACACTATAGGAACTAAGTAGAAAAGAGAATGTGTTAATATGTCACATATTTACATACAAATTAAATATTATAAAAATGTTTATGTCTGAATTTTGCACCATAGGAACTAAGTAGAAAAAGAATTTATTTATATGTCATATATTTATATACAAGGTAAATTTTATAAAAATATTTACTTCTGATTTTTGCACTATAGGAACTAAGTAGAAATAGAATGTGTTTATATGTCGCATACAAAGAAATAAATACATGTTTTTAAATGTTTATTTTTAAATTTTTGCACCATAGGAACTAAGTAGAAAAAGAATTTGTTTATATGTCACATATTTATATACAAAGTATATATTATAAAAATGTTTATGTCTGAATTTTGCACCATAGGAACTAAGTAGAAAAAGAATTTGTTTATATGTCATATATTTATATACAAAGTAAATTTTCTAAAAATATTTACTTCTGTTTTTTGCACTATAGGAACTAAGTAGAAAAAGAATTTGTTTATATGTCATAAAAAAGGTCATTTTTTTAAATAATATTTTTGAATTTTGCACTATAGGATCTAAGTAGAAATAGAATGTGTTTATATGTCGCATAAAAAAGGAAATTAAAAAAAAAATTATTTTTGAATTGTGCACTATAGGAACTAAGTAGAAAAAGAATGTGTTATATATGTTGCATATTTACATACAAAGTATATTTTATAAAAATATTTACTTCTGATTTTTGCACTATAGAAACTAAGTAGAAATAGAATGTGTTTATATGTCATAAAAAATGTCAATTTTTTTTAAAATTTTATTTTTTAATTTTGCACTATAGGATCTAAGTAGAAATAGAATGTGTTTATATGTCGCATTAAAAAAGTAAATTTTTTTAGATTTTTAAATTTTACACTATAGGAACTAAGTAGAAAAGAGAATGTGTTAATATGTCACATATTTACATACAAATTATATATTATAAAAATGTTTATGTCTGAATTTTGCACCATAGGAACTAAGTAGAAAAAGAATTTGTTTATATGTCATATATTTATATACAAGGTAAATTTTTTAATAATATTTACTTCTGATTTTTGCACTATAGGAACTAAGTAGAAAAAGAATGTGTTTATATGTCGCATAAAAAGAAAAAAGTAAATTTTTTTTTAATGTATATTTTTTGTATTTTGAAATATAGGATCAAAGTAGAAAAAGAATGTGTTTTATGTCGCATAAAAAGAAAAGAGTAAAAAAAATTTAATGTTTATTTTTTAAATTTTACACTATAGGAACTAAGTAGAAAAGAGAATGTGTTAACATGTCACATATTTACATACAAAGTATATATTATAAAAATGTTTACGTCTGAATTTTGCACCATAGGAACTAAGTAGAAAATTTTTTTTTAATATGTCATATATTTATATACAAGGTAAATATTATAAAAATATTTACTTCTGATTTTTGCACTATAGGAACTAAGTAGAAATAGAATGTGTTTATATGTCGCATACAAAGAAAGAAATACATGTTTTTAAATGTTTAATTTAAATTTTTGCACCATAGGAACTAAGTAGAAAAAGAGTTTGTTTATATGTCATATATTTATATACAAGGTAAATTTTATAAAAATATTTACTTCTGATTTTTGCACTATAGGAACTAAGTGGAAATAGAATGTGTTTATATGTCGCATAAAAAAGGAAATTTTTAAAAAATGTTATTTTTGAATTGTGCACTATAGGATCTAAGTAGAAAAACAATGTGTTTATATGTCGCATAAAAAAAAGTGAATTTTTTAAATTTTTATTTTTAATTTTTGCACTATAGGAACTAAGTAGAAAAGAGAATGTGTTAATATGTCACATATTTATATACAAAGTATATATTATAAAAATGTTTATGTCTGAATTTTTCACCATAGGAACTAAGTAGAAAAAGAATTTGTTTATATGTCATATATTTATATACAAAGTAAATTTTCTAAAAATATTTACTTCTGTTTTTTGCACTATAGGAACTAAGTAGAAATAGAATGTGTTTATATGTCATAAAAAAGGTCATTTTTTTAAATATTATTTTTGAATTTTGCACTATAGGATCTAAGTAGAAATAGAATGTGTTTATATGTCGCATAAAAAAGGAAATTTAAAAAAAAAATTATTTTTGAATTGTGCACTATAGAATCTAAGTAGAAAAAGAATGTGTTTATAACTCGCATAAAAAAAAAGTAAATTTTTAAAATTTTAATTTTTGCACTATACGAACTACGTAGAAAAAGAATGTGTTAATATATCGCATATTTACATACAAAGTATATATTATAAAAATATTTACTTCTGATTTTTGCATTATAGAAACTAAGTAGAAATAGAATGTGTTTATATGTCATAAAAAATGTCAATTTTTTTTTAAATTTTATTTTTTAATTTTGCACTATAGGATCTAAGTAGAAATAGAATGTGTTTATATGTCGCATAAAAAAAAAATAATTTTTAAATTTTTATTTTTAAATTTTACACTATAGGAACTAAGTAGAAAAGAGAATGTGTTAATATGTCACATATTTACATACAAATTAAATATTATAAAAATGTTTATGTCTGAATTTTGCACCATAGGAACTAAGTAGAAAAAGAATTTGTTTATATGTCATATATTTATATACAAGGTAAATTTTATAAAAATATTTACTTCTGATTTTTGCACTATAGGAACTAAGTAGAAATAGAATGTGTTTATATGTCGCATACAAAGAAATAAATACATGTTTTTAAATGTTTATTTTTAAATTTATGTCTGAATTTTGCACCATAGGAACTAAGTAGAAAAAGAATTTGTTTATATGTCATATATTTATATACAAAGTAAATTTTCTAAAAATATTTACTTCTGTTTTTTGCACTATAGGAACTAAGTAGAAAAAGAATTTGTTTATATGTCATAAAAAAGGTCATTTTTTAAAATAATATTTTTGAATTTTGCACTATAGGATCTAAGTAGAAATAGAATGTGTTTATATGTCGCATAAAAAAGGAAATTAAAAAAAAAATTATTTTTGAATTGTGCACTATAGGAACTAAGTAGAAAAAGAATGTGTTATATATGTTGCATATTTACATACAAAGTATATTTTATAAAAATATTTACTTCTGATTTTTGCACTATAGAAACTAAGTAGAAATAGAATGTGTTTATATGTCATAAAAAATGTCAATTTTTTTTTAAATTTTATTTTTTAATTTTGCACTATAGGATCTAAGTAGAAATAGAATGTGTTTATATGTCGCATTAAAAAAGTAAATTTTTTTAGATTTTTAAATTTTACACTATAGGAACTAAGTAGAAAAGAGAATGTGTTAATATGTCACATATTTACATACAAATTATATATTATAAAAATGTTTATGTCTGAATTTTGCACCATAGGAACTAAGTAGAAAAAGAATTTGTTTATATGTCATATATTTATATACAAGGTAAATTTTTTAATAATATTTACTTCTGATTTTTGCACTATAGGAACTAAGTAGAAAAAGAATGTGTTTATATGTCGCATAAAAAGAAAAAAGTAAATTTTTTTTTAATGTATATTTTTTGTATTTTGAAATATAGGATCAAAGTAGAAAAAGAATGTGTTTTATGTCGCATAAAAAGAAAAGAGTAAAAAAAATTTAATGTTTATTTTTTAAATTTTACACTATAGGAACTAAGTAGAAAAGAGAATGTGTTAACATGTCACATATTTACATACAAAGTATATATTATAAAAATGTTTACGTCTGAATTTTGCACCATAGGAACTAAGTAGAAAATTTTTTTTTAATATGTCATATATTTATATACAAGGTAAATATTATAAAAATATTTACTTCTGATTTTTGCACTATAGGAACTAAGTAGAAATAGAATGTGTTTATATGTCGCATACAAAGAAAGAAATACATGTTTTTAAATGTTTAATTTAAATTTTTGCACCATAGGAACTAAGTAGAAAAAGAGTTTGTTTATATGTCATATATTTATATACAAGGTAAATTTTATAAAAATATTTACTTCTGATTTTTGCACTATAGGAACTAAGTGGAAATAGAATGTGTTTATATGTCGCATAAAAAAGGAAATTTTTAAAAAATGTTATTTTTGAATTGTGCACTATAGGATCTAAGTAGAAAAACAATGTGTTTATATGTCGCATAAAAAAAAGTGAATTTTTTAAATTTTTATTTTTAATTTTTGCACTATAGGAACTAAGTAGAAAAGAGAATGTGTTAATATGTCACATATTTATATACAAAGTATATATTATAAAAATGTTTATGTCTGAATTTTTCACCATAGGAACTAAGTAGAAAAAGAATTTGTTTATATGTCATATATTTATATACAAAGTAAATTTTCTAAAAATATTTACTTCTGTTTTTTGCACTATAGGAACTAAGTAGAAATAGAATGTGTTTATATGTCATAAAAAAGGTCATTTTTTTAAATATTATTTTTGAATTTTGCACTATAGGATCTAAGTAGAAATAGAATGTGTTTATATGTCGCATAAAAAAGGAAATTTAAAAAAAAATTATTTTTGAATTGTGCACTATAGAATCTAAGTAGAAAAAGAATGTGTTTATAACTCGCATAAAAAAAAAGTAAATTTTTAAAATTTTAATTTTTGCACTATACGAACTACGTAGAAAAAGAATGTGTTAATATATCGCATATTTACATACAAAGTATATATTATAAAAATATTTACTTCTGATTTTTGCATTATAGAAACTAAGTAGAAATAGAATGTGTTTATATGTCATAAAAAATGTCAATTTTTTTTTAAATTTTATTTTTTAATTTTGCACTATAGGATCTAAGTAGAAATAGAATGTGTTTATATGTCGCATAAAAAAAAAATAATTTTTAAATTTTTATTTTTAAATTTTACACTATAGGAACTAAGTAGAAAAGAGAATGTGTTAATATGTCACATATTTACATACAAATTAAATATTATAAAAATGTTTATGTCTGAATTTTGCACCATAGGAACTAAGTAGAAAAAGAATTTGTTTATATGTCATATATTTATATACAAGGTAAATTTTATAAAAATATTTACTTCTGATTTTTGCACTATAGGAACTAAGTAGAAATAGAATGTGTTTATGTCGCATAAAAAAGGAAATAAAAAAAAATTTAATTTTTGAATTTTGCACTATAGGATCTAAGTAGAAAAAGAATGTCTTTATATGTCGCATAAAAAAAAGTAAATTTTTAAAATTTTTATTTTAAATTTTTGCATTCTAGGAACTAAGTAGAAAAGAGAATGTGTTAATATGTCACATATTTATATACAAAGTATATATTATAAAAATGTTTATGTCTGAATTTTGCACCATAGGAACTAAGTAGAAAAAGAATTTGTTTATATGTCATATATTTATATACAAAGTAAATTTTCTAAAAATATTTACTTCTGTTTTTTGCACTATAGGAACTAAGTAGAAAAAGAATTTGTTTATATGTCGCATAAAAAAGGAAATTAAAAAAAAAATTATTTTTGAATTGTGCACTATAGGAACTAAGTAGAAAAAGAATGTGTTATATATGTTGCATATTTACATACAAAGTATATTTTATAAAAATATTTACTTCTGATTTTTGCACTATAGAAACTAAGTAGAAATAGAATGTGTTTATATGTCATAAAAAATGTCAATTTTTTTTTAAATTTTATTTTTTAATTTTGCACTATAGGATCTAAGTAGAAATAGAATGTGTTTATATGTCGCATTAAAAAAGTAAATTTTTTTAGATTTTTAAATTTTACACTATAGGAACTAAGTAGAAAAGAGAATGTGTTAATATGTCACATATTTACATACAAATTATATATTATAAAAATGTTTATGTCTGAATTTTGCACCATAGGAACTAAGTAGAAAAAGAATTTGTTTATATGTCATATATTTATATACAAGGTAAATTTTTTTATAATATTTACTTCTGATTTTTGCACTATAGGAACTAAGTAGAAAAAGAATGTGTTTATATGTCGCATAAAAAGAAAAAAGTAAATTTTTTTTTAATGTATATTTTTTGTATTTTGAAATATAGGATCAAAGTAGAAAAAGAATGTGTTTTATGTCGCATAAAAAGAAAAGAGTAAAAAAAATTTAATGTTTATTTTTTAAATTTTACACTATAGGAACTAAGTAGAAAAGAGAATGTGTTAACATGTCACATATTTACATACAAAGTATATATTATAAAAATGTTTACGTCTGAATTTTGCACCATAGGAACTAAGTAGAAAATTTTTTTTTAATATGTCATATATTTATATACAAGGTAAATATTATAAAAATATTTACTTCTGATTTTTGCACTATAGGAACTAAGTAGAAATAGAATGTGTTTATATGTCGCATACAAAGAAAGAAATACATGTTTTTAAATGTTTAATTTAAATTTTTGCACCATAGGAACTAAGTAGAAAAAGAGTTTGTTTATATGTCATATATTTATATACAAGGTAAATTTTATAAAAATATTTACTTCTGATTTTTGCACTATAGGAACTAAGTGGAAATAGAATGTGTTTATATGTCGCATAAAAAAGGAAATTTTTAAAAAATGTTATTTTTGAATTGTGCACTATAGGATCTAAGTAGAAAAACAATGTGTTTATATGTCGCATAAAAAAAAGTGAATTTTTGAAATTTTTATTTTTAATTTTGCACTATAGGAACTAAGTAGAAAAAGAATGTGTTTATGTCGCATAAAACGAAAAGAGTAAATTTTTTTTAATGTTTATTTTTACATTTTACACTATAGGAAAAAAGTAGAAAAGAGAATGTGTTAATATGTCACATATTTATATACAAAGTATATATTATAAAAATATTTACTTCTGTTTTTTGCACTATAGGAACTAAGTAGAAATAGAATGTGTTTATATGTCATAAAAAAGGTCATTTTTTTAAATATTATTTTTGAATTTTGCACTATAGGATCCAAGGAGAAATAGAATGTGTTTATATGTCGCATAAAAAAGGTAACTTTAAAAATTTATTTTTGAATTTTGCACTATAGGATCTAAGTAGAAAAAGAATGTGTTTATATTATGCATAAAAAAAAAGTAAATTTTTTTAATGTTTATTTTTTCATTTTTGCACTATAGGAACTAAGTAGAAAAGAGAATGTGTTAATATGTCACATATTTATATACAAAGTATATATTATAAAAATGTTTATGTCTGAATTTTTCACCATAGGAACTAAGTAGAAAAAGAATTTGTTTATATGTCATATATTTATATACAAAGTAAATTTTCTAAAAATATTTACTTCTGTTTTTTGCACTATAGGAACTAAGTAGAAATAGAATGTGTTTATATGTCATAAATAAGGTCATTTTTTTAAATATTATTTTTGAATTTTGCACTATAGGATCTAAGTAGAAATAGAATGTGTTTATATGTCGCATAAAAAAGGAAATTTAAAAAAAAAATTATTTTTGAATTGTGCACTATAGAATCTAAGTAGAAAAAGAATGTGTTTATAACTCGCATAAAAAAAAAGTAAATTTTTAAAATTTTAATTTTTGCACTATACGAACTACGTAGAAAAAGAATGTGTTAATATATCGCATATTTACATACAAAGTATATATTATAAAAATATTTACTTCTGATTTTTGCATTATAGAAACTAAGTAGAAATAGAATGTGTTTATATGTCATAAAAAATGTCAATTTTTTTTTAAATTTTATTTTTTAATTTTGCACTATAGGATATAAGTAGAAATAGAATGTGTTTATATGTCGCATAAAAAAAAATAATTTTTAAATTTTTATTTTTAAATTTTACACTATAGGAACTAAGTAGAAAAGAGAATGTGTTAATATGTCACATATTTACATACAAATTAAATATTATAAAAATGTTTATGTCTGAATTTTGCACCATAGGAACTAAGTAGAAAAAGAATTTGTTTATATGTCATATATTTATATACAAGGTAAATTTTATAAAAATATTTACTTCTGATTTTTGCACTATAGGAACTAAGTAGAAATAGAATGTGTTTATATGTCGCATACAAAGAAATAAATACATGTTTTTAAATGTTTATTTTTAAATTTTTGCACCATAGGAACTAAGTAGAAAAAGAATTTGTTTATATGTCATATATTTATATACAAGGTAAATTTTATAAAAATATTTACTTCTGATTTTTGCACTATAGGAACTAAGTAGAAATAGAATGTGTTTATGTCGCATAAAAAAGGAAATTAAAAAAAATTTAATTTTTGAATTTTGCACTATAGGATCTAAGTAGAAAAAGAATGTGTTTATATGTCGCATAAAAAAAAGTAAATTTTTTAAATTTTTATTTTAAATTTTTGCACTCTAGGAACTAAGTAGAAAAGAGAATGTGTTAATATGTCACATATTTATATACAAAGTATATATTATAAAAATGTTTATGTCTGAATTTTGCACCATAGGAACTAAGTAGAAAAAGAATTTGTTTATATGTCATATATTTATATACAAAGTAAATTTTCTAAAAATATTTACTTCTGTTTTTTGCACTATAGGAACTAAGTAGAAAAAGAATTTGTTTATATGTCATAAAAAAGGTCATTTTTTAAAATAATATTTTTGAATTTTGCACTATAGGATCTAAGTAGAAATAGAATGTGTTTATATGTCGCATAAAAAAGGAAATTAAAAAAAAAATTATTTTTGAATTGTGCACTATAGGAACTAAGTAGAAAAAGAATGTGTTATATATGTTGCATATTTACATACAAAGTATATTTTATAAAAATATTTACTTCTGATTTTTGCACTATAGAAACTAAGTAGAAAAGAGAATGTGTTAATATGTCACATATTTATATACAAAGTATATATTATAAAAATGTTTATGTCTGAATTTTTCACCATAGGAACTAAGTAGAAAAAGAATTTGTTTATATGTCATATATTTATATACAAAGTAAATTTTCTAAAAATATTTACTTCTGTTTTTTGCACTATAGGAACTAAGTAGAAATAGAATGTGTTTATATGTCATAAATAAGGTCATTTTTTTAAATATTATTTTTGAATTTTGCACTATAGGATCTAAGTAGAAATAGAATGTGTTTATATGTCGCATAAAAAAGGAAATTTAAAAAAAAAATTATTTTTGAATTGTGCACTATAGAATCTAAGTAGAAAAAGAATGTGTTTATAACTCGCATAAAAAAAAAGTAAATTTTTAAAATTTTAATTTTTGCACTATACGAACTACGTAGAAAAAGAATGTGTTAATATATCGCATATTTACATACAAAGTATATATTATAAAAATATTTACTTCTGATTTTTGCATTATAGAAACTAAGTAGAAATAGAATGTGTTTATATGTCATAAAAAATGTCAATTTTTTTTTAAATTTTATTTTTTAATTTTGCACTATAGGATATAAGTAGAAATAGAATGTGTTTATATGTCGCATAAAAAAAAATAATTTTTAAATTTTTATTTTTAAATTTTACACTATAGGAACTAAGTAGAAAAGAGAATGTGTTAATATGTCACATATTTACATACAAATTAAATATTATAAAAATGTTTATGTCTGAATTTTGCACCATAGGAACTAAGTAGAAAAAGAATTTGTTTATATGTCATATATTTATATACAAGGTAAATTTTATAAAAATATTTACTTCTGATTTTTGCACTATAGGAACTAAGTAGAAATAGAATGTGTTTATATGTCGCATACAAAGAAATAAATACATGTTTTTAAATGTTTATTTTTAAATTTTTGCACCATAGGAACTAAGTAGAAAAAGAATTTGTTTATATGTCATATATTTATATACAAGGTAAATTTTATAAAAATATTTACTTCTGATTTTTGCACTATAGGAACTAAGTAGAAATAGAATGTGTTTATGTCGCATAAAAAAGGAAATTAAAAAAAATTTAATTTTTGAATTTTGCACTATAGGATCTAAGTAGAAAAAGAATGTGTTTATATGTCGCATAAAAAAAAGTAAATTTTTTAAATTTTTATTTTAAATTTTTGCACTCTAGGAACTAAGTAGAAAAGAGAATGTGTTAATATGTCACATATTTATATACAAAGTATATATTATAAAAATGTTTATGTCTGAATTTTGCACCATAGGAACTAAGTAGAAAAAGAATTTGTTTATATGTCATATATTTATATACAAAGTAAATTTTCTAAAAATATTTACTTCTGTTTTTTGCACTATAGGAACTAAGTAGAAAAAGAATTTGTTTATATGTCATAAAAAAGGTCATTTTTTAAAATAATATTTTTGAATTTTGCACTATAGGATCTAAGTAGAAATAGAATGTGTTTATATGTCGCATAAAAAAGGAAATTAAAAAAAAAATTATTTTTGAATTGTGCACTATAGGAACTAAGTAGAAAAAGAATGTGTTATATATGTTGCATATTTACATACAAAGTATATTTTATAAAAATATTTACTTCTGATTTTTGCACTATAGAAACTAAGTAGAAATAGAATGTGTTTATATGTCATAAAAAATGTCAATTTTTTTTTAAATTTTATTTTTTAATTTTGCACTATAGGATCTAAGTAGAAATAGAATGTGTTTATATGTCGCATTAAAAAAGTAAATTTTTTTAGATTTTTAAATTTTACACTATAGGAACTAAGTAGAAAAGAGAATGTGTTAATATGTCACATATTTACATACAAATTATATATTATAAAAATGTTTATGTCTGAATTTTGCACCATAGGAACTAAGTAGAAAAAGAATTTGTTTATATGTCATATATTTATATACAAGGTAAATTTTTTAATATTTACTTCTGATTTTTGCACTATAGGAACTAAGTAGAAAAAGAATGTGTTTATATGTCGCATAAAAAGAAAAAAGTAAATTTTTTTTTAATGTATATTTTTTGTATTTTGAAATATAGGATCAAAGTAGAAAAAGAATGTGTTTTATGTCGCATAAAAAGAAAAGAGTAAAAAAAATTTAATGTTTATTTTTTAAATTTTACACTATAGGAACTAAGTAGAAAAGAGAATGTGTTAACATGTCACATATTTACATACAAAGTATATATTATAAAAATGTTTACGTCTGAATTTTGTACCATAGGAACTAAGTAGAAAATTTTTTTTTAATATGTCATATATTTATATACAAGGTAAATATTATAAAAATATTTACTTCTGATTTTTGCACTATAGGAACTAAGTAGAAATAGAATGTGTTTATATGTCGCATACAAAGAAAGAAATACATGTTTTTAAATGTTTAATTTAAATTTTTGCACCATAGGAACTAAGTAGAAAAAGAGTTTGTTTATATGTCATATATTTATATACAAGGTAAATTTTATAAAAATATTTACTTCTGATTTTTGCACTATAGGAACTAAGTGGAAATAGAATGTGTTTATATGTCGCATAAAAAAGGAAATTTTTAAAAAATGTTATTTTTGAATTGTGCACTATAGGATCTAAGTAGAAAAACAATGTGTTTATATGTCGCATAAAAAAAAGTGAATTTTTTAAATTTTTATTTTTAATTTTTGCACTATAGGAACTAAGTAGAAAAGAGAATGTGTTAATATGTCACATATTTATATACAAAGTATATATTATAAAAATGTTTATGTCTGAATTTTTCACCATAGGAACTAAGTAGAAAAAGAATTTGTTTATATGTCATATATTTATATACAAAGTAAATTTTCTAAAAATATTTACTTCTGTTTTTTGCACTATAGGAACTAAGTAGAAATAGAATGTGTTTATATGTCATAAAAAAGGTCATTTTTTTAAATATTATTTTTGAATTTTGCACTATAGGATCTAAGTAGAAATAGAATGTGTTTATATGTCGCATAAAAAAGGAAATTTAAAAAAAAAATTATTTTTGAATTGTGCACTATAGAATCTAAGTAGAAAAAGAATGTGTTTATAACTCGCATAAAAAAAAAGTAAATTTTTAAAATTTTAATTTTAGCACTATACGAACTACGTAGAAAAAGAATGTGTTAATATATCGCATATTTACATACAAAGTATATATTATAAAAATATTTACTTCTGATTTTTGCATTATAGAAACTAAGTAGAAATAGAATGTGTTTATATGTCATAAAAAATGTCAATTTTTTTTTAAATTTTATTTTTTAATTTTGCACTATAGGATCTAAGTAGAAATAGAATGTGTTTATATGTCGCATAAAAAAAAAATAATTTTTAAATTTTTATTTTTAAATTTTACACTATAGGAACTAAGTAGAAAAGAGAATGTGTTAATATGTCACATATTTACATACAAATTAAATATTATAAAAATGTTTATGTCTGAATTTTGCACCATAGGAACTAAGTAGAAAAAGAATTTGTTTATATGTCATATATTTATATACAAGGTAAATTTTATAAAAATATTTACTTCTGATTTTTGCACTATAGGAACTAAGTAGAAATAGAATGTGTTTATGTCGCATAAAAAAGGAAATAAAAAAAAATTTAATTTTTGAATTTTGCACTATAGGATCTAAGTAGAAAAAGAATGTCTTTATATGTCGCATAAAAAAAAGTAAATTTTTTAAATTTTTATTTTAAATTTTTGCACTCTAGGAACTAAGTAGAAAAGAGAATGTGTTAATATGTCACATATTTATATACAAAGTATATATTATAAAAATGTTTATGTCTGAATTTTGCACCATAGGAACTAAGTAGAAAAAGAATTTGTTTATATGTCATATATTTATATACAAAGTAAATTTTCTAAAAATATTTACTTCTGTTTTTTGCACTATAGGAACTAAGTAGAAAAAGAATTTGTTTATATGTCATAAAAAAGGTCATTTTTTAAAATAATATTTTTGAATTTTGCACTATAGGATCTAAGTATAAATAGAATGTGTTTATATGTCGCATAAAAAAGGAAATTAAAAAAAAAATTATTTTTGAATTGTGCACTATAGGAACTAAGTAGAAAAAGAATGTGTTATATATGTTGCATATTTACATACAAAGTATATTTTATAAAAATATTTACTTCTGATTTTTGCACTATAGAAACTAAGTAGAAATAGAATGTGTTTATATGTCATAAAAAATGTCAATTTTTTTTTAAATTTTATTTTTTAATTTTGCACTATAGGATCTAAGTAGAAATAGAATGTGTTTATATGTCGCATTAAAAAAGTAAATTTTTTTAGATTTTTAAATTTTACACTATAGGAACTAAGTAGAAAAGAGAATGTGTTAATATGTCGCATATTTATATACATAGTATATTTTATAAAAAGGTTTACTTCTGAATTTTGCACTATAGGAACTAAGTAGAAAAAGAATGTGTTTATATGTCATATATTTATATACAAGGTAAATTTTATAATAATATTTACTTCTGATTTTTGCACTATAGGAACTAAGTAGAAAAAGAATGTGTTTATATGTCGCATAAAAAGAAAAAAGTAAATTTTTTTAAAAAATATATTTTTTGTATTTTGAAATATAGGATCAAAGTAGAAAAAGAATGTGTTTATGTCGCATAAAAAGAAAAAAGAAATTTTTTTTAAATGTTTATTTTTGAATTATGCACTATACGAACTACGTAGAAAAAGAATGTGTTAATATATCGCATATTTACATACAAAGTATATATTATAAAAATGTTTACGTCTGAATTTTGCACCATAGGAACTAAGTAGAAAAAGTTTTTTTTATATGTCATATATTTATATACAAGGTAAATTTTATAAAAATATTTACTTCTGATTTTTGCACTATAGGAACTAGGTAGAAATAGAATGTGTTTATATGTCGCATACAAAGAAAGAAATACATGTTTTTAAATGTTTATTTTTAATTTTTTGCACCATAGGAACTAAGTAGAAAAAGAATTTGTTTATATGTCATATATTTATATACAAGGTAAATTTTATAAAAATATTTACTTCTGATTTTTGCACTATAGAAACTAAGTAGAAATAGAATGTGTTTATATGTCATAAAAAATGTCAATTTTTTTTAAAATTTTATTATTTAATTTTGCACTATAGGATCTAAGTAGAAATAGAATGTGTTTATATGTCGCATAAAAAAAAAGTAAATTTTTTAAATTTTTATTTTAAATTTTACACTATAGGAACTAAGTAGAAAAGAGAATGTGTTAATATGTCACATATTTACATACAAATTATATATTATAAAAATGTTTATGTCTGAATTTTGCACCATAGGAACTAAGTAGAAAAAGAATTTGTTTATATGTCATATATTTATATACAAGGTAAATTTTATAAAAATATTTACTTCTGTTTTTTTGCACTATAGGAACTAAGTAGAAAAACAATGTGTTAATATGTCGCATATTTATATACATAGTATATTTTATAAAAAGGTTTACTTCTGAATTTTGCACTATAGGAACTAAGTAGAAAAATAATGTGTTTATATGTCATATATTTATATACAAGGTAAATTTTATAATAATATTTACTTCTGATTTTTGCACTATAGGAACTAAGTAGAAAAAGAATGTGTTTATATGTCGCATAAAAAGAAAAAAGTAAATTTTTTTTTAAAATATATTTTTTGTATTTTGAAATATAGGATCAAAGTAGAAAAAGAATGTGTTTATGTCGCATAAAAAGAAAAAAGAAATTTTTTTTAAATGTTTATTTTTGAATTTTGCACTATACGAACTACGTATAAAAAGAATGTGTTAATATATCGCATATTTACATACAAAGTATATATTATAAAAATGTTTGCGTCTGAATTTTGCACCATAGGAACTAAGTAGAAAAAGTTTTTTTTATATGTCATATATTTATATACAAGGTAAATTTTATAAAAATATTTACTTCTGATTTTTGCACTATAGGAACTAAGTAGAAATAGAATGTGTTTATATGTCGCATACAAAGAAAGAAATACATGTTTTTAAATGTTTATGTTTAATTTTTTGCACCATAGGAACTAAGTAGAAAAACAATGTGTTATATATGTTGCATATTTACATACAAAGTATATTTTATAAAAATATTTACTTCTGATTTTTGCACTATAGGAACTAAGTAGCAATAGAATATGTTTATATGTCATAAAAAAGGTCATTTTTTAAAAAAAAATTTAATTTTGCACTATAGGATCTAAGAAATAGAATGTGTTTATATGTCGCATTAAAAAAGTACATTTTTTTAAATGTTTCTTTTTCAATTTTGCACTATAGGAACTTATTAAAAAAAGAATGTGTTCTATATGTTGCATATTTACATACAAAGTATATATTATAAAAATGGTTATGTCTGAATTTTGCACCATAGGAACTAAGTAGAAAAAGAATTTGTTTATGTCATATATTTATATACAAAGTAAATTTTATAAAAATATTTACTTCTGTTTTTTGCACTATAGGAACTAAGTAGAAATAGAATGTGTTTATATGTCATAAAAAAGGTCATTTTTTAAAATATTATTTTTGAATTTTGCACTATAGGATCTAAGTAGAAAAAGAATGTGTTTATATGTCGCATAAAAAAAAGTAAAATTTGTTAATGTTTATTTTTCATTTTTGCACTATAGGAACTAAGTAGAAAAACAATGTGTTATATATGTTGCATATTTACATACAAAGTATATTTTATAAAAATATTTACTTCTGATTTGTGCACTATAGGAACTAAGTAGAAATAGAATGTGTTTATATGTCATAAAAAAGTCAATTTTTTTTAAATTTTATTTTTTAATTTTGCACTATAGGATCTAAGTAGAAATAGAATGTGTTTATATGTCGCATAAAAAAAAAGTAAATTTTTTAAATTTTTATTTTTAAATGTTACACTATAGGAACTAAGTAGAAAAGAGAATTTGTTAATATGTCACATATTTACATACAAAGTATATATTATAAAAATGTTTATGTCTGAATTTTGCACCATAGGAACTAAGTAGAAAAAGAATTTGCTAATATATGTCATATATTTATATACAAGGTAAATTTTATAAAAATATTTACTTGTTTTTTTGCACTATAGGAACTAAGTAGAAAAAGAATGTGTTTATATGTCGCATAAAAAAAAGTACATTTTTTTAAATGTTTATTTTTCAATTTTGCACTATAGGAACTTATTAGAAAAAGAATGTGTTATATATGTTGCATATTTACATACAAAGTATATATTATAAAAATGTTTACGTCTGAATTTTGCACCATAGGAACTAAGTAGAAAAAGGTTTTTTTATATGTCATATATTTACGAGGCGTGTTCAAATGAAAACGGGACTTGTGGATTTATTTAAAAAGTATCATACGCAATTTAATATTTTCAACGGAATTGAACAAAGCAACCACTTGTGAATAAGAATGCACCTGGGTTCATCAGAAAAAATCTCCGTATGCATTTAGGCAAGCATCCCACTGTTTAGGTAGACGTCGAATGCCGTCCGAGAAAAAGTTGCGTGGCTGTTCTCTGAACCATGTGGTCACCGCTGTCTTCACGTCTGCGTCGCTGTTGAATCGCTGTCCCTTTAGTGCTTTCTTCAACGGTCCGAACAAATGGAAATCACACGGGGATAAATCGGGACTATAGGCTGGGTGATGAAGAACTTCCCAAACTCACGTCCGTCTTTAAACATACGCACCCACTCCATCACTCTGGTCCTCGACAAACATTTGTCACCATATGCTGCCTTCATTCTCCGATGAATGTCTACTGCTTGACATCCTTCAAATGAAAGAAACTGGATCACAGCACGCTGATTCACTTTGGACGGGTTCGGAATCACACCCGCCATATTGTTAACAGTCTTCTGCAGCACATATGCATGCTGGGAAGATGAACACGTGACCGTATGTAAATTATTGGATACTCACTACTAGTGCAAAATGGCATCAATATCAGTGCGCTCTATCACGCGTGGTGTAACAAGTCCCGTTTTCATTTGAACACGCCTCGTATATACAAGGTAAATTTTATAAAAATATTTACTTCTGATTTTTGCACTATAGGAACTAAGTAGAAATAGAATGTGTTTATATGTCGCATACAAAGAAAGAAATACATGTTTTTAAATGTTTATGTTTAATTTTTTGCACCATAGGAACTAAGTAGAAAAACAATGTGTTATATATGTTGCATATTTACATACAAAGTATATTTTATAAAAATATTTACTTCTGATTTTTGCACTATAGGAACTAAGTAGCAATAGAATATGTTTATATGTCATAAAAAAGGTCATTTTTAAAAAAAAAATTTAATTTTGCACTATAGGATCTAAGAAATAGAATGTGTTTATATGTCGCATTAAAAAAGTACATTTTTTTAAATGTTTCTTTTTCAATTTTGCACTATAGGAACTTATTAAAAAAAGAATGTGTTCTATATGTTGCATATTTACATACAAAGTATATATTATAAAAATGTTTATGTCTGAATTTTGCACCATAGGAACTAAGTAGAAAAAGAATTTGTTTATGTCATATATTTATATACAAAGTAAATTTTATAAAAATATTTACTTCTGTTTTTTGCACTATAGGAACTAAGTAGAAATAGAATGTGTTTATATGTCATAAAAAAGGTCATTTTTTAAAATATTATTTTTGAATTTTGCACTATAGGATCTAAGTAGAAAAAGAATGTGTTTATATGTCGCATAAAAAAAAGTAAAATTTGTTAATGTTTATTTTTCATTTTTGCACTATAGGAACTAAGTAGAAAAACAATGTGTTATATATGTTGCATATTTACATACAAAGTATATTTTATAAAAATATTTACTTCTGATTTGTGCACTATAGGAACTAAGTAGAAATAGAATGTGTTTATATGTCATAAAAAAGTCAATTTTTTTTAAATTTTATTTTTTAATTTTGCACTATAGGATCTAAGTAGAAATAGAATGTGTTTATATGTCGCATAAAAAAAAAGTAAATTTTTTAAATTTTTATTTTTAAATGTTACACTATAGGAACTAAGTAGAAAAGAGAATTTGTTAATATGTCACATATTTACATACAAAGTATATATTATAAAAATGTTTATGTCTGAATTTTGCACCATAGGAACTAAGTAGAAAAAGAATTTGCTAATATATGTCATATATTTATATACAAGGTAAATTTTATAAAAATATTTACTTGTTTTTTTGCACTATAGGAACTAAGTAGAAAAAGAATGTGTTTATATGTCGCATAAAAAAAAGTACATTTTTTTAAATGTTTATTTTTCAATTTTGCACTATAGGAACTTATTAGAAAAAGAATGTGTTATATATGTTGCATATTTACATACAAAGTATATATTATAAAAATGTTTACGTCTGAATTTTGCACCATAGGAACTAAGTAGAAAAAGGTTTTTTTATATGTCATATATTTACGAGGCGTGTTCAAATGAAAACGGGACTTGTGGATTTATTTAAAAAGTATCATACGCAATTTAATATTTTCAACGGAATTGAACAAAGCAACCACTTGTGAATAAGAATGCACCTGGGTTCATCAGAAAAAATCTCCGTATGCATTTAGGCAAGCATCCCACTGTTTAGGTAGACGTCGAATGCCGTCCGAGAAAAAGTTGCGTGGCTGTTCTCTGAACCATGTGGTCACCGCTGTCTTCACGTCTGCGTCGCTGTTGAATCGCTGTCCCTTTAGTGCTTTCTTCAACGGTCCGAACAAATGGAAATCACACGGGGATAAATCGGGACTATAGGCTGGGTGATGAAGAACTTCCCAAACTCACGTCCGTCTTTAAACATACGCACCCACTCCATCACTCTGGTCCTCGACAAACATTTGTCACCATATGCTGCCTTCATTCTCCGATGAATGTCTACTGCTTGACATCCTTCAAATGAAAGAAACTGGATCACAGCACGCTGATTCACTTTGGACGGGTTCGGAATCACACCCGCCATATTGTTAACAGTCTTCTGCAGCACATATGCATGCTGGGAAGATGAACACGTGACCGTATGTAAATTATTGGATACTCACTACTAGTGCAAAATGGCATCAATATCAGTGCGCTCTATCACGCGTGGTGTAACAAGTCCCGTTTTCATTTGAACACGCCTCATATATACAAGGTAAATTTTATAAAAATATTTACTTCTGATTTTTGCACTATAGGAACTAAGTAGAAATAGAATGTGTTTATATGTCGCATACAAAGAAAGAAATACATGTTTTTAAATGTTTATTTTTAATTTTTTGCACCATAGGAACTAAGTAGAAAAAGAATTTGTTTATATGTCATATATTTATATACAAGGTAAATTTTATAAAAATATTTACTTCTGATTTTTGCACTATAGAAACTAAGTAGAAATAGAATGTGTTTATATGTCATAAAAAATGTCAATTTTTTTTTAAATTTTATTTTTTAATTTTGCACTATAGGATCTAAGTAGAAATAGAATGTGTTTATATTTCGCATAAAAAAAAAAATTTTAAATTTTTATTTTTAAATTTTACACTATAGGAACTAAGTAGAAAAGAGAATGTGTTAATATGTCACATATTTACATACAAATTATATATTATAAAAATGTTTATGTCTGAATTTTGCACCATAGGAACTAAGTAGAAAAAGAATTTGCTAATATATGTCATATATTTATATACAAGGTAAATTTTATAAAAATATTTACTTGTTTTTTTGCACTATAGGAACTAAGTAGAAAAAGAATGTGTTTATATGTCGCATAAAAAAAAGTACATTTTTTTAAATGTTTATTTTTCAATTTTGCACTATAGGAACTTATTAGAAAAAGAATGTGTTATATATGTTGCATATTTACATACAAAGTATATATTATAAAAATGTTTACGTCTGAATTTTGCACCATAGGAACTAAGTAGAAAAAGGTTTTTTTATATGTCATATATTTACGAGGCGTGTTCAAATGAAAACGGGACTTGTGGATTTATTTAAAAAGTATCATACGCAATTTAATATTTTCAACGGAATTGAACAAAGCAACCACTTGTGAATAAGAATGCACCTGGGTTCATCAGAAAAAATCTCCGTATGCATTTAGGCAAGCATCCCACTGTTTAGGTAGACGTCGAATGCCGTCCGAGAAAAAGTTGCGTGGCTGTTCTCTGAACCATGTGGTCACCGCTGTCTTCACGTCTGCGTCGCTGTTGAATCGCTGTCCCTTTAGTGCTTTCTTCAACGGTCCGAACAAATGGAAATCACACGGGGATAAATCGGGACTATAGGCTGGGTGATGAAGAACTTCCCAAACTCACGTCCGTCTTTAAACATACGCACCCACTCCATCACTCTGGTCCTCGACAAACATTTGTCACCATATGCTGCCTTCATTCTCCGATGAATGTCTACTGCTTGACATCCTTCAAATGAAAGAAACTGGATCACAGCACGCTGATTCACTTTGGACGGGTTCGGAATCACACCCGCCATATTGTTAACAGTCTTCTGCAGCACATATGCATGCTGGGAAGATGAACACGTGACCGTATGTAAATTATTGGATACTCACTACTAGTGCAAAATGGCATCAATATCAGTGCGCTCTATCACGCGTGGTGTAACAAGTCCCGTTTTCATTTGAACACGCCTCGTATATACAAGGTAAATTTTATAAAAATATTTACTTCTGATTTTTGCACTATAGGAACTAAGTAGAAATAGAATGTGTTTATATGTCGCATACAAAGAAAGAAATACATGTTTTTAAATGTTTATTTTTAATTTTTTGCACCATAGGAACTAAGTAGAAAAAGAATTTGTTTATATGTCATATATTTATATACAAGGTAAATTTTATAAAAATATTTACTTCTGATTTTTGCACTATAGAAACTAAGTAGAAATAGAATGTGTTTATATGTCATAAAAAATGTCAATTTTTTTTTAAATTTTATTTTTTAATTTTGCACTATAGGATCTAAGTAGAAATAGAATGTGTTTATATTTCGCATAAAAAAAAAAAAATTTTTAAATTTTTATTTTTAAATTTTACACTATAGGAACTAAGTAGAAAAGAGAATGTGTTAATATGTCACATATTTACATACAAATTATATATTATAAAAATGTTTATGTCTGAATTTTGCACCATAGGAACTAAGTAGAAAAAGAATTTGTTTATATGTCATATATTTATATACAAGGTAAATTTTATAAAAATATTTACTTCTGTTTTTTTGCACTATAGGAACTAAGTAGAAAAACAATGTGTTAATATGTCGCATATTTATATACATAGTATATTTTATAAAAAAGTTTACTTCTGAATTTTGCACTATAGGAACTAAGTAGAAAAAGAATGTGTTTATATGTCATATATTTATATACAAGGTAAATTTTATAATAATATTTACTTCTGATTTTTGCACTATAGGAACTAAGTAGAAAAAGAATGTGTTTATATGTCGCATAAAAAGAAAAAAGTAAATTTTTTTTTTAAATATATTTTTTGTATTTTGAAATATAGGATCAAAGTAGAAAAAGAATGTGTTTATGTCGCATAAAAAGAAAAAAGAAATTTTTTTAAAATGTTTATTTTTGAATTTTGCACTATACGAACTACGTAGAAAAAGAATGTGTTAATATATCGCATATTTATATACAAGGTAAATTTTATAAAAATATTTACTTCTGATTTTTGCACTATAGGAACTAAGTAGAAATAGAATGTGTTTATATGTCGCATACAAAGAAAGAAATACATGTTTTTAAATGTTTATTTTTAATTTTTTGCACCATAGGAACTAAGTAGAAAAAGAATTTGTTTATATGTCATATTTTATATACAAGGTAAATTTTATAAAAATATTTACTTCTGATTTTTGCACTATAGAAACTAAGTAGAAATAGAATGTGTTTATATGTCATAAAAAATGTCAATTTTTTTTAAAATTTTATTTTTTAATTTTGCACTATAGGATCTAAGTAGAAATAGAATGTGTTTATATGTCGCATAAAAAAAAAGAAAATTTTTTTAATTTTAATTTTTAAATTTTGCACCATAGGAACTAAGTAGAAAAAGAATTTGTTTATATGTCATATATTTATATACAAGGTAAATTTTATAAAAATATTTACTTCTGTTTTTTTGCACTATAGGAACTAAGTAGAAAAACAATGTGTTATATATGTTGCATATTTACATACAAAGTATATTTTATAAAAATATTTACTTCTGATTTTTGCACTATAGGAACTAAGTAGCAATAGAATATGTTTATATGTCATAAAAAAGGTCATTTTTAAAATAAAATTTTAATTTTGCACTATAGGATCTAAGAAATAGAATGTGTTTATATGTCGCATTAAAAAAGTACATTTTTTTAATGTTTATTTTTCAATTTTGCACTATAGGAACTTATTAAAAAAAGAATGTGTTCTATATGTTGCATATTTACATACAAAGTATATATTATAAAAATGTTTATGTCTGAATTTTGCACCATAGGAACTAAGTAGAAAAAGAATTTGTTTATGTCATATATTTATATACAAAGTAAATTTTATAAAAATATTTACTTCTGTTTTTTGCACTATAGGAACTAAGTAGAAATAGAATGTGTTTATATGTCATAAAAAAGGTGATTTTTTAAAATATTATTTTTGAATTTTGCACTATAGGATCTAAGTAGAAATAGAATGTGTTTATATGTCGCATAAAAAAGGAAATTTAAAAAAAAAATTCGTTTTGAATTTTGCACTATAGGATCTAAGTAGAAAAAGAATGTGTTTATATGTCGCATAAAAAAAAGTAAAATTTGTTAATGTTTATTTTTCATTTTTGCACTATAGGAACTAAGTAGAAAAACAATGTGTTATATATGTTGCATATTTACATACAAAGTATATTTTATAAAAATATTTACTTCTGATTTGTGCACTATAGGAACTAAGTAGAAATAGAATGTGTTTATATGTCATAAAAAATGTCAATTTTTTTTAAATTTTATTTTTTAATTTTGCACTATAGGATCTAAGTAGAAATAGAATGTGTTTATATGTCGCATAAAAAAAAAGAAAATTTTTTTAATTTTTATTTTTAAATTTTACACTATAGGAACTAAGTAGAAAAGAGAATGTGTTAATTTGTCATATATTTACATACAAATTATATATTATAAAAATGTTTATGTCTGAATTTTGCACCATAGGAACTAAGTAGAAAAAGAATTTGTTTATATGTCATATATTTATATACAAGGTAAATTTTATAAAAATATTTACTTCTGTTTTTTTGCACTATAGGAACTAAGTAGAAAAACAATGTGTTATATATGTTGCATATTTACATACAAAGTATATTTTATAAAAATATTTACTTCTGATTTTTGCACTATAGGAACTAAGTAGCAATAGAATATGTTTATATGTCATAAAAAAGGTCATTTTTAAAATAAAATTTTAATTTTGCACTATAGGATCTAAGAAATAGAATGTGTTTATATGTCGCATTAAAAAAGTACATTTTTTTAATGTTTATTTTTCAATTTTGCACTATAGGAACTTATTAAAAAAAGAATGTGTTCTATATGTTGCATATTTACATACAAAGTATATATTATAAAAATGTTTATGTCTGAATTTTGCACCATAGGAACTAAGTAGAAAAAGAATTTGTTTATGTCATATATTTATATACAAAGTAAATTTTATAAAAATATTTACTTCTGTTTTTTGCACTATAGGAACTAAGTAGAAATAGAATGTGTTTATATGTCATAAAAAAGGTGATTTTTTAAAATATTATTTTTGAATTTTGCACTATAGGATCTAAGTAGAAATAGAATGTGTTTATATGTCGCATAAAAAAGGAAATTTAAAAAAAAAATTATTTTTGAATTTTGCACTATAGGATCTAAGTAGAAAAAGAATGTGTTTATATGTCGCATAAAAAAAAGTAAAATTTGTTAATGTTTATTTTTCATTTTTGCACTATAGGAACTAAGTAGAAAAACAATGTGTTATATATGTTGCATATTTACATACAAAGTATATTTTATAAAAATATTTACTTCTGATTTGTGCACTATAGGAACTAAGTAGAAATAGAATGTGTTTATATGTCATAAAAAATGTCAATTTTTTTTAAATTTTATTTTTTAATTTTGCACTATAGGATCTAAGTAGAAATAGAATGTGTTTATATGTCGCATAAAAAAAAAGAAAATTTTTTTAATTTTTATTTTTAAATGTTACACTATAGGAACTAAGTAGAAAAGAGAATGTGTTAATATGTCATATATTTACATACAAATTATATATTATAAAAATGTTTATGTCTGAATTTTGCACCATAGGAACTAAGTAGAAAAAGAATTTGTTTATATGTCATATATTTATATACAAGGTAAATTTTATAAAAATATTTACTTCTGTTTTTTTGCACTATAGGAACTAAGTAGAAAAACAATGTGTTATATATGTTGCATATTTACATACAAAGTATATTTTATAAAAATATTTACTTCTGATTTTTGCACTATAGGAACTAAGTAGCAATAGAATATGTTTATATGTCATAAAAAAGGTCATTTTTAAAATAAAATTTTAATTTTGCACTATAGGATCTAAGAAATAGAATGTGTTTATATGTCGCATTAAAAAAGTACATTTTTTTAATGTTTATTTTTCAATTTTGCACTATAGGAACTTATTAAAAAAAGAATGTGTTCTATATGTTGCATATTTACATACAAAGTATATATTATAAAAATGTTTATGTCTGAATTTTGCACCATAGGAACTAAGTAGAAAAAGAATTTGTTTATGTCATATATTTATATACAAAGTAAATTTTATAAAAATATTTACTTCTGTTTTTTGCACTATAGGAACTAAGTAGAAATAGAATGTGTTTATATGTCATAAAAAAGGTGATTTTTTAAAATATTATTTTTGAATTTTGCACTATAGGATCTAAGTAGAAATAGAATGTGTTTATATGTCGCATAAAAAAGGAAATTTAAAAAAAAAATTATTTTTGAATTTTGCACTATAGGATCTAAGTAGAAAAAGAATGTGTTTATATGTCGCATTAAAAAAAGTAAAATTTGTTAATGTTTATTTTTCATTTTTGCACTATAGGAACTAAGTAGAAAAACAATGTGTTATATATGTTGCATATTTACATACAAAGTATATTTTATAAAAATATTTACTTCTGATTTGTGCACTATAGGAACTAAGTAGAAATAGAATGTGTTTATATGTCATAAAAAATGTCAATTTTTTTTAAATTTTATTTTTTAATTTTGCACTATAGGATCTAAGTAGAAATAGAATGTGTTTATATGTCACATAAAAAAAAGTAAATTTTTAAAATTTTTATTTTTAAATGTTACACTATAGGAACTAAGTAGAAAAGAGAATTTGTTAATATGTCACATATTTACATACAAAGTATATATTATAAAAATGTTTATGTCTGAATTTTGCACCATAGGAACTAAGTAGAAAAAGAATTTGCTAATATATGTCATATATTTATATACAAGGTAAATTTTATAAAAATATTTACTTGTTTTTTGCACTATAGGAACTAAGTAGAAAAAGAATGTGTTTATATGTCACATAAATAAAAAGTACATTTTTTTTAATGTTTATTTTTCAATTTTGCACTATAGGAACTTATTAGAAAAAGAATGTGTTATATATGTTGCACATTTACATACAAAGTATATATTATAAAAATGTTTATGTCTGAATTTTGCACCATAGGAACTAAGTAGAAAAAGGTTTTTTTATATGTCATATATTTATATACAAGGTAAATTTTATAAAAATATTTACTTCTGATTTTTGCACTATAGGAACTAAGTAGAAATAGAATGTGTTTATATGTCGCATACAAAGAAAGAAATACATGTTTTTAAATGTTTATTTTTAATTTTTTGCACCATAGGAACTAAGTAGAAAAAGAATTTGTTTATATGTCATATATTTATATACAAGGTAAATTTTATAAAAATAAATACTTCTGATTTTTGCACTATAGAAACTAAGTAGAAATAGAATGTGTTTATATGTCATAAAAAATGTCAATTTTTTTAAAAATTTTATTTTTAAATTTTACACTATAGGAACTAAGTAGAAAAGAGAATGTGTTAATATGTCACATATTTACATACAAATTATATATTATAAAAATGTTTATGTCTGAATTTTGCACCATAGGAACTAAGTAGAAAAAGAATTTGTTTATATGTCATATATTTATATACAAGGTAAATTTTATAAAAATATTTACTTCTGTTTTTTTGCACTATAGGAACTAAGTAGAAAAACAATGTGTTAATATGTCGCATATTTATATACATAGTATATTTTATAAAAAGGTTTACTTCTGAATTTTGCACTATAGGAACTAAGTTGAAAAAGAATGTGTTTATATGTCATATATTTATATACAAGGTAAATTTTATAATAATATTTACTTCTGATTTTTGCACTATAGGAACTAAGTAGAAAAAGAATGTGTTTATATGTCGCATAAAAAGAAAAAAGTAAATTTTTTTTTTAAATATATTTTTTGTATTTTGAAATATAGGATCAAAGTAGAAAAAGAATGTGTTTATGTCGCATAAAAAGAAAAAAGAAATTTTTTTTAAATGTTTATTTTTGAATTTTGCACTATACGAACTACGTAGAAAAAGAATGTGTTAATATATCGCATATTTACATACAAAGTATATATTATAAAAATGTTTACGTCTGAATTTTGCACCATAGGAACTAAGTAGAAAAAGTTTTTTTTTATATGTCATATATTTATATACAAGGTAAATTTTATAAAAATATTTACTTCTGATTTTTGCACTATAGGAACTAAGTAGAAATAGAATGTGTTTATATGTCGCATACAAAGAAAGAAATACATGTTTTTAAATGTTTATTTTTAATTTTTTGCACCATAGGAACTAAGTAGAAAAAGAATTTGTTTATATGTCATATATTTATATACAAGGTAAATTTTATAAAAATATTTACTTCTGATCTTTGCACTATAGAAACTAAGTAGAAATAGAATGTGTTTATATGTCATAAAAAATGTCAATTTATTTTAAAATTTTATTTTTTAATTTTGCACTATAGGATCTAAGTAGAAATAGAATGTGTTTATATGTCACAAAAAAAAAAAGTAAATTTTTTAAATTTTTATTTTTAAATTTTACACTATAGGAACTAAGTAGAAAAGAGAATGTGTTAATATGTCACATATTTACATACAAATTATATATTATAAAAATGTTTATGTCTGAATTTTGCACCATAGGAACTAAGTAGAAAAAGAATTTGTTTATATGTCATATATTTATATACAAGGTAAATTTTATAAAAATATTTACTTCTGTTTTTTTGCACTATAGGAACTAAGTAGAAAAACAATGTGTTATATATGTTGCATATTTACATACAAAGTATATTTTATAAAAATATTTACTTCTGATTTTTGCACTATAGGAACTAAGTAGCAATAGAATATGTTTATATGTCATAAAAAAGGTCATTTTTAAAAAAAAATTTAAATTTTGCACTATAGGATCTAAGAAATAGAATGTGTTTATATGTCTCATAAAAAAAGTACATTTTTTGTGTTTATTTTTCAATTTTGCACTATAGGAACTTATTAAAAAAAGAATGTGTTCTATATGTTGCATATTTACATACAAAGTATATATTATAAAAATGTTTATGTCTGAATTTTGCACCATAGGAACTAAGTAGAAAAAGAATTTGTTTATGTCATATATTTATATACAAAGTAAATTTTATAAAAATATTTACTTCTGATTTTTGCACTATAGGAACTAAGTAGAAATAGAATGTGTTTATATGTCGCATAAAAAGAAAAAAGTAAATTTTTTTTTAAAATATATTTTTTGTATTTTGAAATATAGGATCAAAGTAGAAAAAGAATGTGTTTATGTCGCATAAAAAGAAAAAAGAAATTTTTTTTAAATGTTTATTTTTGAATTTTGCACTATACGAACTACGTAGAAAAAGAATGTGTTAATATATCGCATATTTACATACAAAGTATATATTATAAAAATGTTTACGTCTGAATTTTGCACCATAGGAACTAAGTAGAAAAAGTTTTTTTTTATATGTCATATATTTATATACAAGGTAAATTTTATAATAATATTTACTTCTGATTTTTGCACTATAGGAACTAAGTAGAAAAAGAATGTGTTTATATGTCGCATAAAAAGAAAAAAGTAAATTTTTTTTTAAAATATATTTTTTGTATTTTGAAATATAGGATCAAAGTAGAAAAAGAATGTGTTTATGTCGCATAAAAAGAAAAAAGAAATTTTTTTAAAATGTTTATTTTTGAATTTTGCACTATACGAACTACGTAGAAAAAGAATGTGTTAATATATCGCATATTTACATACAAAGTATATATTATAAAAATGTTTACGTCTGAATTTTGCACCATAGGAACTAAGTAGAAAAAGTTTTTTTTTATATGTCATATATTTATATACAAGGTAAATTTTATAAAAATATTTACTTCTGATTTTTGCACTATAGGAACTAAGTAGAAATAGAATGTGTTTATATGTCGCATACAAAGAAAGAAATACATGTTTTTAAATGTTTATTTTTAATTTTTTGCACCATAGGAACTAAGTAGAAAAAGAATTTGTTTATATGTCATATATTTATATACAAGGTAAATTTTATAAAAATATTTACTTCTGATCTTTGCACTATAGAAACTAAGTAGAAATAGAATGTGTTTATATGTCATAAAAAATGTCAATTTATTTTAAAATTTTATTTTTTAATTTTGCACTATAGGATCTAAGTAGAAATAGAATGTGTTTATATGTCGCATAAAAAAAAAGTAAATTTTTTAAATTTTTATTTTTAAATTTTACACTATAGGAACTAAGTAGAAAAGAGAATGTGTTAATATGTCACATATTTACATACAAATTATATATTATAAAAATGTTTATGTCTGAATTTTGCACCATAGGAACTAAGTAGAAAAAGAATTTGTTTATATGTCATATATTTATATACAAGGTAAATTTTATAAAAATATTTACTTCTGTTTTTTTGCACTATAGGAACTAAGTAGAAAAACAATGTGTTAATATGTCGCATATTTATATACATAGTATATTTTATAAAAAGGTTTACTTCTGAATTTTGCACTATAGGAACTAAGTTGAAAAAGAATGTGTTTATATGTCATATATTTATATACAAGGTAAATTTTATAATAATATTTACTTCTGATTTTTGCACTATAGGAACTAAGTAGAAAAAGAATGTGTTTATATGTCGCATAAAAAGAAAAAAGTAAATTTTTTTTTAAAATATATTTTTTGTATTTTGAAATATAGGATCAAAGTAGAAAAAGAATGTGTTTATGTCGCATAAAAAGAAAACAGAAATTTTTTTTAAATGTTTATTTTTGAATTTTGCACTATACGAACTACGTAGAAAAAGAATGTGTTAATATATCGCATATTTACATACAAAGTATATATTATAAAAATGTTTACGTCTGAATTTTGCACCATAGGAACTAAGTAGAAAAAGTTTTTTTTTATATGTCATATATTTATATACAAGGTAAATTTTATAAAAATATTTACTTCTGATTTTTGCACTATAGGAACTAAGTAGAAATAGAATGTGTTTATATGTCGCATACAAAGAAAGAAATACATGTTTTTAAATGTTTATTTTTAATTTTTTGCACCATAGGAACTAAGTAGAAAAAGAATTTGTTTATATGTCATATATTTATATACAAGGTAAATTTTATAAAAATATTTACTTCTGATCTTTGCACTATAGAAACTAAGTAGAAATAGAATGTGTTTATATGTCATAAAAAATGTCAATTTATTTTAAAATTTTATTTTTTAATTTTGCACTATAGGATCTAAGTAGAAAAAGAATGTGTTTATATGTCACATAAAAAAAAAGTAAATTTTTTAAATTTTTATTTTTAAATTTTACACTATAGGAACTAAGTAGAAAAGAGAATGTGTTAATATGTCACATATTTACATACAAATTATATATTATAAAAATGTTTATGTCTGAATTTTGCACCATAGGAACTAAGTAGAAAAAGAATTTGTTTATATGTCATATATTTATATACAAGGTAAATTTTATAAAAATATTTACTTCTGTTTTTTTGCACTATAGGAACTAAGTAGAAAAACAATGTGTTATATATGTTGCATATTTACATACAAAGTATATTTTATAAAAATATTTACTTCTGATTTTTGCACTATAGGAACTAAGTAGCAATAGAATATGTTTATATGCCATAAAAAAGGTCATTTTAAAAAAAAAATTTAAATTTTGCACTATAGGATCTAAGAAATAGAATGTGTTTATATGTCTCATAAAAAAAGTACATTTTTTGTGTTTATTTTTCAATTTTGCACTATAGGAACTTATTAAAAAAAGAATGTGTTCTATATGTTGCATATTTACATACAAAGTATATATTATAAAAATGTTTATGTCTGAATTTTGCACCATAGGAACTAAGTAGAAAAAGAATTTGTTTATGTCATATATTTATATACAAAGTAAATTTTATAAAAATATTTACTTCTGATTTTTGCACTATAGGAACTAAGTAGAAATAGAATGTGTTTATATGTCGCATAAAAAGAAAAAAGTAAATTTTTTTTTAAAATATATTTTTTGTATTTTGAAATATAGGATCAAAGTAGAAAAAGAATGTGTTTATGTCGCATAAAAAGAAAAAAGAAATTTTTTTTAAATGTTTATTTTTGAATTTTGCACTATACGAACTACGTAGAAAAAGAATGTGTTAATATATCGCATATTTACATACAAAGTATATATTATAAAAATGTTTACGTCTGAATTTTGCACCATAGGAACTAAGTAGAAAAAGTTTTTTTTTATATGTCATATATTTATATACAAAGTAAATTTTATAATAATATTTACTTCTGATTTTTGCACTATAGGAACTAAGTAGAAAAAGAATGTGTTTATATGTCGCATAAAAAGAAAAAAGTAAATTTTTTTTTTAAATATATTTTTTGTATTTTGAAATATAGGATCAAAGTAGAAAAAGAATGTGTTTATGTCGCATAAAAAGAAAAAAGAAATTTTTTTTAAATGTTTATTTTTGAATTTTGCACTATACGAACTACGTAGAAAAAGAATGTGTTAATATATCGCATATTTACATACAAAGTATATATTATAAAAATGTTTACGTCTGAATTTTGCACCATAGGAACTAAGTAGAAAAAGTTTTTTTTTATATGTCATATATTTATATACAAGGTAAATTTTATAAAAATATTTACTTCTGATTTTTGCACTATAGGAACTAAGTAGAAATAGAATGTGTTTATATGTCGCATACAAAGAAAGAAATACATGTTTTTAAATGTTTATTTTTAATTTTTTGCACCATAGGAACTAAGTAGAAAAAGAATTTGTTTATATGTCATATATTTATATACAAGGTAAATTTTATAAAAATATTTACTTCTGATCTTTGCACTATAGAAACTAAGTAGAAATAGAATGTGTTTATATGTCATAAAAAATGTCAATTTATTTTAAAATTTTATTTTTTAATTTTGCACTATAGGATCTAAGTAGAAATAGAATGTGTTTATATGTCACATAAAAAAAAAGTAAATTTTTTAAATTTTTATTTTTAAATTTTACACTATAGGAACTAAGTAGAAAAGAGAATGTGTTAATATGTCACATATTTACATACAAATTATATATTATAAAAATGTTTATGTCTGAATTTTGCACCATAGGAACTAAGTAGAAAAAGAATTTGTTTATATGTCATATATTTATATACAAGGTAAATTTTATAAAAATATTTACTTCTGTTTTTTTGCACTATAGGAACTAAGTAGAAAAACAATGTGTTATATATGTTGCATATTTACATACAAAGTATATTTTATAAAAATATTTACTTCTGATTTTTGCACTATAGGAACTAAGTAGCAATAGAATATGTTTATATGTCATAAAAAAGGTCATTTTAAAAAAAAAATTTAAATTTTGCACTATAGGATCTAAGAAATAGAATGTGTTTATATGTCTCATAAAAAAAGTACATTTTTTTTGTTTATTTTTCAATTTTGCACTATAGGAACTTATTAAAAAAAGAATGTGTTCTATATGTTGCATATTTATACAAAGTATATATTATAAAAATGTTTATGTCTGAATTTTGCACCATAGGAATTAAGTAGAAAAAGAATTTGTTTATGTCATATATTTATATACAAAGTAAATTTTATAAAAATATTTACTTCTGTTTTTTGCACTATAGGAACTAAGTAGAAATAGAATGTGTTTATATGTCATAAAAAAGGTCATTTTTTAAATATTATTTTTGAATTTTGCACTATAGGATCTAAGTAGAAATAGAATGTTTTTATATGTCGCATAAAAAAGGAAATTTAAAAAAAATTCTATTTTTGAATTTTGCACTATAGGATCTAAGTAGAAAAAGAATGTGTTTATATGTCGCATAAAAAAAAGTAAAATTTGTTAATGTTTATTTTTCATTTTTGCACTATAGGAACTAAGTAGAAAAACAATGTGTTATATATGTTGCATATTTACATACAAAGTATATTTTATAAAAATATTTACTTCTGATTTGTGCACTATAGGAACTAAGTAGAAATAGAATGTGTTTATATGTCATAAAAAATGTCAATTTTTTTTAAATTTTATTTTTTAATTTTGCACTATAGGATCTAAGTAGAAATAGAATGTGTTTATATGTCGCATAAAAAAAAAGTAAATTTTTTAAATTTTTATTTTTAAATGTTACACTATAGGAACTAAGTAGAAAAGAGAATTTGTTAATATGTCACATATTTACATACAAAGTATATATTATAAAAATGTTTATGTCTGAATTTTGCACCATAGGAACTAAGTAGAAAAAGAATTTGCTAATATATGTCATATATTTATATACAAGGTAAATTTTATAAAAATATTTACTTGTTTTTTTTGCACTATAGGAACTAAGTAGAAAAAGAATGTGTTTATATGTCGCATAAAAAAAAAGTACATTTTTTTTAATGTTTATTTTTCAATTTTGCACTATAGGAACTTATTAGAAAAAGAATGTGTTATATATGTTGCATATTTACATACAAAGTATATTTTATAAAAATGTTTACTTCTGAATTTTGCACTATAGGATCTAAGTAGAAAAAGAATGTGTTTATATGTAATGTTGTTCGTCCATCACAAGTGATGATGACCAATCCACTTTTGAAAATTCAAGTTTAGTTATGTCCTTTATTATGAGTTCGTAGATGGCTATTGAGCCCTATTCGAGCTGTAAATGTCCTTGGACAGTTTGGACATGGAATAACGACTGTAGACGGATCTTGGTCTATCCGTGACTTTCTAGCTACTCTCCGCTGTTGAGCTGCTGCATTTCTCTTCTTTTCACAAGATGATGCGCTCTTTTTTATTTTAGAACGCCATGTATATCTATTTTGTGCAAGTTCTTCCCATGTATCGTGGTCTATTTCAAAGGCTTTCAGTGAGTCCTTTAACGAGTCATTCTAGTTCTTCCTTTGGCCACCTTGAGATCGTATACCCTTCTCTAGCTCACCATAGAGAAGTATCTTTGGCAGATTATGGTATGGCATACGCACCAAATGACCTGTCCAACGAATCTGTGTCTGCATCAAGATCGTGTAAATGCTTGGGATACCAGCTCTATCAAGGACAGTGGTATCTGGAATCTTGTCTTGCCATCTGATGTTCATAACTTTTCTGAGACAATTTGTATGAAAATGATTGAGTTTTTTCACATGACGTCTATACACAGTCCATGTTTCACTAGCATATAGCAGCACTGGAAGTACCACTGCTCTGTAAACTTTCAGCTTAGTCTGAAGGTTAATGCCATTTCTACGCCAAACATTTGCGTACAATCTGCAGAAAGTACTTGTGAAAATGACTTGCACTGGGGATTTTGATTAAAGTGAGGAAGAGTTTATATGTAATATATTTATATACAAGGCAAATTTTATAATAATATTTACTTTTTTTTTTGCACTATAGGAACTAAGTAGAAAAAGAATGTGTTTATATGTCACATAAAAAGAAAAAAGTAAATTTTTTTTAATGTATATTTTTTATATTTTGAAATATAGGATCAAAGAAGAAAAAGAATGTGTTTATGTCGCATAAAAAGAAAACAGAAAATTTTTTTTAATGTTTATTTTTGAATTTTGCACTATACGAACTACGTAGAAAAAGAATGTGTTAATATATCGCATATTTACATACATAGTATATTTTATAAAAATGTTTACTTCTGAATTTTGATTAAAGTGAGGAAGAGTTTATATGTAATATATTTATATACAAGGCAAATTTTATAATAATATTTACTTCTGATTTTTGCACTATAGGAACTAAGTAGAAAAAGAATGTGTTTATATGTCACATAAAAAGAAAGAAGTAAATTTTTTTTAATGTATATTTTTTGTATTTTGAAATATAGGATCAAAGTAGAAAAATAATGTGTTTATGTCGCATAAAAAGAAAAAAGAAAATTTTTTTAAATGTTTATTTTTGAATTTTGCACTATACGAACTACGTAGAAAAAGAATGTGTTAATATATCGCATATTTACAAACATAGTATATTTTATAAAAATGTTTACTTCTGAATTTTCCACGATAGGAACTAAGTAGAAAAAGAATGTGTTTATATGTCATATATTTATATACAGGGTAAATTTTATAAAAAATATTTCCTACTGATTTTTGCACTATAGGAACTAAGTAGAAATAATATGTGTTTATATGTCGTATAAAAAAAGGAATTTTTTTTAAAATGTTTATTTTTGAATTTTGCACTATAGGATCTAAGTAGAAAATAATGTGTTTATATATCGCATAAAACGAAAAGAGTAAAAAAAATGTAATGTTTATTTTTTAAATTTTACACTATAGGAACTAAGTAGAAATAGAATGTGTTAATATGTCACATATTTACATACAAAGTATATATTATAAAAATGTTTACGTCTGAATTTTGCACCATAGGAACTAAGTAGAAAAAGTTTTTTTTATATGTCATATATTTATATACAAGGTAAATTTTATAAAAATATTTACTTCTGATTTTTGCACTATAGGAACTAAGTAGAAATAGAATGTGTTTATATGTCGCATACAAAGAAAGAAATACATGTTTTTAAATGTTTATTTTTAAATTTTTGCACCATAGGAACTAAGTAGAAAAAGAATTTGTTTATATGTCATATATTTATATTATATACAAGGTAAATTTTATAAAAATATTTACTTCTGATTTTTGCACTATAGGAACTAAGTAGAAATAATATGTGTTTATATGTCGTATAAAAAAAGGAATTTTTTTGTAAATGTTTATTTTTGAATTTTGCACTATAGGATCTAAGTAGAAAATAATGTGTTTATATATCGCATAAAACGAAAAGAGTAAAAAAAATTTAATGTTTATTTTTAAATTTTACACTATAGGAACTAAGTAGAAAAGAGAATGTGTTAATATGTCACATATTTACATACAAAGTATATATTATAAAAATGTTTACGTCTGAATTTTGCACCATAGGAACTAAGTAGAAAAAGTTATTTTTATATGTCATATATTTATATACAAGGTAAATTATATAAAAATATTTAATTCTGATTTTTGCACTATAGGAACTAAGTAGAAATAGAATGTGTTTATATGTCGCATACAAAGAAAAAAATACATGTTTTTAAATGTTTATTTTTAAATATTTGCACCATAGGAACTAAGTAGAAAAAGAATTTGTATATATGTCATATATTTATATACAAGGTAAATTTTATAAAAATATTTACTTCTGATTTTTGCACTATAGGAACTAAATAGAAATAGAATGTGTTTATATGTCGCATAAAAAAGGAAAATTAAAAAAAAAATTATTTTTGAATTTTGCACTATAGGATCCAAGTAGAAAAAGAATGTGTTTATATGTCGCATAAAAAAAAGTAAAATTTTTTAATTTTTATTTTTCATTTTTCGACAATATGAGATAAGTAGAAAAACAATGTGTTATATATGTTGCATATTTACATACAAAGTATATTTTATAAAAATATTTACTTCTGATTTGTGCACTATAGGAACTAAGTAGAAATAGAATGTGTTTATATGTCATAAAAAATGCCAATTTTTTTAAATTTTATTTTTTAATTTTGCACTATAGGATCTAAGTAGAAATAGAATGTGTTTATATGTCGCATAAAAAAAGTAAATTTTTAAAATTTTTATTTTTAAATTTTACACTATAGGAACTAAGTAGAAAAGAGAATTTGTTAATATGTCACATATTTACATACAAAGTATATATTATAAAAATGTTTATGTCTGAATTTTGCACCATAGGAACTAAGTAGAAAAAGAATTTGTTTATATGTCATATATTTATATACAAGGTAAATTTTATAAAAATATTTATTTCTGTTTTTTTGCACTATAGGAACTAAGTAGAAAAAGAATGTGTTTATATGTCGCATAAAAAAAAGTACATTTTTTTAAATGTTTATTTTTCAATTTTGCACTATAGGAACTTATTAGAAAAAGAATGTGTTATATATGTTGCATATTTACATACAAATTATATTTTATAAAAATGTTTACTTCTGAATTTTGCACTATAGGATCTAAGTAGAAAAAGAATGTGTTTATATGTAATGTTGTTCGTCTATCACAAGTGATGATGACCATTCCACTTTTGAAAATTAAAGTTTAGTTATGTCCTTGATTATGAGTTCGTAGATGGCTATTGAGCCCTATTCGAGCTGTAAATGTCCTTGGACAGTTTGGACATGGAATAACGACTGTAGACGGATCTTGGTCTATCCGTGACTTTCTAGCTACTCTCCGCTGTTGAGCTGCTGCATTTCTCTTCTTTTCACAAGATGATGCGCTCTTTTTTATTTTAGAACGCCATGTATATCTATTTTGTGCAAGTTCTTCCCA
Organism: Meghimatium bilineatum; assembly: GCA_034231615.1. Taxonomy (NCBI): domain Eukaryota; kingdom Metazoa; phylum Mollusca; class Gastropoda; order Stylommatophora; family Philomycidae; genus Meghimatium; species Meghimatium bilineatum. Next base: position 31,094,115 of record CM067322.1, read on the forward strand.
TGTATCGTGGTATATTTCAAAGGCTTTCAGTGAGTCCTTTAACGAGTCCTTCTAGCTCTTCCTTTGGTCATTTTGAGATCGTATACCCTTCTCTAGCTCACCATAGAGAAGTATCTTTGGCAGATTATGGTCTGGCATACGCACCAAATGACCTGCCCAACGAATCTGTGTCTGCATCAAGATCGTGTCAATGCTTGGGATACCAGCTCTATCAAGGACAGTGGTATCTGGAATCTTGTCTTGCCATCTGATGTTCATAACTTTTCTGAGACAATTTGTATGAAAATGATTGAGTTTTTTCACATGACGTCTATACACAGTCCATGTTTCACTAGCATATAGCAGCACTGGAAGTATCACTGCTCTGTAAACTTTCAGCTTAGTCTGAAGGTTAATGCCATTTCTATGCCAAAAATTTGCGTACAATCTGCAGAAAGTACTAGTGAAAATGACTTGCACTGGGGATTTTGATTAAAGTGAGGAAGAGTTTATATGTAATATATTTATATACAAGGCAAATTTTATAATAATATTTACTTCTGATTTTTGCACTATAGGAACTAAGTAGAAAAAGAATGTGTTTATATGTCGCATAAAAAGAAAAAAGTAAATTTTTTTTAAATGTATATTTTTTGTATTTTGAAATATAGGATCAAAGTAGAAAAAGAATGTGTTTATGTCGCAGAAAAAGAAAAAAGAAAATTTTTTTAAATGTTTATTTTTTAATTTTGCACTATACGAACTACGTAGAAAAAGAATGTATTAATATGTAGCATATTTACATACATAGTATATATTATAAAAATGTTTACGTCTGAATTTTGCACCATAGGAATTAAGTAGAAAAAGAATTTGTTTATATGTCATATATTTATATACAAGGTAAACTTTATAAAAATATTTACTTCTGATTTTTGCACTATAGGAACTAAGTAGAAATAGAATGTGTTTATATGTCATATATTTATATACAAGGTAAATTTTATAAAAATATTTACTTCTGATTTTTGCACTATAGGAACTAAGTAGAAATAGAATGTGTTTATATGTAGCATAAAAAAAAAGTAAATTTTTAAAATTTTTATTTTTGCACTATGGGAACTAAGTAGAAAAAGAATGTGTTTATATGTCGCATAAAACGAAAAGAGTAAAAAATTTTTAATGTTTATTTTTAAATTTTACACTATAGGAACTAAGTAGAAAAGAGAATGTGTTAATATGTCACATATTTATATACAAAGTATATATTATAAAAATGTTTATGTCTGAATTTTGCACAATAGGAACTAAGTAGAAAAAGAATTTGTTTATATGTCATATATTTATATACAAAGTAAATTTTATAAAAATATTTACTTCTGTTTTTTGCACTATAGGAACTAAGTAGAAATAGAATGTGTTTATATGTCATAAAAAAGGTCATTTTTTAAAATATTATTTTTGAATTTTGCACTATAGGATCTAAGTAGAAATAGAATGTGTTTATGTCACATAAAAAAGTAAATTTAAAAAAAAAATATTTTTGAATTTTGCACTATAGGATCTAAGTAGAAAAATAATGTGTTTATAATGTCGCAAAAAAAAGTAAATTTTTTTAATGTTTATTTTTCAATTTTGCACTATAGGAACTTATTAAAAAAAGAATGTGTTCTATATGTTGCATATTTACATACAAAGTATATTTTATAAAAATATTTACTTCTGAATTTTGCACTATAGGAACTAAGTAGAAAAAGAATGTGTTTATATGTAATGTTGTTCGTCCATCACAGGTGATCATGACCATTTGTTATATCCACTTTTGAAAATTCAAGTTTAGTTATGTCCTTGATTATGAGTTCGTAGATGGCTATTGAGTCCTATTCGAGCTGTAAATGTCCTTGGACAGTTTGGACATGGAATAACGACTGTAGACGGATCTTGGTCTATCCGTGACTTTCTAGCTGCTCTCCGCTGTTGAGCTGCTGCATTTCTCTTCTTTTCACAAGATGATGCGCTCTTTTTTATTTTAGAACGCCATGTATATCTATTTTGTGCAAGTTTTTTCCATGTATCGTGGTCTATTTCAAAGTCTTTCAGTGAGTCCTTTAACGAGTCCTTGTAGCTCTTCCTTTGGCCACCTTGAGATCGTATACCCTTCTCTAGCTCACCATAGAGAAGTATCTTTGGCAGATTATGGTCTGGCATACGCACCAAATGACCTGCCCAACGAATCTGTGTCTGCATCAAGATCGTGTCAATGCTTGGGATACCAGCTCTATCAAGGACAGTGGTATCTGGAATCTTGTCTTGCCATCTGATGTTCATAACTTTTCTGAGACAATTTGTATGAAAATGATTGAGTTTTTTCACATGACGTCTATACACAGTCCATGTTTCACTAGCATATAGCAGCACTGGAAGTATCACTGCTCTGTAAACTTTCAGCTTAGTCTGAAGGTTAATGCCATTTCTATGCCAAAAATTTGCGTACAATCTGCAGAAAGTACTAGTGAAAATGACTTGCACTGGGGATTTTGATTAAAGTGAGGAAGAGTTTATATGTAATATATTTATATACAAGGCAAATTTTATAATAATATTTACTTCTGATTTTTGCACTATAGGAACTAAGTAGAAAAAGAATGTGTTTATATGTCGCATAAAAAGAAAAAAGTAAATTTTTTTTAAATGTATATTTTTTGTATTTTGAAATATAGGATCAAAGTAGAAAAAGAATGTGTTTATGTCGCATAAAAAGAAAAAAGAAAATTTTTTAAAATGTTTATTTTTTAATTTTGCACTATACGAACTACGTAGAAAAAGAATGTATTAATATGTAGCATATTTACATACATAGTATATATTATAAAAATGTTTACGTCTGAATTTTGCACCATAGGAATTAAGTAGAAAAAGAATTTGTTTATATGTCATATATTTATATACAAGGTAAACTTTATAAAAATATTTACTTCTGATTTTTGCACTATAGGAACTAAGTAGAAATAGAATGTGTTTATATGTCATATATTTATATACAAGGTAAATTTTATAAAAATATTTACTTCTGATTTTTTCACTATAGGAACTAAGTAGAAATAGAATGTGTTTATATGTAGCATAAAAAAAAGTAAATTTTTAAAATTTTTATTTTTGCACTATAGGAACTAAGTAGAAAAAGAATGTGTTTATATGTCGCATAAAACGAAAAGAGTAAAAAATTTTTAATGTTTATTTTTAAATTTTACACTATAGGAACTAAGTAGAAAAGAGAATGTGTTAATATGTCACATATTTATATACAAAGTATATATTATAAAAATGTTTATGTCTGAATTTTGCACAATAGGAACTAAGTAGAAAAAGAATTTGTTTATATGTCATATATTTATATACAAAGTAAATTTTATAAAAATATTTACTTCTGTTTTTTGCACTATAGGAACTAAGTAGAAATAGAATGTGTTTATATGTCATAAAAAAGGTCATTTTTTAAAATATTATTTTTGAATTTTGCACTATAGGATCTAAGTAGAAATTGAATGTGTTTATGTCACATAAAAAAGTAAATTTAAAAAAAAAATATTTTTGAATTTTGCACTATAGGATCTAAGTAGAAAAATAATGTGTTTATAATGTCGCAAAAAAAAGTAAATTTTTTTAATGTTTATTTTTCAATTTTGCACTATAGGAACTTATTAAAAAAAGAATGTGTTCTATATGTTGCATATTTACATACAAAGTATATTTTATAAAAATATTTACTTCTGAATTTTGCACTATAGGAACTAAGTAGAAAAAGAATGTGTTTATATGTAATGTTGTTCGTCCATCACAGGTGATCATGACCATTTGTTATATCCACTTTTGAAAATTCAAGTTTAGTTATGTCCTTGATTATAGTTCGTAGATGGCTATTGAGTCCTATTCGAGCTGTAAATGTCCTTGGACAGTTTGGACATGGAATAACGACTGTAGACGGATCTTGGTCTATCCGTGACTTTCTAGCTGCTCTCCGCTGTTGAGCTGCTGCATTTCTCTTCTTTTCACAAGATGATGCGCTCTTTTTTATTTTAGAACGCCATGTATATCTATTTTGTGCAAGTTTTTTCCATGTATCGTGGTCTATTTCAAAGTCTTTCAGTGAGTCCTTTAACGAGTCCTTGTAGCTCTTCCTTTGGCCACCTTGAGATCGTATACCCTTCTCTAGCTCACCATAGAGAAGTATCTTTGGCAGATTATGGTCTGGCATACGCACCAAATGACCTGCCCAACGAATCTGTGTCTGCATCAAGATCGTGTCAATGCTTGGGATACCAGCTCTATCAAGGACAGTGGTATCTGGAATCTTGTCTTGCCATCTGATGTTCATAACTTTTCTGAGACAATTTGTATGAAAATGATTGAGTTTTTTCACATGACGTCTATACACAGTCCATGTTTCACTAGCATATAGCAGCACTGGAAGTACCACTGCTCTGTAAACTTTCAGCTTAGTCTGAAGGTTAATGCCATTTCTACGCCAAACATTTGAGTACAATCTGCAGAAAGTACTTGTGAAAATGACTTGCACTGGGGATTTTGATTAAAGTGAGGAAGAGTTTATATGTAATATATTTATATACAAGGCAAATTTTATAATATTTACTTCTGATTTTTGCACTATAGGAACTAAGTAGAAAAAGAATGTGTTTATATGTCGCATAAAAATAAAGAAGAACATTTTTTTAAATGTTTCTTTTTTAATTTTGCACTATACGAACTAAGTATAAAACGAATGTGTTAATATGTCGCATATTTATATACATAGTATATTTTATAAAAAGGTTTACTTCTGAATTTTGCACTATAGGAACTAAGTAGAAAAAGAATGTGTTTATATGTCATATATTTATATACAAGGTAAATTTTATAATAATATTTACTTCTGATTTTTGCACTATAGGAACTAAGTAGAAAAAGAATGTCTTTATATGTCATATATTTATATACAAGGTAAATTTTATAAAAATATTTACTTATGATTTTTGCACTATAGGAACTAAGTAGAAATAATATGTGTTTATATGTCGTATAAAAAAGGAATTTTTTTTTAATGTTTATTTTTGAATTTTGCACTATAGGATCTAAGTAGAAAATAATGTGTTTATATATCGCATAAAACGAAAAGAGTAAAAAAAATGTAATGTTTATTTTTAAATTTTACACTATAGGTACTAAGTAGAAAAGAGAATGTGTTAATATGTCACATATTTACATTCAAAGTATATATTATAAAAATGTTTACGTCTGAATTTTGCACCATAGGAACTAAGTAGAAAAAGTTTTTTTTATATGTCATATATTTATATACAAGGTAAATTTTATAAAAATATTTACTTCTGATTTTTGCACTATAGGAACTAAGTAGAAATAGAATTTGTTTATATGTCGCATACAAAGAAAGAAATACATGTTTTAAATGTTTATTTTTAAATTTTTGCACCATAGGAACTAAGTAGAAAAGAGAATGTGTTAATATGTCACATATATATATACAAAGTATATATTATAAAAATGTTTATGTCTGAATTTTGCACCATAGGAACTAAGTAGAAAAAGAATTTGTTTATGTCATATATTTATATACAAAGTAAATTTTATAAAAATATTTACTTCTGATTTTTGCACTATAGGAACTAAGTAGAAAAACAATGTGTTATATATGTTGCATATTTACATACAAAGTATATTTTATAAAAATATTTACTTCTGATTTGTGCACTATAGGAACTAAGTAGAAATAGAATGTGTTTATATGTCATAAAAAATGCCAATTTTTTTAATTTTATTTTTTAATTTTGCACTATAGGATCTAAGTAGAAATAGAATGTGTTTATATGTCGCATAAAAAAAAGTAAATTTTTAAAATTTTTATTTTTAAATTTTACACTATAGGAACTAAGTAGAAAAGAGAATTTGTTAATATGTCACATATTTACATACAAAGTATATATTATAAAAATGTTTATGTCTGAATTTTGCACCATAGGAACTAAGTAGAAAAAGAATTTGTTTATATGTCATATATTTATATACAAGGTAAATTTTATAAAAATATTTACTTCTGTTCTTTTGCACTATAGGAACTAAGTAGAAAAAGAATGTGTTTATGTCACATAAAAAGAAAAAAGAAAATTTTTTAAAATGTTTATTTTTTAATTTTGCACTATACGAACTACGTAGAAAAAGAATGTATTAATATGTAGCATATTTACATACATAGTATATATTATTAAAATGTTTACGTCTGAATTTTGCACCATAGGAATTAAGTAGAAAAAGTTTTTTTTTATATGTCATATATTTATATACAAGGTAAACTTTATAAAAATATTTACTTCTGATTTTTGCACTATAGGAACTAAGTAGAAATAGAATGTGTTTATATGTCGCATACAAAGAAAGAAATACATGTTTTTAAATGTTAATTTTTAAATTTTTGCACCATAGGAACTAAGTAGAAAAAGAAATTTGTTTATATGTCATATATTTATATACAAGGTAAATTTTTTTTAAATGTTTATGTCTGAATTTTGCACAATAGGTACTAAGTAGAAAAAGAATTTGTTTATATGTCATATATTTATATACAAAGTAAATTTTATAAAAATATTTACTTCTGTTTTTTGCACTATAGGAACTAAGTAGAAATAGAATGTGTTTATATGTCATAAAAAAGGTCATTTTTTTAAATATTATTTTTGAATTTTGCACTATAGGATCTAAGTAGAAATAGAATGTGTTTATATGTCGCATAAAAAAGTAAATTTAAAAAAAAAATTATTTTTTAATTTTGCACTATAGGATCTAAGTAGAAAAAGAATGTGTTAATATATCGCATATTTACATACATAGTATATTTTATAAAAAAGTTTACTTCTGAATTTTCCACGATAGGAACTAAGTAGAAAAAGAATGTGTTTATATGTCATATATTTATATACAAGGTAAATTTTATAAAAATATTTACTTCTGTTTTTTTGCACTATAGGAACTAAGTAGAAAAAGAATGTGTTATATATGTTGCATATTTACATACAAAGTATATTTTATAAAAATGTTTACTTCTGAATTTTGCACAATAGGATCTAAGTAGAAAAAGAATGTGTTTATATGTAATGTTGTTCGTCCATCACAAGTGATGATGACCATTCCACTTTTGAAAATTCAAGTTTAGTTATGTCCTTGATTATGAGTTCGTAGATGGCTATTGAGCCCTATTCGAGCTGTAAATGTCCTTGGACAGTTTGGACATGGAATAACGACTGAAGACGGATCTTGGTCTATCCGTGACTTTCTAGCTGCTCTCCGCTGTTGAGCTGCTGCATTTCTCTTCTTTTCACAAGATGATGCGCTCTTTTTTATTTTAGAACGCCATGTATATCTATTTTGTGCAAGTTCTTCCCATGTATCGTGGTCTATTTCAAAGGCTTTCAGTGAGTCCTTTAACGAGTCCTTGTAGCTCTTCCTTTGGCCACCTTGAGATCGTATACCCTTCTCTAGCTCACCATAGAGAAGTATCTTTGGCAGATTATGGTCTGGCATACGCACCAAATGACCTGCCCAACGAATCTGTGTCTGCATCAAGATCGTGTCAATGCTTCGGATACCAGCTCTATCAAGGACAGTGGTATCTGGAATCTTGTCTTGCCATCTGATGTTCATAACTTTTCTGAGACAATTTGTATGAAAATGATTGAGTTTTTTCACATGACGTCTATACACAGTCCATGGTTCACTAGCATATAGCAGCACTGGAAGTACCACTGCTCTGTAAACTTTCAGCTTAGTCTGAAGGTTAATGCCATTTCTATGCCAAACATTTGCGTACAATCTGCAGAAAGTACTAGTGAAAATGACTTGCACTGGGGATTTTGATTAAAGTGAGGAAGAGTTTATATGTAATATATTTATATACAAGGCAAATTTTATAATAATATTTACTTCTGATTTTTGCACTATAGGAACTAAGTAGAAAAAGAATGTGTTTATATGTCGCATAAAAAGAAAAAAGTAAATTTTTTTTTAATGTATATTTTTTTGTACTTTGAAATATAGGATCAAAGTAGAAAAAGAATGTGTTTATGTCGCATACAAAGAAAGAAATACATTTTTTTAAATGTTTATTTTTTAATTTTGAACTATACGAACTAAGTAGAAAATGAATGTGTTTATATGTCGCATAAAACGAAAAAAGTACATTTTTTTAATGTTTATTTTTATATTTTACACTATAGGAACTAAGTAGAAAAGAGAATGTGTTAATATGTCACATATTTACATACAAAGTATATATTATAAAAATGTTTATGTCTGAATTTTGCACCATAGGAACTAAGTAGAAAATGATTTTGTTTATGTCATATATTTATATACAAAGTAAATTTTATAAAAATATTTACTTCTGTTTTTTGCACTATAGGAACTAAGTAGAAATAGAATGTGTTTATATGTCATAAAAAAGGTCATTTTTTAAATTATTATTTGTGAATTTTGCACTATAGGATCTAAGTAGAAATAGAATGTGTTTATATGTCATAAAAAAGGTCATTTTTAAAAATATTATTTTTGAATTTTGCACTATAGGATCTAAGTAGAAATAGAATGTGTTTATATGTCGCATAAAAAAGTAAATTTAAAAAAAAAAATATTTTTGAATTTTGCACTATAGGATCTAAGTAGAAAAAGAATGTGTTTATATGTCGCATAAAAAAAAGTAATTTTTTTATTGTTTATTTTTCATTTTTGCACTATAGGAACTAAGTAGAAAAACAATGTGTTATATATGTTGCATATTTACATACAAAGTATATTTAATAAAAATATTTACTTCTGATTTGTGCACTATAGGAAGTAAGTAGCAATAGAATATGTTTATATGTCATAAAAAAGGTCATTTTTTAAATTTTATTTTTTAATTTTGCACTATAGGATCTAAGAAATAGAATGTGTTTATATGTCGCATAAAAAAGGAAATTTTTTTTTAAATTTTATTTTTGAATTTTGCACTATACGAACTAAGTAGAAAAAGAATGTGTTAATATGTCACATATTTACATACAAAGTATATATTATAAAAATGTTTATGTCTGAACTTTGCACCATAGGAACTAAGTAGAAAAATAATTTGTTTATATGTCATATATTTATATACAAGGTAAATTTTATAAAAATATTTACTTCTGTTTTTTTGCACTATAGGAACTAAGTAGAAAAAGAATGTGTTATATATGTTGCATATTTACATACAAAGTATATTTTATAAAAATGTTTACTTCTGATTTTTGCACTATAGGAACTAAGTAGAAAAAGAATGTGTTTATATGTCGCATAAAAAGAAAAAAGTAAATTTTTTTTAAATGTATATTTTTTTGTACTTTGAAATATAGGATCAAAGTAGAAAAAGAATGTGTTTATGTCGCATACAAAGAAAGAAATACATTTTTTAAAATGTTTATTTTTTAATTTTGAACTATACGAACTAAGTAGAAAATGAATGTGTTTATATGTCGCATAAAACGAAAAGAGTAAATTTTTTTAATGTTTATTTTTATATTTTACACTATAGGAACTAAGTAGAAAAGAGAATGTGTTAATATGTCACATATTTACATACAAAGTATATATTATAAAAATGTTTATGTCTGAATTTTGCACCATAGGAACTAAGTAGAAAATGAATTTGTTTATGTCATATATTTATATACAAAGTAAATTTTATAAAAATATTTACTTCTGTTTTTTGCACTATAGGAACTAAGTAGAAATAGAATGTGTTTATATGTCATAAAAAAGGTCATTTTTTAAATTATTATTTGTGAATTTTGCACTATAGGATCTAAGTAGAAATAGAATGTGTTTATATGTCGCATAAAAAAGGAAATTTGTAAAAAATTTTATTTTTGAATTTTGCACTATAGGATCTAAGTAGAAAAAGAATGTGTTTATATGTCGCATAAAAAAAGTAAATTTTTTAAATGTTTATTTTTCATTTTTGCACTATAGGAACTAAGTAGAAAAAGAATGTGTTATATATGTTGCATAATTACATACAAAGTATATTTAATAAAAATATTTACTTCTGATTTTTGCACTATAGGAACTAAGTAGCAATAGAATATGTTTATATGTTATAAAAAAGGTCATTTTTTTTTAATTTAATTTTTTAATTTTGCACTATAGGATCTAAGTAGAAATAGAATGTGTTTAAATGTCGCATAAAACGAAAAGAGTAAATTTTTTTTAATGTTTATTTTTAAATTTTACACTATAGGAACTAAGTAGAAAAGAGAATGTGTTAATATGTCACATATTTACATACAAAGTATATATTATAAAAATCTTTATGTCTGAATTTTGCACCATAGGAACTAAGTAGAAAAAGAATTTGTTTATATGTCATATATATCTATATACAAGGTAAATTTTATAAAAATATTTACTTCTGTTTTTTGCACTATAGGAACTAAGTAGAAAAAGAATGTGTTTATTTGTAATGTTCGTCCATCACAAGTGATGATGACCATTTGTTATATCCACTTTTGAAAATTCAAGTTTAGTTATGTCCTTGATTATGAGTTCGTAGATGGCTATTGAGCCCTATTCGAGCTGTAAATGTCCTTGGACAGTTTGGACATGGAATAACGACTGAAGACGGATCTTGGTCTATCCGTGACTTTCTAGCTGCTCTCCGCTGTTGAGCTGCTGCATTTCTCTTCTTTTCACAAGATGATGCGCTCTTTTTTATTTTAGAACGCCATGTATATCTATTTTGTGCAAGTTCTTCCCATGTATCGTGGTCTATTTCAAAGTCTTTCAGTGAGTCCTTTAACGAGTCCTTGTAGCTCTTCCTTTGGCCACCTTGAGATCGTATACCCTTCTCTAGCTCACCATAGAGAAGTATCTTTGGCAGATTATGGTCTGGCATACGCACCAAATGACCTGCCCAACGAATCTGTGTCTGCATCAAGATCGTGTCAATGCTTGGGATACCAGCTCTATCAAGGACAGTGGTATCTGGAATCTTGTCTTGCCATCTGATGTTCATAACTTTTCGGAGACAATTTGTATGAAAATGATTGAGTTTTTTCACATGACGTCTATACACAGTCCATGGTTCACTAGCATATAGCAGCACTGGAAGTACCACTGCTCTGTAAACTTTCAGCTTAGTCTGAAGGTTAATGCCATTTCTACACCAAACATTTGCGTACAATCTGCAGAAAGTACTAGTGAAAATGACTTGCACTGGGGATTTTGATTAAAGTGAGGAAGAGTTTATATGTAATATATTTATATACAAGGCAAATTTTATAATAATATTTACTTCTGATTTTTGCACTATAGGAACTAAGTAGAAAAAGAATGTGTTTATATGTCGCATAAAAAGAAAAAAGTAAATTTTTTTTAAATGTATATTTTTTTGTACTTTGAAATATAGGATCAAAGTAGAAAAAGAATGTGTTTATGTCGCATACAAAGAAAGAAATACATTTTTTTAAATGTTTATTTTTTAATTTTGAACTATACGAACTAAGTAGAAAATGAATGTGTTTATATGTCGCATAAAACGAAAAGAGTAAATTTTTTTAATGTTTATTTTTATATTTTACACTATAGGAACTAAGTAGAAAAGAGAATGTGTTAATATGTCACATATTTACATACAAAGTATATATTATAAAAATGTTTATGTCTGAATTTTGCACCATAGGAACTAAGTAGAAAATGAATTTGTTTATGTCATATATTTATATACAAAGTAAATTTTATAAAAATATTTACTTCTGTTTTTTGCACTATAGGAACTAAGTAGAAATAGAATGTGTTTATATGTCATAAAAAAGGTCATTTTTTAAATTATTATTTGTGAATTTTGCACTATAGGATCTAAGTAGAAATAGAATGTGTTTATATGTCGCATAAAAAAGGAAATTTGTAAAAAATTTTATTTTTGAATTTTGCACTATAGGATCTAAGTAGAAAAAGAATGTGTTTATATGTCGCATAAAAAAAGTAAATTTTTTAAATGTTTATTTTTCATTTTTGCACTATAGGAACTAAGTAGAAAAAGAATGTGTTATATATGTTGCATAATTACATACAAAGTATATTTAATAAAAATATTTACTTCTGATTTTTGCACTATAGGAACTAAGTAGCAATAGAATATGTTTATATGTTATAAAAAAGGTCATTTTTTTTAAATTTAATTTTTTAATTTTGCACTATAGGATCTAAGTAGAAATAGAATGTGTTTAAATGTCGCATAAAAAAGGAAATTTTTTTTAAATTTTATTTTTAAATTTTACACTATAGGAACTAAGTAGAAAAGAGAATGTGTTAATATGTCACATATTTACATACAAAGTATATATTATAAAAATCTTTATGTCTGAATTTTGCACCATAGGAACTAAGTAGAAAAAGAATTTGTTTATATGTCATATATATCTATATACAAGGTAAATTTTATAAAAATATTTACTTCTGTTTTTTGCACTATAGGAACTAAGTAGAAAAAGAATGTGTTTATTTGTAATGTTCGTCCATCACAAGTGATGATGACCATTTGTTATATCCACTTTTGAAAATTCAAGTTTAGTTATGTCCTTGATTATGAGTTCGTAGATGGCTATTGAGCCCTATTCGAGCTGTAAATGTCCTTGGACAGTTTGGACATGGAATAACGACTGAAGACGGATCTTGGTCTATCCGTGACTTTCTAGCTGCTCTCCGCTGTTGAGCTGCTGCATTTCTCTTCTTTTCACAAGATGATGCGCTCTTTTTTTATTTTAGAACGCCATGTATATCTATTTTGTGCAAGTTCTTCCCATGTATCGTGGTCTATTTCAAAGTCTTTCAGTGAGTCCTTTAACGAGTCCTTGTAGCTCTTCCTTTGGCCACCTTGAGAACGTATACCCTTCTCTAGCTCACCATAGAGAAGTATCTTTGGCAGATTATGGTCTGGCATATGCACCAAATGACCTGCCCAACGAATCTGTGTCTGCATCAAGATCGTGTCAATGCTTGGGATACCAGCTCTATCAAGGACAGTGGTATCTGGAATCTTGTCTTGCCATCTGATGTTCATAACTTTTCTGAGACAATTTGTATGAAAATGATTGAGTTTTTTCACATGACGTCTATACACAATCCATGGTTCACTAGCATATAGCAGCACTGGAAGTACCACTGCTCTGTAAACTTTCAGCTTAGTCTGAAGGTTAATGCCATTTCTATGCCAAACATTTGCGTACAATCTGCAGAAAGTACTAGTGAAAATGACTTGCACTGGGGATTTTGATTAAAGTGAGGAAGAGTTTATATGTAATATATTTATATACAAGGCAAATTTTATAATAATATTTACTTCTGATTTTTGCACTATAGGAACTAAGTAGAAAAAGAATGTGTTTATATGTCGCATAAAAAGAAAAAAGTAAATTTTTTTTAAATGTATATTTTTTGTATTTTGAAATATAGGATCAAAGTAGAAAAAGAATGTGTTTATGTCGCATAAAAAGAAAAAAGAAAATTTTTTTAAATGTTTATTTTTGAATTTTGCACTATACGAACTACGTAGAAAAAGAATGTATTAATATGTAGCATATTTACATACATAGTATATATTATAAAAATGTTTACATCTGAATTTTGCACCATAGGAATTAAGTAGAAAAAGTTTTTTTTTATATGTCATATATTTATATACAAGGTAAACTTTATAAAAATATTTACTTCTGATTTTTGCACTATAGGAACTAAGTAGAAATAGAATGTGTTTATATGTCGCATACAAAGAAAGAAATACATGTTTTTAAATGTTAATTTTTAAATTTTTGCACCATAGGAACTAAGTAGAAAAAGAAATTTGTTTATATGTCATATATTTATATACAAGGTAAATTTTATAAAAATGTTTATGTCTGAATTTTGCACAATAGGTACTAAGTAGAAAAAGAATTTGTTTATATGTCATATATTTATATACAAAGTAAATTTTATAAAAATATTTACTTCTGATTTTTGCACTATAGGAACTAAGTAGCAATAGAATATGTTTATATGTTATAAAAAAGGTCATTTTTTTAAAATTTAATTTTTTAATTTTGCACTATAGGATCTAAGTAGAAATAGAATGTGTTTAAATGTCGCATAAAAAAGGAAATTTTTTTTAAATTTTATTTTTGAATTTTGCACTATAGGATCTAAGTAGAAAAAGAATGTTTATATGTCGCATAAAAAAAAGTAAATTTTTTAAATGTTTATTTTTCATTTTTGCACTATAGGAACTAAGTAGAAAAAGAATGTGTTATATATGTTGCATATTTACATACAAAGTATATTTTATAAAAATATTTACTTCTGATTTTTGCACTATAGGAACTAAGTAGAAATAGAATGTGTTTATATGTCATAAAAAAAGGTCATTTTTTTTAAATTTTATTTTTTAATTTTGCACTATAGGATCGAAGTAGAAATAGAATGTGTTTATATGTCGCATAAAAAAGGAAATTTAAAATTTTATTTTTGAATTTTGCACTATACGAACTAAGTAGAAAAAGAATGTGTTTATATGTCGCATAAAACGAAAAGAGTAAATTTTATTTAATGTTTATTTTTAAATTTTACACTATAGGAACTAAGTAGAAAAGAGAATGTGTTAATATGTCACATATTTACATACAAATTATATATTATAAAAATGTTTATGTATGAATTTTGCACCATAGGAACTAAGTAGAAAAAGAATTTGTTTATATGTCATATATTTATATACAAGGTAAATTTTATAAAATATTTTCTCCTGTTTTTTCACTTTAGGAAATAAGTAGAAAAAGAATGTGTTTATATGTCGCATTAAAAAAAAGTACATTTTTTTAAATGTTTATTTTTCAATTTTGCACTATAGGAACTTATTAAAAAAAGAATGTGTTCTATATGTTGCATATTTACATACAAAGTATATTTTATAAAAATGTTTACTTCTGAATATTGCACTATAGGAACTAAGTATAAAAAGAATGTGTTTATATGTCGCATAAAAAGAAAAAAGTAAATTTGTTTTAATGTTTATTTTTGAATTTTGCACTATACGAACTACGTAGAAAAAGAATGTGTTAATATGTCGCATATTTACAAACAAAGTATATATTATAAAAATGTTTATGTCTGAATTTTGCACCATAGGAACTAAGTAGAAAATGAATTTGTTTATGTCATATATTTATATACAAAGTAAATTTTATAAAAATATTTACTTCTGTTTTTTGCACTATAGGAACTAAGTAGAAATAGAATGTGTTTATATGTCATAAAAAAGGTCATTTTTTAAATTATTATTTGTGAATTTTGCACTATAGGATCTAAGTAGAAATAGAATGTGTTTATATGTCGCATAAAAAAGGAAATTTGTAAAAAATTTTATTTTTGAATTTTGCACTATAGGATCTATGTAGAAAAAGAATGTGTTTATATGTCGCATAAAAAAAAGTAAATTTTTTAAATGTTTATTTTTCATTTTTGCACTAAAGGAACTAAGTAGAAAAAGAATGTGTTATATATGTTGCATAATTACATACAAAGTATATTTAATTAAAATATTTACTTCTGATTTTTGCACTATAGGAACTAAGTAGCAATAGAATGTGTTTATATGTCACATAAAAAAGGAAATTTAAAAAAAAATTTATTTTTGAATTTTGCACTATAGGATCTAAGTAGAAAAAGAATGTGTTTATATGTTGCATATTTACATACAAAGTATATTTTATAAAAATATTTACTTCTGATTTTTGCACTATAGGAACTAAGTAGAAATAGAATGTGTTTATATGTCATAAAAAAGGTCATTTTTTTAAATTTTATTTTTTAATTTTGCACTATAGGATCTAAGTAGAAATAGAATGTGTTTATATGTCGCATAAAAAAGGAAATTAAAAATTTTATTTTTGAATTTTGCACTATACGAACTAAGTAGAAAAAGAATGTGTTTATATGTCGCATAAAACGAAAAGAGTAAATTTTATTTAATGTTTATTTTTAAATTTTACACTATAGGAACTAAGTAGAAAAGAGAATGTGTTAATATGTCACATATTTACATACAAATTATATATTATAAAAATGTTTATGTCTGAATTTTGCACCATAGGAACTAAGTAGAAAAAGAATTTGTTTATATGTCATATATTTATATACAAGGTAAATTTTATAAAATATTTACTCCTGTTTTTTCACTTTAGGAAATAAGTAGAAAAAGAATGTGTTTATATGTCGCATAAAAAAAAAGTACATTTTTTTAATGTTTATTTTTCAATTTTGCACTATAGGAACTTATTAAAAAAAGAATGTGTTCTATATGTTGCATATTTACATACAAAGTATATTTTATAAAAATGTTTACTTCTGAACTTTGCACTATAGGAACTAAGTATAAAAAGAATGTGTTTATATGTCGCATAAAAAGAAAAAAGTAAATTTGTTTTAATGTTTATTTTTGAATTTTGCACTATACGAACTACGTAGAAAAAGAATGTGTTAATATGTCGCATATTTACAAACAAAGTATATATTATAAAAATGTTTATGTCTGAATTTTGCACCATAGGAACTAAGTAGAAAATGAATTTGTTTATGTCATATATTTATATACAAAGTAAATTTTATAAAAATATTTACTTCTGTTTTTTGCACTATAGGAACTAAGTAGAAATAGAATGTGTTTATATGTCATAAAAAAGGTCATTTTTTAAATTATTATTTGTGAATTTTGCACTATAGGATCTAAGTAGAAATAGAATGTGTTTATATGTCGCATAAAAAAGGAAATTTTTTAAAAATTTTATTTTTGAATTTTGCACTATAGGATCTAAGTAGAAAAAGAATGTGTTTATATGTCGCATAAAAAAAGTAAATTTTTTTAATGTTTATTTTTCATTTTTGCACTATAGGAACTAAGTAGAAAAAGAATGTGTTATATATGTTGCATAATTACATACAAAGTATATTTAATTAAAATATTTACTTCTGATTTTTGCACTATAGGAACTAAGTAGCAATAGAATATGTTTATATGTTATAAAAAAGGTCATTTTTTTTTTAATTTAATTTTTTAATTTTGCACTATAGGATCTAAGTAGAAATAGAATGTGTTTATATGTCACATAAAAAAGGAAATTTAAAAAAAATTTTATTTTTGAATTTTGCACTATAGGATCTAAGTAGAAAAAGAATGTGTTTATATGTTGCATATTTACATACAAAGTATATTTTATAAAAATATTTACTTCTGATTTTTGCACTATAGGAACTAAGTAGAAATAGAATGTGTTTATATGTCATAAAAAAGGTCATTTTTTTTAAATTTTATTTTTTAATTTTGCACTATAGGATCTAAGTAGAAATAGAATGTGTTTATATGTCGCATAAAAAAGGAAATTTAAAATTTTATTTTTGAATTTTGCACTATACGAACTAAGTAGAAAAAGAATGTGTTTATATGTCGCATAAAACGAAAAGAGTAAATTTTATTTAATGTTTATTTTTAAATTTTACACTATAGGAACTAAGTAGAAAAGAGAATGTGTTAATATGTCACATATTTACATACAAATTATATATTATAAAAATGTTTATGTCTGACTTTTGCACCATAGGAACTAAGTAGAAAAAGAATCTGTTTATGTCATATATTTATATACAAGGTAAATTTTATAAAATATTTACTCCTGTTTTTTCACTTTAGGAAATAAGTAGAAAAAGAATGTGTTTATATGTCGCATAAAAAAAAAGTACATTTTTTTTAATGTTTATTTTTCAATTTTGCACTATAGGAACTTATTAAAAAAAGAATGTGTTCTATATGTTGCATATTTACATACAAAGTATATTTTATAAAAATATTTACTTCTGATTTTTGCACTATAGGAACTAAGTAGCAATAGAATATGTTTATATGTTATAAAAAAGGTCATTTTTTTTAAATTTAATTTTTTAATTTTGCACTATAGGATCTAAGTAGAAATAGAATGTGTTTATATGTTGCATATTTACATACAAAGTATATTTTATAAAAATATTTACTTCTGATTTTTGCACTATAGGAACTAAGTAGAAATAGAATGTGTTTATATGTCATAAAAAAGGTCTTTTTTTTAAATTTTATTTTTTAATTTTGCACTATAGGATCTAAGTAGAAATAGAATGTGTTTATATGTCGCATAAAAAAGGAAATTTAAAATTTTATTTTTGAATTTTGCACTATACGAACTAAGTAGAAAAAGAATGTGTTTATTTGTCGCATAAAACGAAAAGAGTAAATTTTATTTATTGTTTATTTTTAAATTTTACACTATAGGAACTAAGTAGAAAAGAGAATGTGTTAATATGTCACATATTTACATACAAATTATATATTATAAAAATGTTTATGTCTGAATTTTGCACCATAGGAACTAAGTAGAAAAAGAATTTGTTTATATGTCATATATTTATATACAAGGTAAATGTTTATATTTTATAAAATATTTTATATGTCGCATAAAAAAAAGTACATTTTTTTAAATGTTTATTTTTCAATTTTGCACTATAGGAACTTATTAAAAAAAGAATGTGTTCTATATGTTGCATATTTACATACAAAGTATATTTTATAAAAATGTTTACTTCTGAATTTTGCACTATAGGAACTAAGTTTAAAAAGAATGTGTTTATATGTCGCATAAAAAGAAAAAAGTAAATTTGTTTTAATGTTTATTTTTAATTTTGCACTATACGAACTACGTAGAAAAAGAATGTGTTAATATGTCGCATATTTACAAACAAAGTATATATTATAAAAATGTTTATGTCTGAATTTTGCACCATAGGAACTAAGTAGAAAATGAATTTGTTTATGTCATATATTTATATACAAAGTAAATTTTATAAAAATATTTACTTCTGTTTTTTGCACTATAGGAACTAAGTAGAAATAGAATGTGTTTATATGTCATAAAAAAGGTCATTTTTAAAATTATTATTTGTGAATTTTGCACTATAGGATCTAAGTAGAAATAGAATGTGTTTATATGTCGCATAAAAAAGGAAATTTTAAAAAAATTTTATTTTTGAATTTTGCACTATAGGATCTAAGTAGAAAAAGAATGTGTTTATATGTCGCATAAAAAAAAGTAAATTTTTTAAATGTTTATTTTTCATTTTTGCACTATAGGAACTAAGTAGAAAAAGAATCTGTTATATATGTTGCATAATTACATACAAAGTATATTTAATTAAAATATTTACTTCTGATTTTTGCACTATAGGAACTAAGTAGCAATAGAATATGTTTATATGTTATAAAAAAGGTCATTTTTTTTAAATTTAATTTTTTAATTTTGCACTATAGAATCTAAGAAGAAATAGAATGTGTTTATATGTTGCATATTTACATACAAAGTATATTTTATAAAAATATTTACTTCTGATTTTTGCACTATAGGAACTAAGTAGAAATAGAATGTGTTTATATGTCGCATAAAAAAGGAAATTTAAAATTTTATTTTTGAATTTTGCACTATACGAACTAAGTAGAAAAAGAATGTGTTTATATGTCGCATAAAACGAAAAGAGTAAATTTTATTTAATGTTTATTTTTAAATTTTACACTATAGGAACTAAGTAGAAAAGAGAATGTGTTAATATGTCACATATTTACATACAAATTATATATTATAAAAATGTTTATGTCTGAATTTTGCACCATAGGAACTAAGTAGAAAAAGAATTTGTTTATATGTCATATATTTATATACAAGGTAAATTTTATAAAATATTTACTCCTGTTTTTTCACTTTAGGAAATAAGTAGAAAAAGAATGTGTTTATATGTCGCATTAAAAAAAAGTACATTTTTTTTAATGTTTATTTTTCAATTTTGCACTATAGGAACTTATTAAAAAAAGAATGTGTTCTATATGTTGCATATTTACATACAAAGTATATTTTATAAAAATGTTTACTTCTGAATTTTGCACTATAGGAACTAAGTATAAAAAGAATGTGTTTATATGTCGCATAAAAAGAAAAAAGTAAATTTGTTTTAATGTTTATTTTTGAATTTTGCACTATACGAACTACGTAGAAAAAGAATGTGTTAATATGTCGCATATTTACAAACAAAGTATATATTATAAAAATGTTTATGTCTGAATTTTGCACCATAGGAACTAAGTAGAAAATGAATTTGTTTATGTCATATACGAGGCGTGTTCAAATGAAAACGGGACTTGTGGATTTATTTTAAAAGTATCATACGCAATTTAATATTTTCAACGGAATTGAACAAAGCAACCATTTGTGAATAAGAATGCACCTGGGTTCATCAGAAAAAATCTCCGTATGCATTTAGGCAAGCATCCCACTGTTTAGGTAGACGTCGAATGCCGTCCGAGAAAAAGTTGCGTGGCTGTTCTCTGAACCATGTGGTCACCGCTGTCTTCACGTCTGCGTCGCTGTTGAATCGCTGTCCCTTTAGTGCTTTCTTCAACGGTCCGAACAAATGGAAATCACACGGGGATAAATCGGGACTATAGGCTGGGTGATGAAGAACTTCCCAATTCTTCTTTGCCAATGTTTCCTGCACAATTTTTGCGACGTGCGGACGAGCGTTGTCGTGTAGAAGAATCACACCTTGAGAAAGTCTGCCTGGTCGCTTAGCCTTGATGGCCTTATGCAGCTTGTCTAAAGTGTCTTCTTCTGTTGCAACAATATGCGCCTGACCTGGCCGTGCAAGATCTGCCGTTAACTCACGTCCGTCTTTAAACATACGCACCCACTCCATCACTCTGGTCCTCGACAAACATTTGTCACCATATGCTGCCTTCATTCTCCGATGAATGTCTACTGCTTGACATCCTTCAAATGAAAGAAACTGGATCACAGCACGCTGATTCACTTTGGACGGGTTCGGAATCACACCCGCCATATTGTTAACAGTCTTCTGCAACACATATGCATGCTGGGAAGATGAACACGAGACCGTATGTAAATTATTGGATACTCATTACTAGTGCAAAATGTCATCAATATCAGTGCGCTCTATCACGCGTGGTGTAACAAGTCCCGTTTTCATTTGAACACGCCTCGTATTTATATACAAAGTAAATTTTATAAAAATATTTACTTCTGTTTTTTGCACTATAGGAACTAAGTAGAAATAGAATGTGTTTATATGTCATAAAAAAGGTCATTTTTTAAATTATTATTTGTGAATTTTGCACTATAGGATCTAAGTAGAAATAGAATGTGTTTATATGTCGCATAAAAAAGGAAATTTTTTAAAAATTTTATTTTTGAATTTTGCACTATAGGATCTAAGTAGAAAAAGAATGTGTTTATATGTCGCATAAAAAAAGTAAATTTTTTAAATGTTTATTTTTCATTTTTGCACTATAGGAACTAAGTAGAAAAAGAATGTGTTATATATGTTGCATAATTACATACAAAGTATATTTAATTAAAATATTTACTTCTGATTTTTGCACTATAGGAACTAAGTAGCAATAGAATTGGTTTATATGTTATAAAAAAGGTCATTTTTTTTTTAATTTAATTTTTTAATTTTGCACTATAGGATCTAAGTAGAAATAGAATGTGTTTATATGTCGCATAAAAAAGGAAATTTAAAATTTTATTTTTGAATTTTGCACTATACGAACTAAGTAGAAAAAGAATGTGTTTATATGTCGCATAAAACGAAAAGAGTAAATTTTATTTAATGTTTATTTTTAAATTTTACACTATAGGAACTAAGTAGAAAAGAGAATGTGTTAATATGTCACATATTTACATACAAATTATATATTATAAAAATGTTTATGTCTGACTTTTGCACCATAGGAACTAAGTAGAAAAAGAAACTGTTTATGTCATATATTTATATACAAGGTAAATTTTATAAAATATTTACTCCTGTTTTTTCACTTTAGGAAATAAGTAGAAAAAGAATGTGTTTATATGTCGCATAAAAAAAAAGTACATTTTTTTTAATGTTTATTTTTCAATTTTGCACTATAGGAACTTATTAAAAAAAGAATGTGTTCTATATGTTGCATATTTACATACAAAGTATATTTTATAAAAATATTTACTTCTGATTTTTGCACTATAGGAACTAAGTAACAATAGAATATGTTTATATGTTATAAAAAAGGTCATTTTTTTTAAATTTAATTTTTTAATTTTGCACTATAGGATCTAAGTAGAAATAGAATGTGTTTATATGTTGCATATTTACATACAAAGTATATTTTATAAAAATATTTACTTCTGATTTTTGCACTATAGGAACTAAGTAGAAATAGAATGTGTTTATATGTCATAAAAAAGGTCATTTTTTTTAAATTTTATTTTTTAATTTTGCACTATAGGATCTAAGTAGAAATAGAATGTGTTATATGTCGCATAAAAAAGGAAATTTAAAATTTTATTTTTGAATTTTGCACTATACGAACTAAGTAGAAAAAGAATGTGTTTATTTGTCGCATAAAACGAAAAGAGTAAATTTTATTTATTGTTTATTTTTAAATTTTACACTATAGGAACTAAGTAGAAAAGAGAATGTGTTAATATGTCACATATTTACATCCAAATTATATATTATAAAAATGTTTATGTCTGAATTTTGCACCATAGGAACTAAGTAGAAAAAGAATTTGTTTATATGTCATATATTTATATACAAGGTAAATTTTATAAAATATTTTATATGTCGCATAAAAAAAAGTACATTTTTTTAAATGTTTATTTTTCAATTTTGCACTATAGGAACTTATTAAAAAAAGAATGTGTTCTATATGTTGCATATTTACATACAAAGTATATTTTATAAAAATGTTTACTTCTGAATTTTGCACTATAGGAACTAAGTTTAAAAAGAATGTGTTTATATGTCGCATAAAAAGAAAAAAGTAAATTTGTTTTAATGTTTATTTTTAATTTTGCACTATACGAACTACGTAGAAAAAGAATGTGTTAATATGTCGCATATTTACAAACAAAGTATATATTATAAAAATGTTTATGTCTGAATTTTGCACCATAGGAACTAAGTAGAAAATGAATTTGTTTATGTCATATATTTATATACAAAGTAAATTTTATAAAAATATTTACTTCTGTTTTTTGCACTATAGGAACTAAGTAGAAATAGAATGTGTTTATATGTCATAAAAAAGGTCATTTTTTAAATTATTATTTGTGAATTTTGCACTATAGGATCTAAGTAGAAATAGAATGTGTTTATATGTCGCATAAAACGAAAAGAGTAAATTTTATTTATTGTTTATTTTTAAATTTTACACTATAGGAACTAAGTAGAAAAGAGAATGTGTTAATATGTCACATATTTACATCCAAATTATATATTATAAAAATGTTTATGTCTGAATTTTGCACCATAGGAACTAAGTAGAAAAAGAATTTGTTTATATGTCATATATTTATATACAAGGTAAATTTTATAAAATATTTTATATGTCGCATAAAAAAAAGTACATTTTTTTAAATGTTTATTTTTCAATTTTGCACTATAGGAACTTATTAAAAAAAGAATGTGTTCTATATGTTGCATATTTACATACAAAGTATATTTTATAAAAATGTTTACTTCTGAATTTTGCACTATAGGAACTAAGTTTAAAAAGAATGTGTTTATATGTCGCATAAAAAGAAAAAAGTAAATTTGTTTTAATGTTTATTTTTAATTTTGCACTATACGAACTACGTAGAAAAAGAATGTGTTAATATGTCGCATATTTACAAACAAAGTATATATTATAAAAATGTTTATGTCTGAATTTTGCACCATAGGAACTAAGTAGAAAATGAATTTGTTTATGTCATATATTTATATACAAAGTAAATTTTATAAAAATATTTACTTCTGTTTTTTGCACTATAGGAACTAAGTAGAAATAGAATGTGTTTATATGTCATAAAAAAGGTCATTTTTTAAATTATTATTTGTGAATTTTGCACTATAGGATCTAAGTAGAAATAGAATGTGTTTATATGTCGCATAAAAAAGGAAATTTTTTAAAAATTTTATTTTTGAATTTTGCACTATAGGATCTAAGTAGAAAAAGAATGTGTTTATATGTCGCATAAAAAAAAGTAAATTTTTTAAATGTTTATTTTTCATTTTTGCACTATAGGAACTAAGTAGAAAAAGAATGTGTTATATATGTTGCATAATTACATACAAAGTATATTTTATAAAAATATTTACTTCTGATTTGTGCACTATAGGAACTAAGTAGCAATAGAATATGTTTATATGTCATAAAAAAGGTCATTTTTTAAATTTTATTTTTTAATTTTGCACTATAGGATCTAAGAAATAGAATGTGTTTATATGTCGCATAAAAAAGGAAATTTTTTTTTAATTTTGTTTTTGAATTTTGCACTATACGAACTAAGTAGAAAAAGAATGTGTTAATATGTCACATATTTACATACAAAGTATATATTATAAAAATGTTTATGTCTGAATATTGCACCATAGGAACTAAGTAGAAAAAGAATTTGTTTATATGTCATATATTTACATACAAAGTATATTTTATAAAAATGTTTACTTCTGAATTTTGCACTATAGGATCTAAGTAGAAAAAGAATGTGTTTATATGTAATGTTGTTCGTCCATCACAAGTGATGATGACCATTCCACTTTTGAAAATTCAAGTTTAGTTATGTCCTTGATTATGAGTTCGTAGATGGCTATTGAGCCCTATTCGAGCTGTAAATGTCCTTGGACAGTTTGGACATGGAATAACGACTGAAGACGGATCTTGGTCTATCCGTGACTTTCTAGCTGCTCTCCGCTGTTGAGCTGCTGCATTTCTCTTCTTTTCACAAGATGATGCGCTCTTTTTTATTTTAGAACGCCATGTACATCTATTTTGTGCAAGTTCTTCCCATGTATCGTGGTCTATTTCAGAGGCTTTCAGTGAGTCCTTTAACGAGTCCTTGCAGCTCTTCCTTTGGCCACCTTGAGATCGTATACCCTTCTCTAGCTCACCATAGAGAAGTATCTTTGGCAGATGATGGACTGGCATACGCACCAAATGACCTGCCCAATGAATCTGTGTCTGCATCAAGCTCGTGTCAATGCTTGGGATACCAGCTCTATCACGGACAGTGGTATCTGGAATCTTGTCTTGCCATCTGATGTTCATAACTTTTCGGAGACAATTTGTATGAAAATGATTGAGTTTTTTCACATGACGTCTATACACAGTCCATGTTTCACTAGCATATAGCAGCACTGGAAGTACCACTGCTCTGTAAACTTTCAGCTTAGTCTGAAGGTTAATGCCATTTCTAAGCAAAACATTTGCGTACAATCTGCAGAAAGTACTTGTGAAAATGACTTGCACTGGGGATTTTGATTAAAGTGAGGAAGAGTTTATATGTAATATATTTATATACAAGGCAAATTTTATAATAATATTTACTTCTGATTTTTGCACTATAGGAACTAAGTAGAAAAAGAATGTGTTTATATGTCGCATAAAAAGAAAAAAGTAAATTTTTTTTTAATGTATATTTTTTGTATTTTGAAATATAGGATCAAAGTAGAAAAAGAATGTGATATATGTTGCATATTTACATACAAAGTATATTTTATAAAAATATTTACTTCTGAATTTTGCACTATAGGAACTAAGTAGCAATAGAATATGTTTATATGTCATAAAAAAGGTCATTTTTTTTTAAATTTTATTTTTTAATTTTGCACTATAGGATCTAAGAAGAAATAGAATGTGTTTATATGTCGCATAAAAAAGGAAATTTTTTTTTAATTTAATTTTTGAATTTTGCACTATACGAACTAAGTAGAAAAGAGAATGTGTTAATATGTCGCATATTTACATACAAAGTATATTTTATAAAAATATTTACTTCTGATTTTTGCACTATAGGAACTAAGTAAAAATAGAATGAGTATATGTCATAAAAAGGTCATTTTTTTTAAATTGTATTTTTTAATTTTGCACTATAGGATCTAAGTAGAAATAGAATGTGTTTATATGTCACATAAAATGAAAAGAGTAAAAAATTTTTTATTTTAATTTTTAAATTTTACACTATAGGAACTTATTAGAAAAAGAATGTGTTATATATGTTGCATATTTACATACAAAGTATATTTTATAAAAATGTTTACTTCTGAATTTTGCACTATAGGAACTAAGTAGAAAAAGAATCTGTGTCTGCTTCTGAATTTTGCACTATAGGAACTAAGTAGAAAAAGAATGTGTTTATATGTAATGTTGTTCGTCCATCACAAGTGATGATGACCATTTGTTATAACCACTTTTGAAAATTCAAGTTTAGTTATGTCCTTGATTATGAGTTCGTAGATGGCTATTGAGCCCTATTCGAGCTGTAAATGTCCTTGGACAGTTTGGACATGGAATAACGACTGTAGACGGATCTTGATCTATCCGTGACTTTCTAGCTGCTCTCCGCTATTGAGCTGCTGCATTTCTCTTCTTTTCACAAGATGATGCGCTCTTTTTTATTTTAGAACGCCATGTATATCTATTTTGTGCAAGTTTTTTCCATGTATCGTGGTCTATTTCAAAGTCTTTCAGTGAGTCCTTTAACGAGTCCTTGTAGCTCTTCCTTTGGCCACCTTGAGATCGTATACCCTTCTCTAGCTCACCATAGAGAAGTATCTTTGGCAGATTATGGTCTGGCATACGCACCAAATGACCTGCCCAACAAATCTGTGTCTGCATCAAGATCGTGTCAATGCTTGGGATACCAGCTCTATCAAGGACAGTGGTATCTGGAATCTTGTCTTGCCATCTGATGTTCATAACTTTTCTGAGATAATTTGTATGAAAATGATTGAGTTTTTTCACATGACGTCTATACACAGTCCATGTTTCACTAGCATATAGCAGCACTGGAAGTACCACTGCTCTGTAAACTTTCAGCTTAGTCTGAAGGTTAATGCCATTTCTACGCAAAACATTTGCGTACAATCTGCAGAAAGTACGTGTGAAAATGACTTGCACTGGGGATTTTGATTAAAGTGAGGAAGAGTTTATATGTAATATATTTATATACAAGGCAAATTTTATAATAATATTTACTTCTGATTTTTGCACTATAGGAACTAAGTAGAAATAGAATGAGTTTATATGTCATAAAAAGATCATTTTTTTTAAATTTTATTTTTTAATTTTGCACTATAGGACCTAAGTAGAAATAGAATGTGTTTATATGTCGCATAAAACGAAAAGAGTAAACATTTTTTTAATGTTTATTTTTAAATTTTACACTATAGGAACTTATTAGAAAAAGAATGTGTTATATATGTTGCATATTTACATACAAAGTATATTTTATAAAAATGTTTACTTCTGAATTTTGCACTATAGGAACTAAGTAGAAAAAGAATGTGTTTATATGTCACATAAAATGAAAAGAGTAAATTTTTTTTAATGTTTATTTTTAAATTTTACACTATAGGAACTAAGTAGAAAAGAGAATGTGTTAATATGTCACATATTTACAAACAAAGTATATATTATAAAAATGTTTATGTCTGAATTTTGCACCATAGGAACTAAGTAGAAAAAGAATTTGTTTATATGTCATATATTTATATACAAGGTAAATTTTATAAAAATATTTACTTCTGTTTTTTGCACTATAGGAACTAAGTAGAAAAAGAATGTGTTATATATGTTGCATATTTACATACAAAGTATATTTTATAAATATGTTTACTTCTGAATTTTGCACTATAGGAACTAAGTAGAAAAAGAATGTGTTATATATGTTGCATATTTACATACAAAGTATATTTTATAAAAATATTTACTTCTGATTTTTGCACTATAGGAACTAAGTAGCAATAGAATATATTTATATGTCATAAAAAAGGTCTTTTTTTTTTAAATTTTATTTTTTAATTTTGCACTATAGGATCTAAGTAGAAATAGAATGTGTTTATATGTCGCATAAAAAAGGAAATTTCTTTTAAATTTAATTTTTGAATTTTGCACTATACGAACTAAGTAGAAAAAGAATGTGTTTATATGTCGCATATTTACATACAAAGTATATTTTATAAAAATATTTACTTCTGATTTTTGCACTATAGGAACTAAGTAGAAATAGAATGAGTTTATATGTCATAAAAAGGTCATTTTTTTTAAATTTTATTTTTCAATTTTGCACTATAGGATCTAAGTAGAAATAGAATGTGTTTATATGTCGCATAAAACGAAAAGAGTAAACAATTTTTAATGTTTATTTTTAAATTTTACACTATAGGAACTTATTAGAAAAAGAATGTGTTATATATGTTGCATATTTACATACAAAGTATATTTTAAAAATGTTTACTTCTGAATTTTGCACTATAGGAACTAAGTAGAAAAAGAATGTGTTTATATGTAATGTTGTTCGTCCATCACAAGTGATGATGACCATTCCACTTTTGAAAATTCAAGTTTAGTTATGTCCTTGATTATGAGTTCGTAGATGGCTATTGAGCCCTATTCGAGCTGTAAATGTCCTTGGACAGTTTGGACATGGAATAACGACTGAAGACGGATCTTGGTCTATCCGTGACTTTCTAGCTGCTCTCCGCTGTTGAGCTGCTGCATTTCTCTTCTTTTCACAAGATGATGCGCTCTTTTTTATTTTAGAACGCCATGTACATCTATTTTGTGCAAGTTCTTCCCATGTATCGTGGTCTATTTCAAAGGCTTTCAGTGAGTCCTTTAACGAGTCCTTGCAGCTCTTCCTTTGGCCACCTTGAGATCGTATACCCTTCTCTAGCTCACCATAGAGAAGTATCTTTGGCAGATGATGGACTGGCATACGCACCAAATGACCTGCCCAATGAATCTGTGTCTGCATCAAGCTCGTGTCAATGCTTGGGATACCAGCTCTATCACGGACAGTGGTATCTGGAATCTTGTCTTGCCATCTGATGTTCATAACTTTTCGGAGACAATTTGTATGAAAATGATTGAGTTTTTTCACATGACGTCTATACACAGTCCATGTTTCACTAGCATATAGCAGCACTGGAAGTACCACTGCTCTGTAAACTTTCAGCTTAGTCTGAAGGTTAATGCCATTTCTAAGCAAAACATTTGCGTACAATCTGCAGAAAGTACTTGTGAAAATGACTTGCACTGGGGATTTTGATTAAAGTGAGGAAGAGTTTATATGTAATATATTTAGGCAAATTTTATAATAATATTTACTTCTGATTTTTGCACTATAGGAACTAAGTAGAAAAAGAATGTGTTTATATGTCGCATAAAAAGAAAAAAGTAAATTTTTTTTTAATGTATATTTTTTGTATTTTGAAATATAGGATCAAAGTAGAAAAAGAATGTGTTATATGTTGCATATTTACATACAAGTATATTTTATAAAAATATTTACTTCTGAATTTTGCACTATAGGAACTAAGTAGCAATAGAATATGTTTATATGTCATAAAAAAGGTCATTTTTTTTAAATTTTATTTTTTAATTTTGCAATATAGGATCTAAGAAGAAATAGAATGTGTTTATATGTCGCATAAAAAAGGAAATTTTTTTTTAATTTAATTTTTGAATTTTGCACTATACGAACTAAGTAGAAAAGAGAATGTGTTAATATGTCGCATATTTACATACAAAGTATATTTTATAAAAATATTTACTTCTGATTTTTGCACTATAGGAACTAAGTAGAAATAGAATGAGTTTATATGTCATAAAAAGGTCATTTTTTTAAAATTGTATTTTTTAATTTTGCACTATAGGATCTAAGTAGAAATAGAATGTGTTTATATGTCACATAAAATGAAAAGAGTAAAAAATTTTTAATTTAAATTTTTAAATTTTACACTATAGGAACTTATTAGAAAAAGAATGTGTTATATATGTTGCATATTTACATACAAAGTATATTTTATAAAAATGTTTACTTCTGAATTTTGCACTATAGGAACTAAGTAGAAAAAGAATCTGTGTCTGCTTCTGAATTTTGCACTATAGGAACTAAGTAGAAAAAGAATGTGTTTATATGTAATGTTGTTCGTCCATCACAAGTGATGATGACCATTTGTTATAACCACTTTTGAAAATTCAAGTTTAGTTATGTCCTTGATTATGAGTTCGTAGATGGCTATTGAGCCCTATTCGAGCTGTAAATGTCCTTGGACAGTTTGGACATGGAATAACGACTGTAGACGGATCTTGGTCTATCCGTGACTTTCTAGCTGCTCTCCGCTATTGAGCTGCTGCATTTCTCTTCTTTTCACAAGATGATGCGCTCTTTTTTATTTTAGAACGCCATGTATATCTATTTTGTGCAAGTTTTTTCCATGTATCGTGGTCTATTTCAAAGTCTTTCAGTGAGTCCTTTAACGAGTCCTTGTAGCTCTTCCTTTGGCCACCTTGAGATCGTATACCCTTCTCTAGCTCACCATAGAGAAGTATCTTTGGCAGATTATGGTCTGGCATACGCACCAAATGACCTGCCCAACAAATCTGTGTCTGCATCAAGATCGTGTCAATGCTTGGGATACCAGCTCTATCAAGGACAGTGGTATCTGGAATCTTGTCTTGCCATCTGATGTTCATAACTTTTCTGAGACAATTTGTATGAAAATGATTGAGTTTTTTCACATGACGTCTATACACAGTCCATGTTTCACTAGCATATAGCAGCACTGGAAGTACCACTGCTCTGTAAACTTTCAGCTTAGTCTGAAGGTTAATGCCATTTCTACGCAAAACATTTGCGTACAATCTGCAGAAAGTACTTGTGAAAATGACTTGCACTGGGGATTTTGATTAAAGTGAGGAAGAGTTTATATGTAATATATTTATATACAAGGCAAATTTTATAATAATATTTACTTCTGATTTTTGCACTATAGGAACTAAGTAGAAATAGAATGAGTTTATATGTCATAAAAAGGTAATTTTTTTTAAATTTTATTTTTTAATTTTGCACTATAGGATCTAAGTAGAAATAGAATGTGTTTATATGTCGCATAAAACGAAAAGAGTAAACATTTTTTTAATGTTTATTTTTAAATTTTACACTATAGGAACTTATTAGAAAAAGAATGTGTTATATATGTTGCATATTTACATACAAAGTATATTTTATAAAAATGTTTACTTCTGAATTTTGCACTATAGGAACTAAGTAGAAAAAGAATGTGTTTATATGTCACATAAAATGAAAAGAGTAAATTTTTTTTAATGTTTATTTTTAAATTTTACACTATAGGAACTAAGTAGAAAAGAGAATGTGTTAATATGTCACATATTTACAAACAAAGTATATATTATAAAAATGTTTATGTCTGAATTTTGCACCATAGGAACTAAGTAGAAAAAGAATTTGTTTATATGTCATATATTTATATACAAGGTAAATTTTATAAAAATATTTACTTCTGTTTTTTGCACTATAGGAACTAAGTAGAAAAAGAATGTGTTATATATGTTGCATATTTACATACAAAGTATATTTTATAAATATGTTTACTTCTGAATTTTGCACTATAGGAACTAAGTAGAAAAAGAATGTGTTTATATGTCGCATATTTACATACAAAGTATATTTTATAAAAATATTTACTTCTGATTTTTGCACTATAGGAACTAAGTAGAAATAGAATGAGTTTATATGTCATAAAAAGGTCATTTTTTTTAAATTTTATTTTTTAATTTTGCACTATAGGATCTAAGTAGAAATAGAATGTGTTTATATGTCGCATAAAACGAAAAGAGTAAACAATTTTTAATGTTTATTTTTAAATTTTACACTATAGGAACTTATTAGAAAAAGAATGTGTTATATATGTTGCATATTTACATACAAAGTATATTTTATAAAAATGTTTACTTCTGAATTTTGCACTATAGGAACTAAGTAGAAAAAGAATGTGTTTATATGTAATGTTGTTCGTCCATCACAAGTGATGAGGACCATTTGTTATATCCACTTTTGAAAATTCAATTTTAGTTATGTCCTTGATTATGAGTTCGTAGATGGGTAATGAGCCCTATTCGAGCTGTAAATGTCCTTGGACAGTTTGGACATGGAATAACGACTGTAGACGGATCTTGGTCTATCCGTGACTTTCTAGCTGCTCTCCGCTGTTGAGCTGCTGCATTTCTCTTCTTTTCACAAGATGATACGATCTTTTTTATTTTAGAACGCCATGTACATCTATTTTGTGCAAGTTCTTCCCATGTATCGTGGTCTATTTCAAAGGCTTTCAGTGAGTCCTTTAACGAGTCCTTGCAGCTCTTCCTTTGGCCACCTTGAGATCGTATACCCTTCTCTAGCTCACCATAGAGAAGTATCTTTGGCAGATGATGGTCTGGCATACGCACAAAATGACCTGCCCATCGAATCTGTGTCTGCATCAAGATCGTGTCAATGCTTGGGATACCAGCTCTATCAAGGACAGTGGTATCTGGAATCTTGTCTTGCCATCTGATGTTCATAACTTTTCTGAGACAATTTGTATGAAAATGATTGAGTTTTTTCACATGACGTCTATACACAGTCCATTATTCACTAGCGTATAGCAGCACTGGAAGTACCACTGCTCTGTAAACTTTCAGCTTAGTCTGAAGGTTAATGCCATTTCTACGCCAAACATATGCGTACAATCTGCAGAAAGTACTTGTGAAAATGACTTCCACTAGGGACTTTGATTAAAGTGAGGAAGAGTTTATATGTAATATATTTATATACAAGGCAAATTTTATAATAATATTTACTTCTGATTTTTGCACTATAGGAACTAAGTAGAAAAAGCATGTGTTTATATGTCGCATAAAAAGAAAAAAGTAAATTTTTTTTAAATGTTTATTTTTTGTATTTTGAAATATAGGATCAAAGTAGGAAAAGAATGTGTTTACGTGGCATAAAAAGAAAAAAGTAAATTTCTTTTAATGTTTATTTTTGAATTTTGCACTATAGGAACTAAGTAGAAAAATAATGTGTTAATATGTCGCATATTTACATACATAGTATATTTTATAAA
Organism: Meghimatium bilineatum; assembly: GCA_034231615.1. Classification (NCBI taxonomy): domain Eukaryota; kingdom Metazoa; phylum Mollusca; class Gastropoda; order Stylommatophora; family Philomycidae; genus Meghimatium; species Meghimatium bilineatum. The sequence goes on from CM067322.1 coordinate 31,127,226, forward strand.
AAGGTTTACTTCTGAATTTTGCACTATAGGATCTAAGTAGAAATAGAATGTGTTTATATGTCATAAAAAAGGAAATTTTATTTTTAATTTTATTTTTGAATTTTGCACTATACGAACTAAGTAGAAAAAGAATGTGTTTATATGTCGCATAAAACGAAAAGAGTAAATTTTTTTTAATGTTTATTTTTAAATTTTACACTATAGGAACTAAGTAGAAAAGAGAATGTGTTAATATGTCACATATTTACAAACAAAATATATATTATAAAAATGTTTATGTCTGAATTTTGCATCATAGGAACTAAGTAGAAAAAGAATTTGTTTATATGTCATATATTTATATACAAGGTAAATTTTATAAAAATATTTACTGCTGTTTTTTGCACTATAGGAACTTATTAGAAAAAGAATGTGTTATATATGTTGCATATTTACATACAAAGTATATTTTATAAAAATGTTTACTTCTGAATTTTGCACTATTGGAACTAAGTAGAAAAAGAATGTGTTTATATGTCGCATAAAACGAAAAGAGTAAATTTTTTTTAATGTTTATTTTTAAATTTTACACTATAGGAACTTATTAGAAAAAGAATGTGTTATATATGTTGCATATTTACATACAAAGTATATTTTATAAAAATGTTTACTTCTGAATTTTGCACTATAGGAACTAAGTAGAAAAAGAATGTGTTTATATATCGCATAAAAAAAGAATTTTTTTTTAAATGATTATTTTTTAATTTTGCACTATAGGATCTAAGTAGAAAAATAATGTGTTTATATGTCACATAAAACGAAAAGAGTAAAAAACTTTTAATGTTTATTTTTAAATTTTACACTATAGGAACTAAGTAGAAAAGAGAATGTGTTAATATGTCACATATTTACATACAAAGTATATATTATAAAATGTTTACGTCTGAATTTTGCACCATAGGAACTAAGTAGAAAAAGTCTTTTTTAAATGTCATATATTTATATACAAGGTAAATTATATAAAAATATTTGCTTCTGATTTTTGCACTATAGAAACTAAGTAGAAAAATAATGTGTTTATATATCGCATAAAAAGAAAAGAGAATTTTTTTTAAATATTTATTTTTGAGATTAGCACTATAGGAACTAAGTAGAAAAAAATAATGTGTTAATATGTCGCATATTAACATACAAAGTATATTTTATAAAAATGTTTACTTCTGAATGATGCACTATAGGAACTAAGTAGAAAAAGAATTATATGTCATATATTTATATAGAAGGTAAATTTTATAAAAATATTTACTTCTGATTTTATAACTATAGGAACTAAGTAGCAATAGAATGTGTTTATATGTCGAATAAAAAAGGAAATTTAAAAAAAAATTATTTTTGATTTTGCACTATAGGAACTAAGTAGAAAATGAATGTGTTTACATGTCGTATAAAACGAAAAGAGTATATTTTTTTTTTTTAATTTTGTAATTTCACACTATAGGAACTAAGTTGAAGAAAGAATGTGTTAATATGTCGCATATTTACAAACAAAGTATATTTTATTAAAATGTTTACTTCTGAATTTTGCACTATAGGAACTAAGCAGAAAATGAATGTGTTTATATGACATATATTTATATACAAGGTAAATTTTGAAAAATATTTACTTCTGATGTTTGCACTATAGGAACTAAGTAGAAAAAGAATGTGTTTATATGTCATATATTTATATACAAGGTAAATTTTATTAAAATATTTACTTCTGATCTGTGCACTATAGGAAATAAGTAGAAAAAGAATGTGTTTATATGTCATATATTAATATACAAGGTAAATTTTATAAAAATATTTACTTTTGATTTTTGCACTATAGGAACTAAGTAGAAAAAGAATGTGTTTATATGTCATATATTTATATACAAGGTAAATTTTATAAAAATATTTACTTCTGATTTTTGCACTATACGAACTAAGTAGAAATAGAATGTGTTTATATGTCGCATAAAAAAGGAAATTTTTTTTAATGTTTATTATTGAATTTTGCACTATAGGATCTAAGTAGAAAAAGAATGTGTTTATGTCGCATAAATATAAAAAAGTAAATTTTTTTAATGTTTATTTTTGAATTTTGCACTATAGGAACTAAGTAGAAAAAAATAATGTGTTAATATGTCGCATATTTACATACAAAGTATATTTTATAAAAATGTTTACTTCTGAATTTTGCACTATAGGAACTAAGTAGAAAAAGAATGTGTTTATATGTAGCATTAAAAAAAAAGAGTAAATTTTAATGTTTATTTTTGAATTTTGCAATATAGGAACTAAGTAGAAGTAGAATGTGTTTATAAGTCGCATATTTACATACAAAGTAAATTTTATAAAACTGTTTATATAAATTTTCACCCATATGATTCAATAGTTCTTATGTCATTTGTTTCCGCTGAGCTTACGTTTCTTTGTCTATCTATTATCTTTTTCACCAATGGTGTTAGATGTCGCGGGGGAAGTATTCTGTTCTTTCTTTTTCTTCTGCTTTCAGCATCTACGGTGACGTTATATTGTCAGGCCTGTCCTGTAGTCAGGACAAAGTCCACTGTCTACTCCAGGTCAGAGCGATTGCCCCATAGCTTTTGCCTCAAATCTGTATCCTATGGCCAGGTCTGGTTTCTCTGCTCTTTGTATGTTGGGCGATCCTGATGGTTGGAGATGTGACAGAAGTTGGTTCTCTTCTGCCTGCTTGTGGTTGATTTAGAAATTTGCGTATGCATTAGATGGTTTGGCATGCGTTTCATTTTTGTCCCCTTTGTACAGGCACTCTTTCCTTTTTTTCTGTCATCCAATGGGGTGGATGTTTACATGTTTTTCCATTGCATGCATTAGAGTGGTTTTTATCCCTCATGAGATTATTTGACATCCTGCATTTTTTACTTTCGATAGGTGATCAGTATTTGTTTTCGATTCTGATGCCCAGGATGTTATTCCACTTTCTACTACAGGTCTGACTGTACTGATGTAGACTTTTCGGAGAATACTTCCATTTCCTCCCCAACTTGTGCCTGCAAGTTTCTTCATCAAGGATAGTTTCCTGGTTGCTTTTTGCTTAGTGGTTATCAGGTGTGGTTTCCAGGTGAGTCGCTTGTCTAGTTTGACCCTGAGATAATCTCCTCATGTGCTAACTCACTTTCATTTATTGGTAGATTTGTTTTTCTTTGTGGTTTGAAAGTGAGAAGATGGTTTTTCACAGTTTTGGAGAGGTTTATCTGGACTCCCCAGTCAGATGCCCATTCACTTAGGGTGTCAAGTGTGGTCTGCATTCTGTTTTTGCAGTGGACAGGTTGCCTGCCACACTCCAGCGAAGTCATCTGCGTGAAGGGTCTTTGAAATATGATGTGACAGTTTCTCTCCAATATCACTGATGAATACTAGGAAGAGGGTAGGAGAGATCACTCCTCCTTGTTGGAGTACAAACACATTTGCTTAGTTTACCATCTACTTTTACTCTTGCAGTGCGGTAGCAGAGGAAATCTTTTACCCAGTTAAACATTCTTCCTTCAATTTTGTTTTGGAGAAGCTTGAAGAGGACTCCATCTTTTCACACCTTATCAAAGGCCTTACTCGTCCATAAAAGTTGCCAGCACTTTTTCCTTCTTTTGAAAAGCATTTTCAATTTCCTGTGCTAGGTATATGAGCTGGTCTTCAGTGCTTCGATTTTTTCTATAGGCCGACTGTGTCTCTTGGTGAGCTTTTGGTTTCCTTCTAGGTATTTTATCAGTCTAGAGTTGACCTCATACCATTGCTTTTTCCTATGCAACTCAAGAGGCTGACTGGTCGGTAGCTTGACTTGCTGTTTTTTTTTCTTTTGTTTTTTTTACTGAATGAGATGATGACAGCTTTACGCCAAGTCTGGAATTTTGCCAGTTCTCCATGACTGGTTGAAGGTGGTAAGGAGCTTGTTTCTGCTCACTGGCCCTAGGTTCCTGATCAAATCATTGGTTATGCCATCCTTTTCTGGGGCCTTTTTGGTTTTTAGTTTTCCTATGGCACCATTTAGTTCTGCGATGGTAAAAGGTGTCTTCATGCATGGCTTGGGATTTGAATTCAGTTTTCTTTAATTTCTGTTTTTACGTCTTTGATACCTTCAGAGAAAGTGTTGTTGTACTTTCTTCCTTATAGAAGTCAGCTAAAATGTTTGCTGCCATTTTACCTGTGTGGAATTTTCCCGCTTCTTTGATGACAGTCTTGTAGTGTGGATTCTTTTTTCTTCATTTAGACCTCTTGTAAGGTTCTGTACATGGAAACTGGTACATGGTCCCTTCCTCCCAGTTGACTTTCTACTGTTCTTGTAATGTGTCTAGTCATCTGTTGCCATGGCAAGATCTGGTGAGCTAATTTTTTTCCAGGCTCTGGATTAGAATGTTGGTGTATCATCTGGCTGGTTTATTAGAATTAGTTTGTTTTCCATCATCCAGGCCACAGGGGTGACCAGAAGACACAGAATTAGAAACAATGTCATAAGAGAAAGAGTGGGTGTCATATCAATTCTACAATACATACAAAACCAACAGATACAATGGTTTGGTCATCTGGAAAGAATGCTGTGTGATTCATTAGTTTATAAATCATATATGAAGAGAGGAGAAGCAGAAATAAGAGCGAGAGGTAGACCTAGAGTACGCTGGATGACAACATCAAACAGAGATTACACAAACACCAAATTACATTTTCTGAAGCTGCCAGAAAAGCGAGAACAAGAACATTGTATCTCCCTCGACACCTGTAAAGGGTAAATGAGGAAGGAAAAATAGATAGACCCAATTAAGGCTGGGGGACCGGGAGCCGTTGCGATCTGAAAAACATTTCTGCGTCAACTGGAGAATGAACCCAGGATCACTCATATGCGAAGCCAGTGCACTAACCACTTCGCTATTCTGCACATATGCATACATACATACATATAAAACATGCCTCGAGGGTGCTTCTGTCATCTACATCTTTGTATACTAGCTCTAACTCTTTGATCTAATACCATTTAATAATAGTCTAGAGAACGGAATGCGCTATCGTAGTTTACAGCTTGGTTTCGATAGATGTGCCTATACATCTGAATTCAGCATGACTTTTGGGTCACTATGACCAAAACCACCTGCAGTAAAGACGTGTGCAAAAAGTAAAAAGTACATTCTTTTTCTACTTAGTTCCTATAGTGCAAAAATCAGAAGTAAATATTTTTATAAAATTTACATTGTATATAAATATATGACATATAAACACATTCTTTTTCTACTTAGTTCCTATAGTATAAAATTCAAAAATGACCTGAAATGCTAATTATTTATCATTTTCATGAATTTCATTGGTCAGTCTTGTCTCTCTTTGGCATGCAACCCAAAGTATATAACTAGTGACCAACAAAAAACATGAAAATGATAAAAAAAACGTAACGAATGAAGTCTAGTTTACGTTCTGGTGATAGATCTATACTGGAGTCGGCAATGCTTTGACCTATGGGATGGGACAGTCAATTCTACCCTGAATTCTTCTTAATTGTCTTTTACAACATGCATGTCAGGTCACAGTGTTGCCATTTTCCTTTTTAGGTCAAAGTGACAAACAAGCAAAGTTGAAGTTTGTTTTGAATCATAAACAAATTAATCACAAACACAAAACATAATCCAAGCCACAATTACTTCTAACTCTTACTTTTGCATATCTACGTTCACCGCTAATTGTTCTGCTTCATTTTCCCTGGCAAGGATAAGATAACCTTGGTGGTTAAATTGTATATCAGGTGGACCTTCATCTGAAAAATGTGCATACAAAATTTGTATTAAATTAAAATAAATGTGTCCAGAGTATTCAAGCTCCAGAAGATTGTTCGACTTAATGTTTTCAGAGAATTCAAGTTCCAGAAGATTGTTCGACTCAATGTGTCCAGAGTTTTCAAGTTCCAGAAGGTTCCAGAGTTTTCAAGTTCCAGAAGATTGTTCGACTCAATGTGTCCTGAGTTTTCCAGTTCTAGAAGATTGTTCGACTCAATGTGACACTTGGATGCAGTGCCAAGTCTTTGTATACTAGCAACCTGCAGTATTCTACTCTGAAGGGGACTCGCAGACATAAAAAATAATTAGAAGTAAGTGGTTATAGAAACATAATTAATACTAGCTTACAGGTACAAACATCAATAATCTCATGCCATACAACACTGTAGGGGAGGAATGTTAGCAGGACGACAGTATTAGATTACCACTTTCCACATCTGGAGACAGGAGGACACCACTTCATACCCATCTAGCAGTTATTTTAGAGTTAACTCAGGAATAGATGAGAAGCAAATATATTTTTAGTTCATAACCGAAGTCACAGTAAAACTCACGTTTAACAGATGATATTTGATGTCACGCATGAACTCAGAGACTGAAGTCATGGTAAAACTCCCATTTAACAGATGACATTTGATGTCATGCATGAACTCAGAGGTACACAGAGATAACTTGACATTTTCTGGGACAGAGAACTGGTGTCGCACACTTTCCCAAGAAAGTAGACTTGACGCTCTTGTATACTGGTCAAATTTTCTGACAAAATTAGAAATAATTTTTCCATCGGCACTTCAGCATTTGCTGTTGTGCTTCAATTTTGATCTGCTGTACCATGTTATATATCCTTCATGCTGTTAATTCAACAGTGCACAAGCATCCATCCATTAATTCAACAGTGCACAAGCATCCATCCATTAATTCAACAGTGCACAAGCATCCATCCATTAATTCAATAGTGCACAAGCATCCATCCATCCATTAATTCAACAGTGCACAAGCATCCATCCATTAATTCAATAGTGCACAAGCATCCATCCATCCATAAACTCATAAGGGTCGTATGGGTACTACATTCGATGCGTCAACAAAAAGAGTCCTCCTGTGATTTCTATCCTCAGTGATGTGGATGAGTGTGGAACATTCTTCACCCATCCAGTTTTTAATATTGTCTTCCAATGATTTTCTTTCACCCCTCCCCTCTGCTTCTTTCACCTCCAACTGTACCCTGAAATATTGTTTTTGACAAGGAATCATGTCTGCAAACATGTCTAAACAATATAATTTTAGCTTGACTTGATTTTGGTTTTACATATGCGTTGACTATTCTTTGTAAGTGTTTGTATGGGATTAAGGTATAAAGTGGTGGCGCCCAACTCCTCTCCAACCCTGATGATGTCTCTATATGCTGTATAATATAATATAATAGTGTTTATTATGCAGAAATAACAGTAAGATAATATATCCATGATGGGCAAGGTACTAGGCTCAAACCTGGTTCAACTGTGTATTAGGGCCATTCAGAAAGGTATGGCAACCAAATGAATGTATTTATATTGCCTATAGAATCACTTTAAATATATAGTACTCATGTGAGAAACAAGTGATGAAGTTCTACTGAATGACGATTAACATTTTATCACTGTAGGATGTTTACGTGAAATAATATACACAACAAAACACAGGATATAAATATAAAATATAAATATATATTAGATTACATATTTTTTCCAGAACATCGTTGGTCTTTTTTATATATCTTCTGAACTCTTCAAGATTATGGATGAGTTAATCCGCCGCAGCCAAGGGCATGTTTAAACTTCAGCACTCTGCATTAAAAATTATGATGATGACATGCTAAATTCAGGAAGCCTATACGTTACAGAAAAAAATATAGAGCTACAGATTTCTTCCCTTTAAGAGAAATAAAGATCAGGCAAATAAAATACTTTGGACACATTAAAAGACATGACACCCTATTGAAGACCTTACTTGAGGGTAAAGTCAAAGGGAAGCGAGCAAGAGGTAGGCAGAGATACAAGTGGGAGAGTAACATTACACAATGGACAGGTTACAGTCTAGCAGAGTGCACCACCAAGACAAGAGATGTTGGAGATACGTTGCAGCCAACCTTCGTTGCAGAGACGGCACTTGATGATGATGATGATATAGCTACAGATTTCTTCCCTTTTATATATATGTATATAGCTACAGATTTCTTCCCTTTTATATATATGTATATATATATATATATATATATATATATATATATATATATATATATATATATATATATAAACACAAATATATAGTGATCCTACAAATGCATCTAAACATACCACAACAATTATATAAAACATATTCAAATATCTGAAGGCATACTTACTGCAGGATCCTCTTAATGATTGTAACATTTAATCCCTTTTGACTATAATTTTTCAGCCAGTAAGCACCCGATGATCCAACAATTCCTCCACCAATGATCAGGAAATCTGTTTTTCTTGGGACCTCAGTTGCTGGTGGCTCCATTGTTTTAATACCTTCAAACTCTTCTTTTAGAACAATCCATGGAGATCTATATTGACCTGTGATAGATAATAAAACAATCACTGACAACTGTATCACAATCTCAATCCATCTATCTATTCACTAAACCCAAAGTATATAACTAGTGACCAACAAAAAAACATGAAAATAATTTTAAAAAACCTAACGAATGAAGTCTAGTTTACGTTCTGGTGATAGATCTATACTGGAGTCGGCCATGCTTTGACCTATGGGATGGGACAGTCAATTCTACCCTGAATTCTCCTTAATTGTCTTTTACAACATGCATGTCAGGTCACAGTGTTGCCATTTTCCTTTTTAGGTCAAAGTGACAAACAAGCAAAGTTGAAGTTTGTTTTGAATCATAAACAAATTAATCACAAACACAAAACATAATCCAAGCCACAATTACTTCTAACTCTTACTTTTGCATATCTACGTTCACCGCTAATTGTTCTGCTTCATTTTCCCTGGCAAGGATAAGATAACCTTGGTGGTTAAATTGTATATCAGGTGGACCTTCATCTGAAAAATGTGCATACAAAATTTGTATTAAATTAAAATAAATGTGTCCAGAGTATTCAAGCTCCAGAAGATTGTTCGACTTAATGTTTTCAGAGAATTCAAGTTCCAGAAGATTGTTCGACTCAATGTGTCCAGAGTTTTCAAGTTCCAGAAGGTTCCAGAGTTTTCAAGTTCCAGAAGATTGTTCGACTCAATGTTTTCAGAGTTTTTAACTTCAAGAATATTGTTTGACTCAATGTTTTCAGAGAATTCAAGTTCCAGAAGATTGTTTGACTCAATGTGTCCTGAGTTTTCCAGTTATAGAAGATTGTTTGACTCAATGTGACACTTGGATGCAGTGACAAATCTTTGTATACTAGCAACCTGCAGTTTTCTACTCTGAAGGGGACTCGCAGACATAAAAAATAATTAGAAGTATGTGGTTATAGAAACATAATTAATACTAGCTTACAGGTACAAACATCAATAATCTCATGCCATACAACACTGTAGGGGAGGAATGTTAGCAGGACGGCAGTATTAGATTACCACTTTCCACATCTGGAGACAGGAGGACACCACTTCATACCCATCTAGCAGTTATTTTAGAGTTAACTCAGGAATAGATGAGAAGCAAATATATTTTTAGTTCATAACCGAAGTCACATTAAAACTCACATTTAACACTCAGATGATATTTGATGTCACGCATGAACTCAGAGACTGAAGTCACGGTAAAACTCACGTTTAACAGATGACATTTGATGTCACGCATGAACTCAGAGGTACACAGAGATAACTTGACATTTTCTGGGACAGAGAACTGGTGTCGCACACCTTCCCAAGAAAGTAGACTTGAAGCTCTTGTGTACTGGAAGTAAAAAAAAACAGTTTTTTTATAATCAAATTTTCTGACAAAATTGGAAATAATTTTTCCATCGGCACTTCAGAATTTGCTGTTGTGCTTCAATTTTGATCTGCTGTACCACGTTATATATCCTTGATGCTGTTATTTCAACAGTGCACAAGCATCCATCCATTAATTCAACAGTGCACAAGCATCCATCCATTAATTCAATAGTGCACAAGCATCCATCCATTAATTCAACAGTGCACAAGCATCCATCCATTAATTCAACAGTGCACAAGCATCCATCCATTAATTCAACAGTGCACAAGCATCCATCCATCCATCCATAAACTCATAAGGGTCGTATGGGTACTACATTCGATGTGTCAACAAAAAGAGTCCTCCTGTGATTTCTATCCTCAGTGATGTGGATGAGTGTGGAACATTCTTCACCCATCCAGTTTGTAATATTGTCTTCCCATGATTTTCTTTCACCCCTCTCCTCTGCTTCTTTCACCTCCAACTGTACCCTGAAATATTGTTTTTGACAAGGAATCATGTCTGCAAACATGTCTAAACAATATAATTTTAGCTTGACTTGATTTTGGTTTTACATATGCGTTGACTATTCTTTGTAAGTGTTTGTATGGGATTAAGGTATAAAGTGGTGGCGCCCAACTCCTCTCCAACCCTGTTGATGTCTCTATATGCTGTATAATATAATATAATAGTGTTTATTATGCAGAAATAACAGTAAGATAATATATCCATGATGGGCAAGGTACTAGGCTCAAACCTGGTTCAACTGTGTATTAGGGCCATTCAGAAAGGTATGGCAACCAAATGAATGTATTTATATTGCCTATAGAATTACTTTAAATATATAGTACTCACGTGAGAAACAAGTAATGAATTTCTACTGAATGACGATTAACACTTTATCACTGTTGGATGTTTACGGGAAATAATATACACAACAAAACACAGGATATAAATATAAAATATAAATATATATTAGATTACATATTTTTTCCAGAACCTAGTTGGTCTTTTTTATATATCTTCTGAACTCTTCAAGATTCTGGATGAGTTAATCCGCCGCAGCCAAGGGCATGTTTAAACTTCAGCACTCTGCATTAAAAATGATGATGATGACATGCTAAATTCAGGAAGCCTATACGTTACAGAAAAAAATATAGAGCTACAGATTTCTTCCCTTTAAGAGAAATAAAGATCAGGCAAATAAAATACTTTGGACACATTAAAAGACATGACACCCTATTGAAGACCTTACTTGAGGGTAAAGTCAAAGGGAAGCGAGCAAGAGGTAGGCAGAGATACAAGTGGGAGAGTAACATTACACGATGGACAGGTTACAGTCTAGCAGAGTGCACCACCAAGACAAGAGATGTTGGAGATACGTTGCAGCCAACCTTCGTTGCGGAGACGGCACTTGATGATGATGATGATATAGCTACAGATTTCTTCCCTTTTATATATATGTATATAGCTACAGATTTCTTCCCTTTTATATATATGTATATATATATATATATATATATATATATATATATATATATATATATATATATATATAAACACAAATATATAGTGATCCTACAAATGCATCTAAACATACCACAACAATTATATAAAACATATTCAAATATCTGAAGGCATACTTACTGCAGGATCCTCTCAATGATTGTAACATTTAATCCCTTTTGACTATAATTTTTCAGCCAGTAAGCACCCGATGATCCAACAATTCCTCCACCAATGATCAGGAAATCTGTTTTTCTTGGGACCTCAGTTGCTGGTGGCTCCATTGTTTTAATACCTTCAAACTCTTCTTTTAGAACAATCCATGGAGATCTATATTGACCTGTGATAGATAATAAAACAATCACTGACAACTGTATCACAATCTCAATCCATCTATCTATTCACTAAACCCAAAGTATATAACTAGTGACCAACAAAAAAACATGAAAATAATTTTAAAAAACCTAACGAATGAAGTCTAGTTTACGTTCTGGTGATAGATCTATACTGGAGTCGGCCATGCTTTGACCTATGGGATGGGACAGTCAATTCTACCCTGAATTCTCCTTAATTGTCTTTTACAACATGCATGTCAGGTCACAGTGTTGCCATTTTCCTTTTTAGGTCAAAGTGACAAACAAGCAAAGTTGAAGTTTGTTTTGAATCATAAACAAATTAATCACAAACACAAAACATAATCCAAGCCACAATTACTTCTAACTCTTACTTTTGCATATCTACGTTCACCGCTAATTGTTCTGCTTTATTTTTTCCTGGCAAGGATAAGATAACCTTGGTGGTTAAATTGTATATCAGGTTGACCTTCATCTGAAAAAATGTGCACACAAAATGTGTATTAAATTAAAATAAATGTGTCCAGAGTATTCAAGCTCCAGAAGATTGTTCGACTCAATGTTTTCAGAGAATTCAAGTTCCAGAAGATTGTTCGACTCAATGTGTCCAGAGTTTTCAAGTTCCAGAAGGTTCCAGAGTTTTCAAGTTCCAGAAGATTGTTCGACTCAATGTTTTCAGAGTTTTTAACTTCAAGAATATTGTTTGACTCAATGTTTTCAGAGAATTCAAGTTCCAGAAGATTGTTTGACTCAATGTGTCCTGAGTTTTCCAGTTATAGAAGATTGTTTGACTCAATGTGACACTTGGATGCAGTGACAAATCTTTGTATACTAGCAACCTGCAGTTTTCTACTCTGAAGGGGACTCGCAGACATAAAAAATAATTAGAAGTATGTGGTTATAGAAACATAATTAATACTAGCTTACAGGTACAAACATCAATAATCTCATGCCATACAACACTGTAGGGGAGGAATGTTAGCAGGACGGCAGTATTAGATTACCACTTTCCACATCTGGAGACAGGAGGACACCACTTCATACCCATCTAGCAGTTATTTTAGAGTTAACTCAGGAATAGATGAGAAGCAAATATATTTTTAGTTCATAACCGAAGTCACATTAAAACTCACATTTAACACTCAGATGATATTTGATGTCACGCATGAACTCAGAGACTGAAGTCACGGTAAAACTCACGTTTAACAGATGACATTTGATGTCACGCATGAACTCAGAGGTACACAGAGATAACTTGACATTTTCTGGGAGAGAGAACTGGTGTCGCACACCTTCCCAAGAAAGTAGACTTGAAGCTCTTGTGTACTGGAAGTAAAAAAAAACAGTTTTTTTATAATCAAATTTTCTGACAAAATTGGAAATAATTTTTCCATCGGCACTTCAGAATTTGCTGTTGTGCTTCAATTTTGATCTGCTGTACCACGTTATATATCCTTGATGCTGTTATTTCAACAGTGCACAAGCATCCATCCATTAATTCAACAGTGCACAAGCATCCATCCATTAATTCAATAGTGCACAAGCATCCATCCATTAATTCAACAGTGCACAAGCATCCATCCATTAATTCAACAGTGCACAAGCATCCATCCATTAATTCAACAGTGCACAAGCATCCATCCATCCATCCATAAACTCATAAGGGTCGTATGGGTACTACATTCGATGTGTCAACAAAAAGAGTCCTCCTGTGATTTCTATCCTCAGTGATGTGGATGAGTGTGGAACATTCTTCACCCATCCAGTTTGTAATATTGTCTTCCCATGATTTTCTTTCACCCCTCTCCTCTGCTTCTTTCACCTCCAACTGTACCCTGAAATATTGTTTTTGACAAGGAATCATGTCTGCAAACATGTCTAAACAATATAATTTTAGCTTGACTTGATTTTGGTTTTACATATGCGTTGACTATTCTTTGTAAGTGTTTGTATGGGATTAAGGTATAAAGTGGTGGCGCCCAACTCCTCTCCAACCCTGTTGATGTCTCTATATGCTGTATAATATAATATAATAGTGTTTATTATGCAGAAATAACAGTAAGATAATATATCCATGATGGGCAAGGTACTAGGCTCAAACCTGGTTCAACTGTGTATTAGGGCCATTCAGAAAGGTATGGCAACCAAATGAATGTATTTATATTGCCTATAGAATCACTTTAAATATATAGTACTCACGTGAGAAACAAGTAATGAATTTCTACTGAATGACGATTAACACTTTATCACTGTTGGATGTTTACGGGAAATAATATACACAACAAAACACAGGATATAAATATAAAATATAAATATATATTAGATTACATATTTTTTCCAGAACCTAGTTGGTCTTTTTTATATATCTTCTGAACTCTTCAAGATTCTGGATGAGTTAATCCGCCGCAGCCAAGGGCATGTTTAAACTTCAGCACTCTGCATTAAAAATGATGATGATGACATGCTAAATTCAGGAAGCCTATACGTTACAGAAAAAAATATAGAGCTACAGATTTCTTCCCTTTAAGAGAAATAAAGATCAGGCAAATAAAATACTTTGGACACATTAAAAGACATGACACCCTATTGAAGACCTTACTTGAGGGTAAAGTCAAAGGGAAGCGAGCAAGAGGTAGGCAGAGATACAAGTGGGAGAGTAACATTACACGATGGACAGGTTACAGTCTAGCAGAGTGCACCACCAAGACAAGAGATGTTGGAGATACGTTGCAGCCAACCTTCGTTGCGGAGACGGCACTTGATGATGATGATGATATAGCTACAGATTTCTTCCCTTTTATATATATGTATATAGCTACAGATTTCTTCCCTTTTATATATATGTATATATATATATATATATATATATATATATATATATATATATATATATATATATATATATATATATATATGTATGTATAAACACAAATATATAGTGATCCTACAAATGCATCTAAACATACCACAACAATTATATAAAACATATTCAAATATCTGAAGGCATACTTACTGCAGGATCCCTCTCAATGATTGTAACATTTAATGCCTTTTGACTATAATTTTTCAGCCAGTAAGCAACCGATGATCCAACAATTCCTCCACCAATGATCAGGAAATCTGTTTCTCTTGGGACCTCAGTTCCTGGTGGCTCCATTGTTTTAATACCTTCAAACTCTTCTTTTAGAACAATCCATGGAGATCTATATTGACCTGTGATAGATAATAAAACAATCACTGACAACTGTATCACACTCTCAATCCATCTATCTATTCACTAAACCCAAAGTATATAACTAGTGACCAACAAAAAACATGAAAATAATAAAAAAACATAACGAATGAAGTCTAGTTTATGTTCTGGTGATAGATCTATACTGGAGTCGGCAATGCTTTGACCTATGGGATGGGACAGTCAATTCTACCCTGAATTCTCCTTAATTGTCTTTTACAACATGCATGTCAGGTCACAGTGTTGTCATTTTCTTTTTTAGGTCAAAGTGACAAACAAGCAAAGTTGAAGTTTGTTAAGAATCATAAACAAATTAATCACAAACACAAAACATAATCCAAGCCACAATTACTTCTAACTCTTACTTTTGCATATCTACGTTCACCGCTAATTGTTCTGCTTCATTTTCCCTGGCAAGGATAAGATAACATTGGTGGTTAAATTGTATATCAGGTGGACCTTCATCTGAAAAAATGTGCATACAAAATTTGTATTAAATTAAAATAAATGTGTACAGAGTTTTCAAGTTATAGAAGATTGTTTGACTCAATGTGTCCAGAGTATTCAAGCTCCAGAAGATTGTTCGACTTAATGTTTTCAGAGAATTCAAGTTCCAGAAGATTGTTCGACTCAATGTGTCCAGAGTTCTCAAGTTCCAGAAGGTTCCAGAGTTTTCAAGTTCCAGAGTTTTCAAGTTCCAGAAGATTGTTCGACTCAATGTGTCCTGAGTTTTCCAGTTCTAGAAGATTGTTCGACTCAATGTGACACTTGGATGCAGTGCCAAGTCTTTGTATACTAGCAACCTGCAGTATTCTACTCTGAAGGGGACTCGCAGACATAAAAAATAATTAGAAGTGGTTATAGAAACATAATTAATACTAGCTTACAGGTACAAACATCAATAATCTCATGCCATACAACACTGTAGGGGAGGAATGTTAGCAGGACGACAGTATTAGATTACCACTTTCCACATCTGGAGACAGGAGGACACCACTTCATACCCATCTAGCAGTTATTTTAGAGTTAACTCAGGAATAGATGAGAAGCAAATATATTTTTAGTTCATAACCGAAGTCACAGTAAAACTCACGTTTAACAGATGATATTTGATGTCACGCATGAACTCAGAGGCACACAGAGACTGAAGTCACGGTAAAACTCACGTTTAACAGATGATATTTGATGTCACGCATGAACTCAGAGGCACACAGAGACTGAAGTCACGGTAAAACTCACGTTTAACAGATGATATTTGATGTCACGCATGAACTCAGAGACTGAAGTCATGGTAAAACTCACAATTACACAGATGATATTTGATGTCATGCATGAACTCAGAGGCACACAGACACTGAAGTCACAGTAAAACTCACGTTTAACACTCAGATGACATTTGATGTCACACATGAACTCAGAGGTACACAGAGATAACTTGACATTTTCTGGGACAGAGAACTGGTGTCGCACACCTTCCCAAGAAAGTAGACTTGAAGCTCTTGTGTACTGGAAGTAAAAAATAACAGTATTTTATTATCAAATTTATCTGACAAAATTAGAAATAAATGTTTTCCCTGGGAAGCTAAGAAGAGGAGGATCTCTGCAAAATAGCAGTGGCTTTTCATTGCATCCTTAAGAATACCTCCGCAGCTAAGGGGTTAACAATTCTATATTAAAATCAATTTTAATTATGTAAATTAGCCATTATGAATATTAATTAGCTTTGGTTGTATTTATAAATTATGGCTGTGTAATCCACAGATTCGTCTAGTTTTCCAGAACACAAAAATGTATAGTATATAGGATAATTTTTCTCGTAAATAATTGAAATATTTAATAATTACACTAAATTCAATGTTAATTATGCAAATTAGCCACCATTTTGAATATTTAATAACCCCAATTTCTTCAGAAAATTAGCACAATGTAATAAACAGATGTGTCTTGTCTGTGCGCACACAAAAATATAGTTTATGTGGTATTTTATTATATTCAATAGTTATATAATTTATTTCCATTTTAATTATGCTAATAAAGTGCCATTTTGAATATTAATTAGTTCTGCTTGCATCTAAAAATTACAGAAATGTTATCAACAGATCCATCTTGTCTTTGCAAACACAAAAATATATATATTATGTGGCATTTAAATATATTTAATTAGTATATAATTCTTTTTTTTATTTTAAATATGCTAATTAGCTGCCATTTTTCAATATTAATTAGTTGTGCGTGCTTCTGAAATATACAGAAATGGGATCAACAGTTGTGTCTTGTCTTCGCAAAAAAAAAATGTATAGTTTGTGTGTTGTATTATTGAAAATAACAAAGATAATTTAAAAATTATCAGCTTTGCTACATTTTGTGGTCACAAGTTTTATTTATATTTTTCTATATATGTCATGCAAGTTATTTTGATGCTAAATTAATTTTGTAAAAATTCATAACTTTTTACATGGTTGACGTACAGACTTGGTTGAGGTATCGTTGAATTGCAATTTTGGCACATTCGTCATTCAGGGCTACACTGTGACCTTTGATCTAGTTTCGAGGTATTCCCTAACATTTCCCAAGTAAGATGAGATATGGTCAAAGGTCAAGGTTGAATAGGGGAAATCAGCATTGGGCAAGCTGGTGTGGTTTTTGGTATGGTTAAAAAAGGGATCTTCTCTTCCCCCCCCCCCCCACACCCTAATTGCAAATAATAAAATTGGTAAATTGTTCTTTTCTACGGTCACTGCGCTATAAATAGCACACTGTTTTCATGTTTAAGCTGATGACGTCACAGAGTTCCGCGAGAAAACCAATCACCGTGATGCGTGCAGTGACGTCACACCCCGCTAAGTGATTGTATGCAGTGGAGCTATAATTCATATTGATTCACCCTTACACAAGAATTCTTAGAGAATTAATTCTAAACATTTTTCTAACCCTTCTCCCCCCTCCTAAAAATATCTATAAACTAATTCCAATCCTTTTAACCCCCCTTTACCAAAAGCTATGGTACCAGATTGTCTTTCTGCCAGGATCATCATTCTTATCATGTTAGGAAATACATAAAAACTAGGTCAAATTTCACTGTGACCGTAGAAACGAAAGATGTGCCATAAAGTTTATGCAAAAAAAAATTAATCTCACTGTCTGCATTGAGAGTTGCAGCATGTCTGTCATTGTGGCGCATGTGCAATTGCTGGCGGGGAAACAGTTTTAGGAGTGCGTGTACATGAGCAGTGGAAAGAAAAAATTACCACTTCAAGTCTACCGAAAACACTAATATTCAACCAATCTCAAGTGTCATGCCGAGTGGCATAGGCAATCATGTTTCTCCACAACTCTTTGGTGTTGTTAATAAGTTCAGCTGGTGACTTCTTTTTGTGCCACAGTGACAACCACAACTGTCAACACATCCAGAAATTTGTCTTCCTGTCTCTTCTCCTGTTGACCTTTCCGGTGGTTACAAAAATAGGTGAAAGTACAGAATAGCTCTCTGCTGTGCTATAAATAGCAAGCTGTTTACATTTTTAACTAGGTGACGGTCACGGATTCCTGTGTAACACACATGAAGTTGAAATAGATGCCGTGGCGGCACATGTCCTGACGCAAACGAGTTTTAGTTATCACTATCGCTGCACATAATAGCACTAAAGAAAATGACATTTTGTTACGCGGT
Organism: Meghimatium bilineatum; assembly: GCA_034231615.1. NCBI lineage: Eukaryota > Metazoa > Mollusca > Gastropoda > Stylommatophora > Philomycidae > Meghimatium > Meghimatium bilineatum. The sequence continues at coordinate 31,145,722 of CM067322.1, forward strand.
GTGCTGTTTCTACCTGCCGAAAATGCACTAACGTTTGTGTTTTAGTGTTTTCTACGTATTGGCATCTATCAATTTCACTGGTGTTACACAGAAATCCATGAGGTTGAATAGTTAAAGATGTAAACGGTGTACTATTGCGGTTCCTAATCCCCAACCCCTAATCATATCCCGTAATCCCTATTCCCCAAACCTACTCCCTATTCCCCAAAGCTAATCCCTATTCCCCAAACCTACTCCCTATTCCCCAAACCTACTCCCTATTCCCCAAAACTAATCCCTATTCCCCAAACGAATCCCTATTCCCCAAACCTACTCCCTATTCCCCATACTAATCCCTATTCCCCAAACCTACTCCCTATTCCCCAAACCTACTCCCTAATCCTAATCCCTACGGCTAGCCCACAGGTGACGATATACCACGACACTAGAGGTACGGTCACAATCACAACGTAGCATTAAAAGCAACTTGTGTAACAACATGAATTGAATAATATGTTATGACTAGGCATTAGCACTAATCGAAATATTTCCGCAAAAAGATATTTAGAGTAATGTCCCTTGATAAAAATGCCATGTGCCGACATTTTCATTTTTTCATGGACCACGTGTGTACTATCCAATGGAATTGTCATTTAGTGACGCCACGCAGCTTTAGATCATATAAAAGTGAACTGTATACTTTTTATCATCCATTTCTGCAGTGTATTAAGATTATAAATGTTGGAGATACCTTATCTACAATTAACACCAAGCAATTAAACAAGACGAGGTAGGTGTTTTTTGTCTTTGCACACGTATATTTCTAAATTTTGATTAAAAGTAATATGTGAAACCATGTCTAACATATTCAGCAACCATTTCTATCTTTATGTACCAAATTTTAACATTTCTAGAAGTACCTATTAATTATTATTAAATTTTAAAAATGCTATGGTGATCGACCGACCACGCTACTAACTTTAGAGTTCGTTTTCGGCTGTTCAATGTTGCCGCGCCGTTAATTATCGATATTCGTGTATAATGTTAAAAATTTAAGTTACAGTTTAATGAATTTCTACATCTTATCATCCTTTAGTTAATTTAATGTGACACTATGTACTAGTGTTTATTGAAATGTCTTCAAACAGTATTGTATTAAATTATTCAAGGGTACAGATAAAAAAACATGTCAGCGCGTCAGAATGCTTGCAGCCCATGTTACCATGACGATGACAAGTGTTTGTGTCTCACTGTCACTGTAATCGAACTCAGATAGCTTCTATTCAAACATTATTAGTAGGTCTAGGTATAAATTAGAATTACCGTAAAGATAATTTTTAAGATGCATTATTGGATATTCTATTTAATTCTGATAGTGACAGTGATGTTATGACTGGAGACCTAATGCATAAGGCTTTAGGCATCTGGGTTCCCTCATCCCTCCCACCCACACTTTACTTTCTTGCTGGCGTATCTCCGTCTCGGGGCTTCCGTCTATCCACCACATATTTTCTTCTTTTTTTTCTTTTCTTTTTTCCTCTTCTGTTCCAAACCTCCCACTTAGTTATTCGCCATACAGTTCCTGTACTCTAGTCAGTTGGCATTCGCTATGTCCTACCTTACCTCCAGAATTTTCTTATTAATTAGCCCCAATTATGCCTGGCAATTGGTACAGTATATTCAACAGATGCGTCTTGCCTTCCCGAACACAAAAAAGTATAATTTGTATGGTGTTTTATCATAAATAAGTGAAATAATTAATAATTAGACAATTAAATTACAAGTAAATTATGCAAATTAGCCACCATTTTGAATATTAATTAGCCCCAATTATGCCTGACAATTGGTACAGTATATTCAACAGATGCGTCTTGCCTTCCCGAACACAAAAATGTATAGTTTGTATGGTGTTTTATCATAAATAAGTGAAATAATTAATAATTAGACAATTAAATTACAAGTAAATTATGCAAATTAGCCACCATTTTGAATATTAATTAGCCCCAATTATGCCTGACAATTGGTACAGTATATTCAACAGATGCGTCTTGCCTTCCCGAACACAAAAATGTATAGTTTTATGCATATATTATCATAAATAACTGAAATATTTCATAAAATGCTAGTTCTGCTTCAATTCTTGGTCACAACTTTCATCATCAGTCCGTTCATATTTTATTATATGTTCCCATGTAATTATCTTTTCCTGAAATTTCGACAAAAAAAATTCATAACTTTTCACAGAATCGACCTACAGACTTGGTTGAGGCATCGTTGAATTGCAAATTTCAAGGGCTATCTAACTGTGGTGTTTATAATGTTATAAACCCAATTTGAAAATTTAGTGCTAATACCTAATATGACTGACACTATTGACACTGACACTCACCTTATTGAGAATTTTCTGCAGGATACACTTTTTTAACTCCGAAAGGAACTTCATGAATATATCATTCGAACTGACATGCTTCCTTCTCCATATACTCACATAAATACGATGAAAATTGCCCTGAACATCTTCTACCCTGAATTCTAAATTCTCTTTTAACACTACCCCGATAAACCCTCCATAGTATTTGTATCGTCTGCTCCTGTTCGATTCTTTCCTTCTGCTACTGTATACCACTGCGCATGTCCCTTATTCATAGCACAGCACTCTAATAAAACATCCCCGACGGCAGATGCCATGGGACCTACCTACCTACAAGGCAATCCCAAAATAAAGGTCAGAAAACACATAGAAACTAAAGCAAATGTCACAGTGGAGAACTATAATGTAGTGTTGTAATCAATAGATCTATGTGCATTCGTCACCAGCATTAACAATAACGAACATTTATTACACGTACGAAACTTGGGAAATTCAAACGGTGTCAAAACAATAAGTTATAGGCAAGACTTTTTAAATCATCATATCAGCGATGCCACAACATGGGTTATTTTTTTTAGATATGTTGGTCGTCGTTTGTATAACTGGATTTATTTTGGCCAAATTTGCTTTAAGCTATGTTTGTTGCTACAGAATAATTTTACGTAGGGCCTATACCATGAACAGCTAAAAGACCAAATCAAGAGGTGCTAAGATCAATAAACGTCGAAGAGGGCTGGCTCTTTAACAAGAAAGATGTGAGGGTTTTTTTTGGTCATATCAAGAGAAATAACAGCATAATAATAATAATAATAATAATAAAAGCTGTTAACAGCAGCAGGTAAAGAGAGCGCCAAAGACGACGATAGTGCAGTGATATATCAGATTGTTTATACATGTCTTTAGCTGTGGTACTTCAACTCGCCCAGAATCGCGGAGTGTTCAGAGGTCAAGTTCTAGAAGTTCATAAGGAAGGTCAAGTTCTAGAAAGAATGTCACATGATGATATGTTTGTTGCTATTTTTTTAGGAATATCATAGAAAGGACGGAGAAATCATCCCCACCCTTATCTATTTTCAAAAGCGTCACCAAATGTGCCATGGAAGCGACGAAATTGCGCACTAAACTTAGCGAATTTTTTGTTACGGCCTGTTATCTATTGTTTATCCCCAGATGGACGCTGGTAATAGCATCCACAGTTTCCGTTAAGCGTAGGGGTGGGAGCTGTAAGTTTCTGTTCAAGGCCAGATATGACGCCTGAGTCCGTGTTTGTGGAGGGTTGTCGTGATGTTATCGATCCATCTCTTCCTCCGTCTTCCGTTGGCTCTGTATCTAGATGATAGTTTGTTATAAGCTCTCAATAGTATTTGGTTTGGGTCCATTCTCATTAAGTGATTAACCCACTTTATCTGCTGACGTTCTATATAGGGCCTATTCGATACAAGACACTATTCATACTCTTTTTTCTGATATCCCCGTTTCTTACTCTGTCTAGTTTGGTGACCATATCTGAATCTTCATCTCACATGTGATACTTTTTCTCTGCTGCGAAGTTGTTGAAGACTTTTTTTAAGGTATAGGCCCTAATATTAGTAATAAGACCTATAACCCATCAGGGTTGTATGGGTGCAACACTGGATACATCATCAATCAGATTTAATAAAGGCAGTAATAAATTCATTTCAAGATGCAGATGGTGTCAATGAGGTTGAGAAAGTACACATACAGAGAATCTTAGAAATGGGAGTATTCAGAGGTGAGGGGAGGAAAAGTAATTTTTTTGGAAATTCCCGAAGATCACACAATCAACACCTGACCGGAACTATGAGTCTACATACACTGGGATGGCTGCTGGAGCTGAGGGCGGAGCACTTATGGGAATGTCCCGCGTGCCGTGAATCCAGTTTCTAATCAAGAATACATCATCAATCACAAAAATTGAAGCGGTGTAGAAAAATCATGCCCAGACCATTCCTTGCTGCTATCAATGCAGGATTTTCTTTATCGTCGCTTCTCCTTCTACTCTCAACTGTTCCTTGCAAAATAATTTTAGAAATGTAGTTGTATCCTGTTTCATGCCAAATATAAACAAGTTTATGCCGTTTCACCACTGATAAAAGTGGTTCCTGATAACCTACAAGTTTGTTTATTTGCTGCCGGACTAATTTATTTATTCTGTATTCTACATAATTAACTCTTAACAAAAAGTGTGTACTCAAAAGAAGCCTGAATTCCTCTTTCCGTGTCTGCATTTAGTGTCTAGTTTTCACATCTGTATAAAAATATTCCACCGGATGTATCGGGCCATTTGCGCAAATAAAACGGCGAACAACGCATTTCCATTGCAATACATTGATAATACTCTATAAAAGTTAGTTCGTGGACATAACATATATAACTTGAGATATACAGATGACACTGTTCTGATTGCCAAACGCGAAAAAGACCAACAAGAACTAATGAAAAGCAAAGACGAATGACTTTTTTAAAACAAAAATATGTCAGCCGCGATGATTGTGAGGAACACAATCCAGACGCGTGCAAGATCAAAGCAAATGATTCAAACAGTTCCACCAATTCAAATAGTTAGGAACAACAGTGACATCAAATGGAAGAAGTTCTACAGAACTACGACACAGAATAGGGCTGGCAAAAACAGCATTCATATAAATTAAGAATATACTGTGCAATATGTCCATGTTGATAAAGATGACATTCTTCAGAGCTACACAACACCGATTCTAACATATGGATGCTTGTCTTGGGCAATAAATAGTACAATGATCATAGACCAAAGATGTTTTGCAGGAAAACACTTTAGCGGAAATCGTTGTCGCACAATTTGGTGGTCATAACACACTATTCATAAATGCTATTACAAAACGTAAACAAATGAAAAAAGTGACAGAGATCATTGTTCAAGCGCAATTTCACACACTAGATGATGACGTTATCATGTGATAAACTTATCAGCCGCATGTGTTCTATCTTGTGTTAGGGTTAGATCTTAGGGTTAGGATCAGCGCCTAGGGTTTGGATTAGGTGTTATAGTTAGGGGTTGGCTCTAGATTGTCGGTCCAGACAAGTGCTTTGAAGTCATTCTCCAACGCATTGCAAAATATTGACCTCCAGAAAATGTTTAATAAGAAACAACCCTAATTATAACCGTAATACTTAACCGTAACACATAACCCAACCCCTAACTCCTAATCATAACCCTAGCTCCTAATCCTTCCCCTAAGATCTAACCCTAACGCATGACGGAACATATGCGGATGACAATTTTATCCCACTTCATCATTTAGTGTATGGAATTCTGCTCAAGTTTCAAAATTTCACACGTTCATCATCATCAGGTGCCGTACCGGCTGGCGTATGCGATCATGGCTCTCCACATCTCTCTATCTCCAGCACTATGTATCAAGATCATTGTTGTTTGGCTACCGTGCCAGGTTGTCAAACCGTCTAATATTTTCTCACGTTGTCACCCTCTGTCTCTGTTGTCTTCAATCGTGCTTGTTGTAACTATGTTCTCTAAACCTCCATGTCTCATGAAGTGGCCAAAAAATTAAGATTGTCTTTTTCTTAGACTGTCGAACTGGAGACTGTCGAACAACTACTACTGCAGTGCCCAAAACTAACAGACATCCGACAAAAATTACTACCACCACTTCCAGCTATACACAACACACTCTACACAACTGCACCACAACTGAGGAAAACGTGGATTCGCCAGAAGGGCTATGGGCTGTCAAGAGCTTCCTGCTCACAGCGAAAGGGATTGAATCATCATCTTATATTATTGATTAAGGTCCGTTTCACATTTGACTTTTTTAACATTTCCACATTCGTTTTTCTGGCAGTCCATGGTATTCACATCATTCTTTTGTTGTACGTAAATATTTGAATTGGTAGAGCCTGTTTTAATACTATATATCACAATACAAACTTTAAAAAAAACATATTTCGTTGGTGCGAAACGGGGGTTGGTCTGTTACATTTTACCCAATAAATAAACAAGATATTGAAAATTAGAGGCAACGGAAATGTGGTTCTGTATAAGATGTTGATAGTATGGACAACTTGAAAGACCAACAAAGGGGTACTGAAAAAGTCAAATGCAAGACGGGAGTTTTGCTTAATAATATCATAAAGAGACAATCTTTAGTTTTTGGACATGTTATAAAACAAGGATGTCTGTAAAACATAGTTACAACATACAAGATAGAAGGCAAGAGATACAGAGAACGCCAACGCGAGAAAATATTAGAAAGACTGGCATTGTGCCATGGTCGAGTCAACATTACTCCTGATAAAAGATACTGCAGAGAATTGTAGAGATCCATGATCGCCTACACCAGTCGGCACGGTATCTGATGATGATTAGCTAGAGCCCTGAATTTATTTTATTATTTTTATTAATTTGTATAACCATGTTTTATATATGTGTTTTGTTTTGTTACTGAACAATCTGGTGTTATTTCTAAAACATTAATGGCAACACTGGTCATCATCACTAGGTGCCGTATCACAGAGAAACATATTGTGTCTCTTGCTTGGTGTTGCATTCTGCTATATTGTAACCTGTCCATCAGAAGCAGTGGTACTTCCAGTGCTGTTATAAACTAGCGAAACATGGACTGTGTATAGACGTCATGTGAGGAAACTCAATCACTTTCACACAACTTGTCTCAGAAAAGTTATGAACATCAGATGGCAAGACAAGATTCCACATACCGCTGTCCTTGACAGATCTGGTATTCCCAGCATTGACACTATCCTGATGCAGACACAGATTTGTTGAGCGGGTCATTTGGTACGTATGCTAGACCATCGCCTGTCAAAGATACTTCTCTTTGGTGAGCAGGAGAAGGATACACGATCTTAAGGTTGCCAAAAGAAGCGCTACAATGACTCGTTAAAGATCTCACTGAAAGCGTTTGAAATAGACCAAGACATCTGGGAAGCACAAAATAGGTATTAATGGCGCTCTACAGTCAAAAATGCGCATCCTCTTGTGAAAAGAGGAGAAATGCTGCAGAGCAACAGCAAAGAGTAGCCAGAAAGTCACGGATATACCAAAATCCGTCTACAGTGGTCATTCCATGTCCGAACTGTCCAAGGGCATTTACAGCTTGAATAGCCACCTATGAACTATTATGCATGGTCATAATTCTGACTGAATATTTAAAAGTGGATGTAAAAATGGCCATCATCACTTGTGATGGACGAACACACATGAACCTGTCCATCTCATGATGGTTCCCTCCCACTTGCATCGCCGCCCCTAGACTTTACCCTCAAGTAAGGTCTTCAACAATGTGTTCTTTCTATTAAAATGTCCAAAATACATTATTTTTTGTTTTTTTATTTCCTTTAAAATGTTTGTTGTTTTTTTTCATACGACGTGTTGTTCGAACCGCTGTGTTCGTTTGATTATCGTTCCATGAAATTCCCCATGCTCTTCTATATATCCATATCACAAAGAGCATAAATTCTGTCTTCTAGTTGTTTGCTCATTGTCCATGTTTTTGAACCATACATGAATATAGAATAGATGCAGCATTTTGTAATTCTCATTTTCAGCTTGCTGATAATTTGTTTATATGGCAATATTTTTCTCATGTCATTGAAAATACTTTTAGCAATTCCTTTTCTTTCACCTTGATTCAGATCTAGGTCTACCATCATTTGTGATGTTGACATACAGTAATGTAGAATTAATGTGGCATTTTATTCAAAACATACAATAAGCACAATATAATTTTTAGCACTGAAAATGAAAAATCGATATCCATTTCAAAATCGAATCCACATGATTAGTTTTTAAAATTTTAAATCCAAGTTTTGCCAAATCTATTGGAATCATTGTTTTTTTTTGGGGGGGGGGGGGGGGGTGGGAACTAAAATAAAACGACACCTACTGACATAAGGAACATGAGTGGCAAACTCCTGCTCCTTGGAGATTCTATCAACGACAAATTCTTATCTCCATGGTAACGTTAAATTTTTTTTTAGGAACAGCATCACGTCACTGGCTAGATATTCCCATAAATGTTCAGCATAACATTGCCATATTGGGTGCTTTTCGCATCATATCTGGTGTTTATCTGAAGCCAAAATTCTTGAAATGGCGCGGCCTCACTAGTTTTGTATAAAAAAAATTTGATGCGTTTTAGTGTATTTTGTCGTTGTTTAGAGCATTTTTGGTGCTTTTTAACTCGTCAAATAATTTAGTTAGTCGTCGGATCATCATCACTGCAAACTGCACACGTCCATAGTTGCTCCGATCGATCCCTGAGTTCATCCGCCATTACACTTCTGCTGACAGTCTCCGTCCTCTGCTGGTAGACCATCTATCTTCATAAGAATTTTATCAAGACTTAAGTGGGGAATGGACAAAATATGCTGGAAAATGTTGACCTATATCAGTCTTTATATGACTGGGTAATCATACCCTATTTGCGAATATTCTAATTTCGTCAATTGCCCTTAGGTTTGGTTTTTTAATCGAGGATTCGTCCAGAATGTGGCCCCTTCACATTTTAGGCATACCGCTATTGAAATACACATGTAAGAATTAGACGGCAGGTACGCTCAGAGGATGAGACACCGCATTCATAAGAAGCACGACGTGAGCCAATGTAACGATATCGATGATTGATTTAGTTCCTATTTTCCATAGCCAATGTAGTGCTTTCAATGTTTGATTTAGTTTCTAATTTTTCGTCTTCTCATGCTTGTATTTTGCTGTTACAATGTGTTTTATGCTTTGTTATTTTTATATATGTATGCCGCCCGTGTGTTGCTGGGGCCCGAAAGGGGAGTAAAGAATAGCAACACTGTTTACCTTCCAGGCATGTCGTAAAAGGCGACTAAGTAGGTTATGGGATGGAGTTGGTTGTCCCATTACATATAGGGTCAGTGACCCAAAGCCATGCTGAAGTCGAATGTGTCGGGCCGAAAGGCGCAGATATCGCAGCAATGATGCAAACCATGACACAACGCATTCCGTTCTCCGGACTACATCCTGCTAATCTGCAGGAGTTTGAGAACGAACGCAGAAGAAGAAGAAGATATATATATATAGAAGAAGAGACCCCTCATAGAGGCAACAGTGACTCAGGACGTGCCAATCCTTTTGACTTGAAGATTTGGTTGCATGCACGGAGCAATATAGAAGTTCGCCATAACCAGTAGTAAATTGTAGTGGTTGAAACATACCTTCCTGGTGATGTTTGTTTTGCGTTCGCTCCATTATAACCAGCACGGATAACCGTGCGATTTCCGCCGGGAGCGTGATTACGTTGTGCCACCGCTATGCGCCTTGTAGGCCTAGCACATCCGATTTTGGCATGCCTTGACAAATCGGGTAGGCTACCCTAGCCTGTGACAGCTTTCCTATCTGTCGCCAGGCAGCGAATGTGTACTGACTCTACGCCGAGACGGTTTGTCCTTCACGTCTGTCTTGCATTTCCGCAGCCAGAGAACTTGCTTCGTTTAATTAGACGTAGTGTGCCCGTGCTCATCGGGTACTGAACCTTTTCTCGTCCTCAAGCCTGGTTCCGGTTTAGGAAGAACTTTAGAGAAGAGTTTGGCTCGGGCTCGTTCGCCTTCTTAGCCGAAATGTTGCTCACCAAAGTCGTGAGCCCCTCGTCCAAGTCTGTATCTGTACACATTTAGGAACGTTAGGGACTTGCGTTTTGTTATAGAGCTGAACAATGCTTGTCACCTCGGACTGCTATGACTGTGCCCGTCGAGTACTGAACCTTTTATCTCCGTGAGCATGCTTTCGGTATAGGAAAGACTCGACAGTAGAGTTGGGCCCAGGCTGGGATCACCGGTACCTAGAAGCTTGTATCGAGCAAACAGCGCTTTAGTTCCGATTTCATCGAACCGTTTTCCGTGCTCTTTGCACATGACGCTGCCCTCTAGCACTGTGCATCTTTCTCAGTGTACTCATTGTGCTTTTATATTTTTGGGACAGCTGCCTGCTTCACACCGACTACATTGGCCGCACTCCAATGCTTCTACCGAACTTACTAGCTTCACTGTATGTCGACAGTGTTGCTGCATGTGTTGGTACAGGGGTGTCGGAGATATTGCCTGTCTTTTTGTGGTAAAATCTCCATCTGTTACCTCCACATTCACGGACACGATCCCCAAAAGGTTTAGCCAGAATCAGCAGGAGCCGCTGTATTTCTGTTACCAGGGTGCGCCACGAGGAGGCACTTTTGGGATCTTGGTTATCTGTTTAACCATGGGTCCGCCAAGAGCAATGCATTCCCTTTGCACCCCCTGGTGGTGTGATAGTTATTCTCTGGCTCTTTCCCGGGGTGGACCAAAAATCCACAGACTTCCCAGTATTATAATGCCAGTAAAACAAATAGTATTTACCAACGAGATCGGATTGCCTCGATTATCAAGGTCCACAGAAGGCAGTGAGTAACCAGACTGCTCAGTGCGAGAAATTAGCTTCTGGAGCACATCAAAAACAACAATACAAACACAGACATGCCCAATACACAACACAGCAACAACACCTACACAAGCACCAAAATAATAAAACCAGAAAACCTTGGAGGGAGAACCAGTAGAGTCAAGATTATCATAGAATAACGTCTTCCCTTAACATCATACAATTGAACATCTGAGGTATAAGAAACAAAAACATAGACTACACACTCACAAGATACATGTGATCCTCCAAGAGACTATACACAAAAACACTGACCAATATCTGTCAGAATAAACCGGATATGCCTGTAAGTGTACCAACTGCATTGTCAGAATTACTTATATCAGGAATGGCATTCAGGGGGGACGTGTCACCAAGCTAACAGCCCATCCCGCAGACATGCAGAGGGCGACCTTCTGGCACACTGGAGGAAAATACATAATCTACAACATATACATCCTACCTAAAACCGGCTATGCCTGTAAGTGTACCAACTGCAGTGTCATAATTACTTATATCAGGAATGACCTTCAGGGGGGAACTTGTCCCCAAGCTAACAGCCCATCCCGCAGATATGCAGAGGGCGACCATCTGGCACACTGGAGGAAAATACATAATCTACAACATATACATCCTACCTCAAACCGACTATGCCTGTAAGTGTACCAACTGCAGTGTCATAATTACTTATATCAGGAATGACATTCAGGGGGGACTTGTCACCAAGCTAACAGCCCATCCCGCAGATATTCAGAGCGCGACCATCTGGCACACTGGAGGAAAATACATAATCTACAACATATACATCCTACCTCAAACCGACTATGCCTGTAAGTGTACCAACTGCAGCGTCATAATTACTTATATCAGGAATGACATTCAGGGGGGACTTGTCACCAAGCTAACAGCCCATCCCGCAGATATGCAGAGGGCGACTATCTGGCACACTGGAGGAAAATACATAATCTACAACATATACATGGCAACATGCAATTTACCGGACATTCAATCAACACAATTTCTCAAAGCAATACTCGCTGGTGACTTTAATGGCCACTCACCCCATTGGGGTTACGAGAACCGCAATAAAACAGGAAGATATATAGAGGAACTCTGTGAAACAACAAACCTGTCAGCCCCTCAAGATGTAAAGTCTGTACCAACACATAAGAGCCATCTACCTTTCAGATGACCTGACTTCGCTATCTGTTCATCTGATATAATAGACTTGCTCTCTATAAATCCTTGATTACATTGGAAGTGGCCATAGACCAATCCTCACCACCATAACTACATCCAACAAAGCATATTTTCAACAGAAAATTCGCTGGAATTTTGGAAAGGCAGATTGCAAACTATTCCAAGAAACATCTGATTTACTGCTATGTAATATTAACAGCAATGGCGTAGAAACACTTACTGCTGAGGTGACAAAAGCTATCCCCAATTACGCATCTCAAGGGGAAATCAATCAAGCACGTGTCATGCCGAATGGCGTAGGCGATCACGTTTCTCCACGACTCTCTGTCTCTTGTGTTGCCAATAAGCTCGGTTGGTGAGCTTCTACCGTGCCACAATACAAGTCCATCTAGTAACTTTTCTCTTTGTCATCCCCTATCTTTTCTCCCCTTGATCTTTCCAGTGGTTATTAAGTGTTCAAACTGTGCTCTTCTCAGCACATGCCCTAGAAACCTTGACATATGAACCCAAAAGCTACCGTCCCATATCCCTAACACCATGTATTTTGAAATTGGCTGAAAGAATGGTTAACGTACGACTGTACTGGTTCCTCGAGAGCTCACACATCCTCTGCCATGAAAAGACTGGCTGCAGAAAAGGCAGTTGCACAGATGACATTATTTAGGTTGACACAGAAAATTCTTGATGGATTCCAGGACAACAAACACACTGTAACCATCTTCTTTGACTTGCAACATGCCTATGACCGAGTCTGGAGAAAGGGACTCTTGATGAAGATAACTAAGATGGGAATTAGTGGAAAGCTATATAACTGGATAAAATATTTCCTCATTGACAGAACAATTCAGGCAAACGTCCGTGTGTTAAAAGTAGTAAAAGACGACTAAGGAGGTTATGGGATGGAGTTGGCTGTCCCATCCCATATAGGGTCAGTAACTCAAAGCCATGCTGAAGTCGGATGTGTCATGCCGAAAGGCGCAGATATCGCAGCAATGTTGTAAACCATGACACAACGCATTCCGTTCTCCCTACATCCTGCTAATCTGCAGGAGTTTGAGAACGAACGCAGAAGAAGAATTCAGGCAAATAATGAATAATGCAATCTCATTTAAAGAAATTCTAGAGTAAGCCTTACCACAGGGTTCTGCTTTGAGCTGCACCCTCTTTCTCATTTACATTAATGACCGTACCAAACATATCACAGCTGAAAGAGCCCTCTATGCTGATGACCTAACAATATGGAGAGCCATGATAATGTTGAAAGTATAGCCAAAAGACTAAATTGAGATTTAAGAAGACTACACGAGTACTGTCTAACATGGATGCTGGAAATAAACTGTGAGAAAACTGTCTATACCATCTTTAACAAGAGTCATAAAATAGCCAAAGGAAATACCAGTCTATGGTTCGATACACAGAAATTGCCAAGAGAAGTACATCCCACATATCTTGGAGTCACGCTTGATCGGCTGCTCACCCTCAAGAAACATGTAGAAAATGTCAGGAATAAAGTAGTTAAAGGTTACAGCTAATGGAAAGACTCACTGGCACATCTTGGGGATCAGACAAGGATACCCTTAGAGGACTATATCTTAGTTACATAAGTTCAACTTTAGAATAAAACAGTGCACTTCTGACAACATGTTCCAAGACAAATGTAGAATCTCTAGACATGGTGCAGAAAAATATCCTACGCCTTATCAGTGAAACAATGAGATCTACACCAACTGCTGCATGTGAAACACAAACAAATGTAGAACTGCTTGAGATACCGAGAGATATGGCTGCAATGGAGGCGTATGAAAGAAGCAAAAGAATGAACAAAGAACATCCAAATAAACAACTTCTAGAAAACTGGCAACTAAACCACAGAATAAAACAAAAGTCATTCCTCAGCTATGTCAATGAAATAAAAGACAGCTATCACCGCCCAGACAAAAATTGCAAAGAGTAGAAAAATGTTTACCACCACACGCATGTTTTAAATTGTGGGAAATCAAGACATAATTAAAAGATAATAACAACGAAAAGTTCCAACCTAGTAAGTCTTATGAAAGAAACACAGAAAACAATAGGCCAGAAAACAAAAAACCCAGAACAATGGATTCATGTTTATACTGATGGGGCTTCTTTTAAAGCCACTATATAGAATATTCAGACAAAACATATAATGACTTATTTGATGCATGTAGGGAGATGTTCTAACTATGAAACCGAAATAACAGCACTAGAAATTGCCTGTATCACCTCAAGACCATATTTGATGTTTTTTCATCAAAATTCCAAATTAGTGTGATTTTTACAGACTACATGCCCGCTCTTCAAGCACTAGAATGTGATGGACATTGCAAGCCAGAGCTAGTTGAAATATATCATCCTGCCAACCAGCTGCTTACATCTTATGAAGTCAGCATTGTTATGTAGTTATACTGCAACCAACCAACCATCTTTTCACAGGTGATATGTTGTCAGCCTATCTCCCAACTTTCATTAATCACCTCCCACGGAGGCTAGAAAGAAAATAGTAGCCCTGCTCTCTGCGCATTGGACTAGCAGCAGCACATGTTCCTGTAGACCACATGGTGTGAGGAATAGAAGAGATTTTTCATTCATTACCTGTACCAACAAGATCATCATCACCATCAAGTTTCGTCTCCACAGCGAAGGTTGGCTGCAACAAACCTCCAACATGCCCTATATCTTGTTTTGGTGGTGCACTCTGCTAGACTGTAACCTTTCCATCTTGTGATGTTACTCTCCACTTGTATCTCTGCCTACCTCTTCCCTTTGACTTCACTCTCAACTAAAGTCTTCAACAAGGTGTCATGTCTTTTAAGGTGTCCAAAATATTTTATTTTCCTGATCTTTATTTCTCTTAATAATTCTTTCTTCATACGAAGTGTTGTTAGAACCTCTTTGTTTGTTTTCTTCTCTTTCCATGATTTTCTCCTTATTCTTCTATATATCCACATCTCTAAGACATCAATTATGTCTTTCTATAGTTTGTTTAGTGTCCATGCTTCTGAGTCATACATTAATATGGAATAAATGTAAAATTTTATAATTCTCATTTGTTCATAACATACATAGACCACATCTGCAAAGTAGCAAAGATAACGGAAGAAACAATCTGAAGGATAACTTAAACGAACTACTTTTTGCAGATGACCAAGCACTAGTGACATCATCAGAAGAGGAACTACAAAGACAAATAGATAGAGTACATCAAACTTAAAATATTTTACATACCTTTAACATGAAGATAAATATTGAAAAGACCGAAGTAATGAAGATAGGAAGAACAGAAAGAAACACCAATGCATATATTGAAAACAACAGACCTAACCAAGTGACAGAATTCACATACCTAGGAAGTAATATAACAACAGACGGTAAGAGAATAAAGAAATACACAATAGATGCAGTAAAGCATACCAAGACCTAGGACAAATGACACCAATATTCAGAAACAAAAACGTAGATTTAAACACCAAAATAACACTATTCAAAACGATTATTATGCCAACGCTGTGATACCAAAGCCAAACATGGACAACGATAGCACAAACCACATGTAAACTTGTGACAGCTGAGATGGCATGCTTACACAGAATCCTAGGAATATCGCTAAGAGATAGGGTGAGGAATGAGGACATCCGACAAAACACCGGCACCACCCTAATCTTGGAATACATCAAGGCAGACCTAGAGGCCGACCATTAAAACGATGGACCACTGAAATAAGAGAGGCGACAAATTCCACAATATACTCAGCACACAAGAGGGCCGTCTCCAGAAAACTCTTCTACCCGTGACGCCGGAAAACAAAAGGTTTCAGCGAATAGATAGATAGATAGATAGATAGATAGATAGATAGATAGATAGATAGATAGATAGATAGATAGATAGATAGATAAACATATGGAAAAACAACGAAATAGAAACAAAACTGCTAATGCTACGAACTTTTATTTTTCCGGTTGCAACATACAGCTGTGGAACATGAACCCTAAGTAAAACCCAGCGGCAAAGAAGATCAACTCCTTTGGGATAAAATTCCGTTTTGCATTTTCCAGCAACGTATTCTTAACATTGACGTAGGCGCTTGGGAGAGCCTCGCTCAGGATAGAACGGCTTGGCGTTACAGCATTAGAACGGGAGCACTAGCGGCAGAAGAATTCAGACAAGAAACTGCAAGATAGAAGCGGACACGTAGAAAAGAAAAAACATCTCAACCTCACACAGATACCTTCTATTGTTGTCAATTCTGTAAAAGAATATTTTGTGCGCGCATTGGACTTGCTAGTCATTTAAAAACGCACTATTAACTTTATTATTTTATTATTTATTGTTATTATTATTATTATGGTTGCGTTTTTGGTCATCATCGATCACGACGGACGAACATCATCATCATCATCATCATCATCAATGTTGTCAGTCTATCGTCTTCATGGTGGAAGTCTATCAACTTCCTCCTCCCATGTGCTCTGCTCTCCATTATACACAGAAAAATCGGGTATCCTAATCATATTCACAGGATGAGCAACTGCCGCATGGAAACTTTCACAGGGTGCTAGAAGAAGATAACAAATACAGTAGAACCTCTCTATAGCACATTATTTTATAATACATTTTCTTATATAACAACATTTCATAATCCCAAAGTGTATTTATTCTATACATATCGTTTATACTGTCTATACCAATTTTTTTTAAAAATTACATAGCCTACATATATTGTCGCCCTAGACCAAGTTATTATAGCGAGATTCTACTGTATTAACATTTGAACACATCACAAACTAAAAATGAGAATTACAAAATGTTACATCTATTCTACATTAATGTATGGCTCATAAACATGGATGATGAAAAATAAATTAGAAGATATAATTAATGTCTTTGAGATGGGGGTATATTGAAGAGTACCACCAAAGACGGATGTGTCACGCCATTGGGGCAAATATAACGGCGACATAACACATTTCCATTCTCTAGACTACATCTGGAAATATAGGACCATTGTCCTGCTAAAATATAGATCCAACGGGAGTTTGAGAATGAATGCTGAAGAATAAAAATAGGGAGAGTTGCATGTAAAGATAAGCAAACGAACAAAGAGGTTCAGACAAGACTGCGTGATGGAGATACACTTATTTAGTTAGAACCAAGTGAGATATGCAAGAGCATTTATACTAATAGCCAATGTGAAGTAAGAACAAATACAGGGGTGTTCAATAAGTTCAAAATCCAATCGTGAGTTCTTCAGGTGTGTGTCCTATCTCCTGTACTTTTTATAACATATACCGACCATGTCTGTAAACTAACAAGTACTAATGAAGATAACATAAACGACAAATTGAACGAACTACTCTTTGCAGACGACCAAGTACTAATAGCGACATAAGAAGACATATTGCAAGACATATTGCAAGACTCCACACGTCAAAAATTAAACATGAAGATTAATATTGAAAAGACCGAAATAATGGCACTATCTCCATCGATAATAAACACCGTAAATAGGTAAGGGAGTTCACTTACTTAGAAACCATTATATCGAGTGAAGGCAAAAACAGTAAAGAGATACAAAATAGATGCAACAAAACATACCAGATCCTAGTACAGGTGACACATATTTTTAAGAACAAAAATGTAAACATAGACACTTAAGTTGCATTATACAAGTAGTGACGTCCCATAACTATGCTACCAGTGGTGACGTCCATTGATGGAGGATGTTTCTCTAATCAAGTCTGGGTCATTCCGTCGATCTTTGGATTAATTTACTAATATTGTAAAGTCCAGTCCGATTTCTGTAACAGAAGTAAGTTCATTCCAATTCTTTTTATTCAAACAGCCAGGGGTAGACCAAAAGAAACACCCAGAAGAACAATACTTAGATAAAGTAAAACAATCAATGTCCATGCTATTCAAGAACTGCACAGAATAGCTTTGAACAGACAGAATTGGAGAGATCTGACCTCTGCCCTAACTTCAGCACAAAAGGAAAATGAATGAATGAATGCTATCAGTGCCAAACCTAGACAATGACAGCACAAGACAAAAGAAAATTGTGATCATAGAAATGGCATGTCTGCGAAGAAAACTCTGACTGTTATTAAGAGATATAATTAGAAACGATATCAGACAGATAACCAAAACAAGACAAAATTAGAAACGATAACACCAGACGTAACCAAAACAACTTCAGATGTGGAACACATCAAAAGACAACAGATCAAGTGGTTTTCACACACTTCCAAACTACCAACAAACATCATGCCACATATGGCCAAGACCATATGAATTACGGCTATAAAAACCAGAGGGAGACCATGTAAAATATGGACCACAGAATTTAAAAAAAAACAACGCCACATGAACAAGCTTACGAACAGCACACAAGAAAACCGTCTCCAGAGAACTCTTCTACCCCTGACGCCGCAAGGCAAACAAGGGCCGCAGCGTATAGATAAATAGAACCAGGTGAGAGCAGTCTTCTTAAGATTATTCATCGCACCAGACTTCGAACACCAGTATATTCCAAGCGATCTAGTTGCTTTTGTAATAGCGTTCCAGTTATTTCCCCGTCTGCACACCAGAATATCTTCTGTACAGAATAATGTTATTACTGGTCTATTGCTGTTTCCTTATTGTTACTGTGTAGACATTGATCAGTGATGGTGAAAGATGAGCAGTACTTAGATGCCGGGTACATTGTAATAGGCTCCGGTGGTAAAATACCACATTGTAGTATGAATACTGAATACCATATTATGTGTATGTTCTACATATTTTATTCGTTATTTCTTGTATAGATATACAAATATATTACAATAAACAGAAACTACAGCAGTGAAATTTTTATTGAGATCGACTTTTCTCGAATACCTGCGTTATGTTATCTGGGAATGACATTAGATAGCAGTCTGCTTCAAAGGTCTATGGGCATTGAGATTAATGGCAGATTTTGATATTCCATAATATCTACTCGTGTGTTATATCAGGGACTTATTATTTCTAGTATG
This sequence comes from Meghimatium bilineatum, assembly GCA_034231615.1. Lineage (NCBI taxonomy): Eukaryota > Metazoa > Mollusca > Gastropoda > Stylommatophora > Philomycidae > Meghimatium > Meghimatium bilineatum. Next base: position 31,164,761 of record CM067322.1, read on the forward strand.
TAATACCAGTGTGCAATATTCATGGTTTGTGATACACAGATTGCCAGACTAGACACGATTCAGAATGAGGTCATGCGTATCATCTTGCGATGTACCACGGATACACGAGAAAAGAATGGTGGGACTTATGGAACAACTCAATTGTTCAGAGCATTACATGATATACTGCCCTAGCCATGCTGGGGTCAGAGGAAACGAGAGAGCCAACTTATTTGCAAGAAAATCGGTGATAGATGGCACAATGCTGAGAAGAGATCAGACTTAATATAAATTAGACTTAATCAAGGCAGTAACAATGATTAAATATGGTCTGATCTTTATAGGCAACCACGTCTTCTGTTGATCTGTGTTGTCGGAAGCCACTCTGTTGTGCTGCTATTGGTGGTTTTTCCCCAAGGTTCCACATGAGTCTTTTGTTGGCCATTTCCCCCAAATTTGTATGCCCTTACAGCTGAGGGGACTGACTAGTCTATAGCTACTTGAATTGAGTTTGTCTTTTCCTTGCTTTAGAATGGGTACCACGAAAGCTTCTTTCCATGCAGTGGGCACCTGTCTTGTTCTCCAGCTAGTGTTTACTGCCTTTAGAAGCTTTACCTTTGCCTTAGGCCTCAGTTTCATAAGCATTTCATTGGTAACCACATCTTTACCTGGTGATTTCTTGAGTTTGAGGTTATGAAGTGCTTCTCCTAGCTATTTCTGTAAACTTTGACAAAATTTACTCCTCTATCTTCATGGGCATTTCCTTTAGTCCATGAATTTCATTCTTAACTTATTGTTTTTTTCCTTTCTGTTTTAGTATGTTTATCTGGCTCACGGTTGCATAAATGTTTTATTTTATGAGAATTTTTTCTGCAGCTTTTCCCGTTTTTTTTTTTTTAAATCGGATACAAATGTTATTGGTGGTCGGCTACTGTTTTCATCACTCAATGCCGTGACAAGTTTCCTGAGTTTGTTTCCATATTTGTCCACGTTAAAGCTCTGTTTTTACTTCTCTCTTGTATCTAGCAGAAGCTGCCTTGAGAGCAATAATGCTTTCTGTATTCTGTTCTATTTCTAATAATTCTCTGGCCATATTCAGTTCTTCCACAAGCTTTTGTACTTCTATGGACCAGTACAGGTTGTAGTTTTTCCTTGCCCCTCTTGGTAATGATTTTTTGCTGCTTTATGGATTGCCTCAGTTTTTCTGTCATGTTCTTTATTTTCTTTTGATGGGTATTGATAGGCAAACATATGCATCTGTGTGCGTTGCAAATTTTTCCATCTGCTTTCTTATAGTTCCAGCGGGGAAGAGGTTTCTAATCTTCTATTGTGTAGTTGAGGTTGATCATCATCAGGTGACATATTCTTTCTAATACGCAGTCTTTCCTATGGATCTCTTGAATTCTCCACGATCTTGGGCAAGTTGTCCTGCATCTTTCAGTGACATGCGCAGGCATTCTTGAATGTCTTTTGTCCAATGGCTTCTTGGGCGGTCTTTGCACCTGTTGCCTTCTATCATCCACCCCAGTGACACGCCATGCTGTCATGTCTCTTAATGTGAACGAAAAAGACTAGCTTTTTCTTTAATATGGTGTTCAGAAGCCAGCCTTCCTGGATGTTAATTGTTCGTAACACATCCTGGTTTGTTTTCCTTGCTGTCCATGGTATTATCAAAACACTTCTATAGCACTTTAATTCAAATGATGTTATTCTCTTGGGCATTGTTTAATTTAGTGTTCGTGCTTCACATCCATATGTCGCCATAGGAAACATACATGTAGTAAACACAACTTGGTTCTTATGTTAGTACCTTGCAATAGTTATTTTAGCTGTTTTAATTTTGCTAGCGCTGTTCTCAACTGCAGTCTCCTACATTGTTTATATTTGTTCCTAAATAATCAAAATGTGTCACTTCTAAATTGCAGTTCTCAATATTAATTTTGTGTCTCGATTTAGTTTTGTCTGCTGCCATTATTTTTGTCTAATTTATATTTAAGAACAAGTTTTGCTGTTCGATGAAATTTTGGGTTGTGTTCGTCTGTTGTTAATAGCACTGTGTCGTCTGCATATCTAATTTCTGCAGCCACCTATATTTATGGGTCTAAAATCATTGAGGTTGATAGTGTGTTTAACTGGTTTGTGATCACTGTCCCCTACCTGGTTCATAACCATTATTACTATTTTATGAGATAAATCGCCAGAGGAAAACGCTAAATCGGGGTTGATGTTGATTTCCACTTCCTTGAGTTTACTAGTACCTGTTATTTTCATCCTTGTATTCTGTGCCAGATATGTGTGCATTGAAATCTCGCATAATGCGAGTTCTTTTCACATTTGTGATAATGCTATTTATTTCTTGAGTTAGGTTGGCAATATGCATTGTTCAGTGTATGCCTCACGCGATTCTAACATATATTTATTTCTTGCATATCGTTGCCATTCCTGTCATCAGGAATACAATTTTCTAACTGGTCAAATGCTGAATTTGACCTGGCTCTTCCCGGACCTCCATCTATGGGTTAGGGTGTAACAGTGTTGGGGAATTCATGGGTCACTGCCAGGAGGTGAAGAGCAGAGCTGCCTTTAGTTTCAGAATCACTGAACATATCAGATTGAGATATGAACAGTTGTAGTAACTAGTACTGGACCTCAAGAATCCGAGTAGATCAGTGAACTGTTGAGATTCTCCCTAGAAGAGTGGAACGACAACGGGTACAAGCGTTTTTGGAGACCGAAATTTGAAAACTTGCAATCTGACCTGTCTGCTGCCCAGTAGTGTTATCTCATAAAATTTCATGTGGCTGGATATGTTATTCTGAATGAGAGAATGCATTTATCTTTCATATTTCTTTCTTAGAGACAGAAATAAGGAAGAGATTGGCAATGGCATATTGTAAAATAACACGGTTGAAAAACATTTGGAAAAACAACAAAATAGAAACGAAATTGTTAATGTTATTAACTTTTATTTTTCCAGTTGCAACATACAGCTGTGAAACATGGACCCTAAGTAAAACAGAGGCAAAGAAGAGCAATGCCTTCGAGATGAAATGCTACATAAAGATACTTAGAATATCATGGAAGGAAAAAGAGAGAAACTCTATTATAAAAACATTGAAGATTCCAGAGTGTTGGTTACTAAACACAATAACAAAAAGAAAACTACACCTGTTTGGTCATATTCTTCTTCTTCAGCGTTCATTCTCAAACTCCTGCTGGATCTCTCCTGTAGCAGTACTACTAGATCTTCAGCAGGATGCTGTCCAGAGAATGAAAATGCGTTGTGTTGCTGTGTTATTTGCATCAATGGCCCGACACACCCGTCTTCAGCGGAAGTTTGGACATATGAAGAGACACAACTGTTTAGAAAGACAAATAATGGAGGAAAGAATACCTGGACAGAGGAGAACGGGCACACCAAGAAGACGATATCAGCTGGAAGTATATATAGAGGGGGTGAATACCAAATGCTTCACCTAAAGACAGACAGTGCAGAATTCCATCTCCTGAACTACTACTGCCCAAATGATAAACCATTGGCACTAGACACAATTCCATAAAAAGAGAGAATTATGGGGTTTGGTGACTTCAACAACCACTCTCTGAGCTGGGGCTACGATCACATCGACAAGAGAGGTGAGGAACTTGAGAGCTGGCAGGATGAAAATAATCTCTTCCTTATTAACCAGCCAGCAGACTCACCAACCTTCTACTCGAGAGCATGGCACACCACCTCTACACCAGACCTGGCATTCCACTCACCAGACCTGGAATGGAACATCTCACGTGTCGTTGGAAAGCAGCTTGGGGGTAGTGACCACAGACCAGTATTTCTGGAAATCCACAATGAATTTACCAAGGACAGCAGCACGCTCACTAGGTGGAACTATAAGAGGGCAGACTGAAAAATGTACCAGCATTTAACCAGTGTTCTAGCTAAGGACATGAACTTGGACAAAGACATCAATAGAGCAGTGAGTGAATTTAATAAAACCATACCCAGGGGGGCACACAAAAACTACAAATCCTACTGGAATGATGAACTGGAAAAGCTGCAAAACAAGATGGAAACATCTAGATAGCAGACTGAGAACAGACCTAGTCAAGAACATCACAACAGATATCAGCAAACAAAGGCTAAATTTCAAAGAGCCAAGCTTCAAGTCAGACGGAACAGCTGGAAAGAAAAACAGAGTCAACGAACCTAGAAAGAGATACTAGGAAATTATGGAAACTGGTAAAACAACTAAATGACGAAGGTACATGGAGAAACACAAGGATCACACTTTATAAAGATAGAAACATTTTAACAGGCAAACACGCAGCTGATTACTTTACAGAAGACAATAACATCAAAGTTAGCCCAGACAAAAAACAGGAGGTTCAAGAAAACTAGAAAAACATTGGACAAGGCGAACCTATACCTAAAGTCATGGAGGCACCAATCACAATGAAAGAACTGGAGCATGCAATATCCAAATTGAAATCCAACAGTCTCCAATTACAGGCCCATCAGCCTCACAAGCTGTCTATGCAAAACAATGGAATGCATTATCAATCTCAGGATGCAGTGGTATCTTGAAAGTGAAAACCTTCTGGTATCGCAGCATGCAGACTTCAGACAGTGCTAATCTACTGAAGATCAGGCAACTTACCTCTCCCAAGAGATTGAGGATGCCTTCCAATATAAGAAACTGGTACTAGCAGCATAGATAGACCTCAGGAAAGCATTCGATAAGGTCTGGAAAGAAGGGCTCTTAAATAAATTGTGAAACTGCAGGGTTAACTCATGAATGTACAAATGGGTAAAAGCATACCTGCATAATAGAAGAGCCAGGGTACAATTAGATGGTTGCAAGTGCAAGAAAGGCCTACTGCGTCATAGAGTCCCCCAGGGAGGAGTCCTGTCACTCACATATTTCTTGGTTTACATCAATAACCTAGATGCTGAGCTACCACACTGGATCAAAGTGGCAATGTATGCTGACGACCTGGTGATCTGGTGCACGGAAGAACATGCGGCAGTGGCCACTAAACAAATACAAAGAGCTATCAATGTCCTAACGTTATGGACAAATAGATGGTGCGTTAGCACTAACATAGATAAGTGCAGCACTACACTCTTTACCCTCTCACCAAAACAAAAAGCCGGTCATATCAAGATAGATGGAGAGCTCTTGAAAGAAGACAAACAACCCACATACCTCTGAGTTACTTTTGATGATAAGTTGACACGGAAGCAGCACATAAACAAAACAACAACAAAAGCCAGGAGGAAGTTAGCTATCCTGAGAAAACTAAGTGGAACCACATGGGGAGCCAGTGGAAATATACTCAGTAAAGTTTACCAGCAAGGCATAAGACCACACCTGGAATATGGTTCAGCTGCGTGGTGTCATGCATCAAACACCACATTACAAGATCTAGATAAAGTGAAAAACCAGGCACTTAGAATAATGTTAGGACCAATGAAATCAACACCCATAGTAGAGATGCAGAAAATGGGAAGAATGCAAACACTTGGCGTACGCAGAGACACAAAAGTACTAATTCAAGCAGAACAGTTTCAGTGTATGCCAAGTCATCCAATGAAGTCAAAATTCCAAAATCTAGCAATAGGGCAACTGAAAAGAAGCAGCTTTATCCATCAAGCTAAACGACTCAGTAGACAATTTACAGACCTACCTGAAGTTGACAGCCCCGTAAGGTCTGTACCAGAACAAACCCTGTGGAGTGAAAGGCATGGAATGTCAATATACATTCAGACACATGTGAAAGGAATACTAAGCGAGCACGAACAGAATAGTGTGCAGCGAAGGATGGTTCAGATGGGTCAGCACAGAATGCAGTGAGGAATGGAGGCACAGGTGTATATATAGAATATCAACACAAGCCTAGAGATACAATCAGAACACCGACAGGAAAATTCTGCAATAATCATGATGCAGAAATCCAGGCAATTAGTGTGGCAACTAAAAGACTGCTGAACTCCAACTCTGGCCTACAGCCTGTGGTATTCCTGACAGATACTAGTTCAGTGCTTCAAGCTCTCCAGCCTAGAAAACTAACAGACTTGCAAAAACTACTTAATGAACTGTCTTATTATAGGGTAACCATGCAGTGGATACCATGTCACTGTTGAATACGAGGAAATGAAAAAGCAGATCAACTGGCTAAGGAAGGTGCTGCTGAAAAACAACCAGATATACCAATCACCTACCATCAGAAAAAATCAGATGATCAAGTCAATAAGAAAGCCACTAACACCAACACAAGATGACTATCACATTATGAATAAATCCAAAAAAAAGTTATAATTCAGAAAAGGACACAACCGACTCCGCAGTCACATGTATACAAAGTTCAAGATTGGCAACACTGCCATGTGCACATGTGGGTAGACATATTGGCCAAAGGAAACAATACAGGAATCAAAGCTCTATGGGACACTGTATGAACTACAAATGACAGTGAGTTTTATTAATGAGACAGAATTACAGATACAGACATGTTTCAAGTGAACGAAATAAGAAGAAAAAGGGCATTGTACAAAGCAATATTTTCAGTGAAGAGAGTTGGGAGGACTCTTTTTAACATTCATTCTTACATTCAAAGTACATATTATCACTTGTGATAATTGAATTAAAGTGACATTTGAATTTCCCCTTGATGTTCATTGGTCACTGTGTATAATTTGTGTCGACAGCCAATAATAAAAAAACCCAGATGATCCCCAGGTGAATTATCAGGTCTAGTTGTTGGATGGTTAATGAGTAATTTCTGAAAGTCAAATATCTATAACAAAATAATTCTCCCGCTTCTAAGCAAAACCATTGTCAACATCTCCCTCTTTCATCTCTAAAAGGAAGTCGCCAACGAAAGTCAGATAACAAAACAATACATATATCTCCCTTTCTATCACTAAGGTTGAAAAGGTGTACAGGATTTTATTAAAAATCACAATGAAGGTAAATTGTGACTAATCAATATCTTCCCACAAGGAACTGCTACACCATTCTCTGATCCTTGAAACTCAGTGATTACCTCATGTGAACCAATGTACAAGGGACATTGCATGTTAATAATTGCAAGGGACATAACTTATTGTAATAATTGTATATAACGCAAGTTGGTTATAACACAAATTGTCAATTCTGACCAATTCGTAATAACTGGTTTCCACTGTATAATGTTGCATGGTAGTTGGTCTAGTGGCCACTGGTGGTTACCACCCGACCTTCCATATACCGGTAGGAGGAAACTGGTCAGCTTTGTTTCCAGCCTCTGGAGGATGGACTAGTCCCGATGTCCATGACAAGGATGGTCTTCAAGGGGACATCTATCAATAGATCTTCCATTTCAAATACCAGATTTGGAAATTTTATTTACAATATGTTGAACTATGTGTCTCCTGAGTGCACAATATTTAAAAAAACCACATTTGTAAGGTTTCTCTCCTGTATGTGTTCTTTTGTGTACATTCAGGTTACTAATTCGAGAAACTCCTATACACACATTTATAATGATTTTCTCCTGTATGTCTTCATTTGTGTCTCTTCAGGTAACTAATTTGAGACAATTCTATACCACAGACATCACATTTCTATGGTTTTTCTCCTGTATGCATTCTTTTGTGAACATTCTGGGGAATAATTAGAAAAAATAAAAATCCCTTACCACAGACATCACATTTGTGATCGCTTTTATGGCTTTTCTACTGTATGTATTCTATAGTGTCTCTTCAGGTGACTAGTTTGAGAAAATCCAATACCACAGACACCACATTTGTAAGGTTTCTCTCCTGTATGTATTCTTTTGTGTACATTCAGGGAACCAAATTGAGAAAATCCTACATCACAAACATCACATTTGTAAGGTTTCTCTCCTGTATGTATTCTTTTGTGTCTATTCAGGGAACCAATATGAGAAAATCCTACATCACAAACATCACATATGTATGGTTTCTCTCCTGTATGTATTCTTTTGTGCACTTTCAGGGAACTAATGTCAGAAAATCCTACATCACAAACATCACATTTGTAAGGTCTCTCTCCTGTATGTACTCTTTTGTGTCTCTTCAGGTAATTATTTTCAGAATATCCTATACCACACACATCACATTTGTAAGGTTTCTCTCCTGTATGTGTTCTTTTGTGTACATACAGGTTACTAATATTAAAGAATCTTATACCACACACATCACATTTGTAAGGTCTCTCTCCTGTATGTATTCTTTTGTGCACTTTCAGGGAACTAATGTCAGAAAATCCTACATCACAAACATCACATTTGTAAGGTCTCTCTCCTGTATGTACTCTTTTGTGTCTCTTCAGGTTATTATTTTCAGAAAATCCTACACCACAAACATCACATTTGTAAGGTCTCTCTCCTGTATGTACTCTTTTGTGTCTCTTCAGGTTATTATTTTCAGAAAATCCTACATCACAAACATCACATTTGTAAGGTTTCTCTCCAGTATGTATTCTTTTGTGTACATTCAGGGAACCAATGCGAGAAAATCCTGCATCACAAATATCACATTTGTAAGGTTTCTCTCCTGTATGTGTTATGTTGTGAATCTTCAGGGTACCAGTATCAGAAAATCCTTCACCACAAACATCACATTTGTAAGGTCTCTCTCCTGTATGTGTCCTGTTGTGAATCTTCAGGGTACCAGTTTCAGAAAATCCTACACCACAAACATCACATTTGTAAGGTTTCTCTCCTGTGTGTGTTCTTTTGTGTACATTCAGGTGACTAGTTTGAGAAAATCCAATACCACAGACATCACATTTGTAAGGTTTCTCTCCTGTGTGTGTTCTTTTGTGTACATTCAGGTTACTATTTTCAGAAAATCCTACACCACAAACATCACATTTGTAAGGTTTCTCTCCTGTGTGTGTTCTTTTGTGTACATTCAGGTTACTAATTTGAGAAAATCCTTTACCACAGACATCACATTTGTAAGGTCTCTCTCCTGTATGTGCTCTTTTGTGAATCTTCAGAGTACCAGTTTCAGAAAATCCTACACCACAGACACCACATTTGTAAGGTTTCTCTCCTGTATGTATTCTTTTGTGTACATTCAGGGAACCAATGTGAGAAAATCCTACACCACAAATATCACATTTGTAATGTATCTCTCCAGTATGTGTTCTTTTGTGATTCTTCAGTTGTCTATTTTGAGAATATCCTATACCACAGACATCACATTTGTATGGCTTTTCTCCTGTATGTATTCTTTTGTGTACATTCAGGTTACTAATTTGAGAAAATCCTACACCACAGACACCACATTTGTAAGGTTTCTCTCCTGCATGTATTTTTCTATGTGTGCATAGGTTACTTCTGTTAGTAAATCCAACAGTGCAAAAAACACATTTGTACAATTTTTCTCTTGTATGTGTTCTTTTATGTAACTTTAGTTCATGGGAATCAGTAAATTCTACAACACACACATTACATGTGTGAGGCTTCTTTCTTGTATTTTTTTTACTGCCTATCTTAATGTTACCAGTTTTAACAAATCCTTCACTACAAACATTACCTTTATGTTTATATTTTGTATGTTGGTCTATGTGTCTTATAACTGCCCCAATGTTAACAAAACCTTTGTTACAAACATCACATTTGTAATGTCTCTCTCTAGTATGTACATTTCTATATGACTTCAGGTTATCAGAGCAATTAAACTCCAGGCTGGAAACATGACACATGTCAGCTTTCTCTCCTCCATATTTCTTTCTGTATGTGTTCAAGCTAGCAATTTTAGTCAAACAAGCCCCAGAAACATCACACTTATCCAGATTCTCACAACTTACACTACATACAGTATGTCTAGCACCTTTCTCAAAAACACACAATTCATTTTCTGACAGTTTGCTATATTCTCCATTATTGACATTCAGACTGCCCTCATTCTGGACAATCTTACCAATGACCTTTTCTGTATCTGACTCTATTAAGTCATTCAGTGTCTGTTCTCTTGATGTCAAACACAGGTCTTTATTCTTGGTTTCTGCTTTAATTACTATGTTTTCTTTGTGTTCATGAAAAATCGCACAATCTCCTGTGTCATCTGATGTATTCCTCACAATGTTTCTAATATGTTCTGGAAGATTCTCTGTGAAAACATAAGTCATTGCAAGTTGTGAATGTTGAACACTGTATATGCTTTCTATTTGTATTTCCTGAACACCAGTCTGAGATTTGATGAATTGCTCCAATGTGTCAACACCGATCTCTGAAATATTCAATGATCAGTGACAAATCTTTAACAGTAAATCCTAATGAATATAACAACATAAAACATTTATATTGAAAACAATATATTTTTGATAATATCTAAGATTGATAATGCATTCCATTGTTTTGCATAGGCAGCTTGTGAGGCTGATGGGCCTGTAATTGGAGACGGTGTTCCATTTTTTCCTGATTTGAGGAGTGGTATCATTATTGCTTCAATCCATGCCTGTGGTACATTATCTGTGGACCAGCTAAAGATCTGATTGTGTTAAAGATCTGCAGTAGCTTTGCTCTTGCTGCAATTTCCAAGTTTTAATCATTTCATTAGACACTTCATCCGCTCAAGGGGTCATCGGCTCATGGCCAGAACCGTGAAGTGGTGATGGGGCTTAGTTCAGCCATTAGGGGCTGGAAACTAAGACTGGTCGGGCAGTCCAAGTAAACAGGGTGCTGAAGACAGAGGCAATCAGCCAAAAGGCGCACAAATAATCAGGATGCCACGCACAAAACACAATGGAAACATCAGTATTCTAAAACAGGAGGAAATAGAGGCAGAACACAAGATTACTGGGAGAGGGGGTTTATATAAGAATCTGTGAATTGTATTCATCCAAGATCAACCCACAACCATGTTCATGTGGATTTCAATGATGCAGCTGTTCCACCAATCTCTCCATCTGGCAGATGGCAAAGAATGGTTGATTTATTTGTCTTCTTCTTTTTCATCGTTCTTCAGTCAGATATCAGGTTTCAGTGCCAATAGCGTCAATGAATTGTGTGATTCGCTTCAGGTCATCAATGGAATCCCTCAGGCTTAGAATAGTGCTTTCTCAGTAGGCCATATTTTCTCCCTCGCTGCTTGGTAGAGTGGACAGGCATGAAGATTGTGTTTTGCAGTCTCTAGGTTCCATTCAAAGTTGCACAGATCTGTCTCGCCAATCTTCAGCTTTCGGAACATGTGACTTCTCAGTCTGTTGTGGCCAGTTTGTAGTCTGAAGATGATTGTTCATTGCAAGACATTTGATGGTAGACATTTGGTTCTGCAGTTGGGTGCATCTTCTTCCACTTTTTCTTATACAATCATCCCTCAGTTATCGTGGTTAATAGGGACCAGAACCGGCCACGATAAGTGAAAAACCTTGAAGTAGTGTCATCCTCTCATTTTTAACACACGTGCATTTTTTTGTGTATGTATAATATCAATAAGTGTATATGAAACCATATAAGTGCATAAGTTATCATTAGAACATTAAAGAATAGTTTCAAACATGTAAATAAAATATTAATAGTATGAATAACATACATAAAATAATGTATAAATAATATAAATATGATACGCGTGTTTGTGTAACATACGTAGATGTAACTAAAGTGTACATATTGTAAATATGTTTTTATAACTCTTTTATTCTTATCCAATAATTTCTCGAACCAGCCCTTGCTGGCAACAAAACCACGTTTTTCTCGTGGGGTAGGATCACTCGAGGCACTGGTACTAGGCTGAGGTTAATTTTCACTGTCTTCATTCAACTCTCCTTCAGGAACGAGGCTATCATACAGGGCTTTAGTTTTAGCCAAAATCATATTGGTATTGAGACTAACCTTCTTTTCCCAACAGTCCGATATCCACACTGATACGGCATTCTCCATTTTCACAATTTGCTTATTACGAGAAGTCACAACTCGCTTATGTCCTTGGAGAACGATATTGAGGCAGTTTTACGGATATTTACTTCATCTTTTTTTATGTTTCAAACTGTTGATTCGTTCAATCCGTAATGGCTTGCAACAGACGCATATCTATGACCTGCCCTTAAGTATGTCCAATAAATTAACTTTCTCGTTCAATGTCATCATTTTTCTCTTCTTCTTGGGTTCACTAGAGGATTTAGAGGGTGGAGAGCGTTTAGGGGCCATTTTCAAGGGCACCACAAGCACTATTTTGCACAAAAAGACACAAGAGAACAGCAAAAATTGGCACACCTCAAGACTAAGCATCACTCAAACATTGATTTGAATGAGCGCGGTCGTCTTCGCTGGGTATGAGAGCGAAGGTGGGGGAAACGTCTAGGCCAATCAGCTTGCAAGATTCCCGAGTTGGGAGGAATATCAAATGACGGGATGCTAGGCAGTCAATCAAAGACGTGGATTTTGAATTGTGTGGGCAGCTTTAACGCCATAATTCCTCAATTTTGATATATATTTTTGAACGATCCACGATGTAATGAGGTTGCGATAAATGAACCGCGAAGTAGCGAGGGATAACTGTATTCTGCATTTATAATAGTCTTACATTCGTAGTACATAATTATCATTATCTATTTGTTCTAGTGATCCCTTTTTCCTTGCCAGGAGCTCAGCTTTTTCATTTCCAAGTATGCCAGTGACCAGGGATCCACTGCAGTACTGTTTCTTTGATAGTACTGCTGAGTTGTAGTAAGCAGGTCATAAGTTCATTCATGCTCGTGTTCTTTGGATCTTTCACTGCCTGCCATACTGACTTTGCATGAGTTAGAAAGATTACATGTCTGTTTTGACTCTGCAAAAAATTTATTAGCATTTTGGCTGCCTCTATTATGGCTTCCATTTCTGCTTTTCAGTTCTTGTATAGTAGTTTGTTTCTGAAATGATTCTTAGTATATTGTCCATAATTCTTGGGATGTTTTTCCTGTCCAAGGTTGGATATGTGTTAAAGGTGTTTAGTGGTCTTGCAGATTTGTATCTGTGATTTTTGAAGCTGTTTAGCGGAGTGTAGGAAGCTACTTTTTTGAGTCGTTTACTTTACGCAAGAGGTTTTGGTCAATATCGTTCATGAATATAAGAAATAAAGTAGCGGATAGAACACCTCACTGTGGTACTCCATGCTTGAAGAGTTTATTTCTGCTGCGCTTCATTTCGAACTTCACTGCTGCCTTTCGATTGTGCAGGTAGTGTTTTATCCAGCAATACATAAGCCCAGTCACTTTGTTATGTTGTGTTGTAATTTAAGGAGTCCATCTTTCTACAAACAAGCAAAGGCTTTTTCCATGTCTACCCACACCACCGATGTTTGCTTTTTTTCCTGGAAACCATCCTCTACTACCTGGGCAATTAGTGTGATCTGGTCTTCAGTTGATCTACACTTTCTGAAACCAGCTTGCTGTTTTACCAGGAATTCATTTTTTTCTAGGAACCACATCATTCTTTTGTTTACTAGGCGTTCCATCAGTTTGCACAAACAGCCGGTCAGATTTATTGGGCGATAGCTGTCCACTTTGTTTTTTGGTTTGCCTTTCTTGTGGATGGGTATCATTATGTCAGGTTTCCACACCAGTGGAACTAGGCCTCTACCCCAACAGTTGTTGAAAAATTGTATTAGTTTCTTTTTTGTTGATGGTCCAATGTGAATTAGCAGTTCGTTTGGCATGTCGTCTGGGCCAGGTGATTTCCTAAGTTTTAATACTGCTAGTTCTTCATTTAGTTCATTGATTGTGAACACTTGCTTAACTTTGCTTATCTCTTTTTCAATCTTCCACAGTTCTTTCCTTACTTCTCTTCTGTTTTCATTAACAGTAGTATGGCAGGCAGTACTTTGGTAAAGTTGTAGAAAGTGATTTCCAGCCTTCTTTCCTGTGAGCACATCACCATTTTCTTTAGTCACTGGTGCTGTTTTGTTACCTTTGTTGTTGAGCATGTTTGTTATTTTCCATAGTTTTCTTCCCACTTTGCCAAAGTTTAAATTTTGTGTTTTTTTTACACGCCAGTTTTTACTTGTGTTAGTAACTGTGGTTTTTCTTAGTTTGGCTACATCAGCATTTAGTGATATGTTGTTTTCTGTGGTTGGATTTTTTTCTGCAGCGTCTCTGGCCTTTGACACTTCTTTCTCCAACTCATCGAGTTCATCAGACCAGTACAGCTTCTATTTTTTTCTAGCATCTCTTGTTATGGTTTGCTTGGCTGCTTGTAAAAGTACAGAAGCCAGGAATTTTGTTCATATTTTTAACTCTTGGATTTAAGGTTTTTGTGAATTTGTCTGTGAGATCAGCATATTTACTCTAGTTTGCTTTCTTGAAGTTTCATCTAGGAGTGATTGTGGGGCCGGAAGTGGTGTGGTTAATGTCAATGTTGAGTTTTATGTGGCTATGGTCACTTCCACCAAGCTGCTTCAGCATTTCCCTGTAAGTTATTTTGACTAAAGCGTCTGTTGCAAAGACTAGGTCTAGTATTGAGGTGGCGTGCCATCTTCTAGAATAGAAAGTTGGAGGGTTTTGTTTGTTTGTTTGTTTTTCGTTCGCTCCATTGTAACCATCACGGATATCCGTGCGATTTCCTCCGGGAGCGTGATTACGTTGTGCCACCGTTATGCGCCTTGTAGGCCTAGCACATCCGATTTCGGCACGCCCAGACGATGTTTTGCTCTCGTCTGACTCGAACGAGGTGTTCCACTGTCTATGAACTTGCCTCGTGTAATTGGACGTGCTGTGCCTGTGCCCATTGGGTACCGAACCGTTTCTCATCCGTGAGCCTGGTTCCTTAAGGGGAAGAACTCAACAGAGGAGTTGGACCCTGGCTCTTTCGCCCTCTTAGCCGAGGTGTCATTCACCGACATCGTGTACCCCTTGTCCAAGTTCGAGTCTCACACCACGCGTTTGAGAGCAAGGCGCTCTCGAGCTGAGCGTCCTTGTCCCAATAGCGCCTAGCCCATCAGGTACTGAACCCTTTCTCTCTTCAAGTGTATTTCCGGTGTAGGAAAACCTGACAGTAGAGTTGGGCCAGGGCTAAATCGTTGTCCCTTTTGTGCCTGAGCGAATCGAGTACGGAACCCTTTCTCTCTGCAAGTGTACTTCCGGTATAGGAAACCTTGACAGTAGAGTTGGGCCAGGACTACCATCGTTGTCCCTTTCTTGCCTAAGCCCATCGGGTACAGAACCCTTTCTCTTTGCAAGCATATTTCCGGTTTAGGAAGGCTCGACATTAGAGTTGGGTTAGGTCTTCTTGCTTTACCAAACGCCAATAATGGGTCTGGGTCTCTGCCTGTAAGGAACTCTGGTAACTAGAAGCCCATCTCTAGCTGACGGAGCTTGTAGTTCCCCTTTCCTAGGGACTTTTCACTTTCTATTTGCAGTTCGCGCTGCCCTCTAGCGCTGTTCTGCCCTTTCATTGTTTCATTGTACTCTGTATGAAATATATTTGTCTCTCGCCATGCATCTACCTTTACGTGCATTTTACATTGGCCGCCCCTCCAATGTTCGGACTGGACTGACTAGCTTCACTGTATGTCGACAGTGTCACTATATGTGGTGCTGCTGGTGGTGTCGGAGATATTGTCTGTCTCTTGTGCAGGCAAATCTCTTTCCATCTGCTACCTCCACATTCTCGGACACGATCCCCAAATGATTTGGCCAGAATCAGCACGAGCTGCTGTTTTTCTGTTTCCAGGGTGCACCGCGTGGAGGTACATTTGGGATCTTGGTTATCTGCTAACCCTGGGTCCGCCTAGAGCAATGCGTTCCCTTTGCACCCCAGTTGGAGGGTCTTTGGGTTCATTAAGCATGTCGTTTCACATCACATTGCCAGTCTTCGACTTCTCCTCTAGTATCTTGTTCTGTATATCCCTAGCTCAATGAGTGGCTATTAAAGTCACCAATATAAAGACAGTTATCTTTTTCTGTGTTCATTGTGTGTGAGATAGGCTCCTCTCTTTTGAACAGTAATAGATATTTACTGTAACCTCTTTAGTTGGAAGGATTAAGCAGGTTACAATTATTTTAGTTTGTTCCTCAGTGTTTATTTTGATTTCTGAGGCAATGATATTGTTTTTGACCAGAATAAGTACTCCACCAATTGTGTCACTTTTTTCTATCATTCCAAAATGTTTCGTATCCTAAGATGTTGAATCTGCTGTTATGTGTAAGGTGTATTTCCTGTATGCATGCTATATCAATTTCTTCTTTGCGTAATCAATTTGCACGTTCAGTCTTTTTTATCATTGACACCTTCTGCATTTCACTGCAATATTTTTAAATGCTTATTCTTGTCTTTGGAGTCTGCATCATTATCTTTATTTGTGTTTTTTAACCAGTAGTTATTTTCCTCTGATCTTTCCTGGCTCCACAAATTAAGACAGAGGTACAAGTCGAAAGAATGGGCTCCTTTGAGGTTTAGAGCGCGGTACTTCATCCATCTGATAGGATTTCACAGATAAAGAACCAAAACGAATTGTCTGCAACCTTATGAAGTCATTGCGTAGCACTGTGGTTTTCAGCCTTGGCAGTCATGCCCTGACTGAACTATTTTGTACCTTTCGGCCCAGTGTCTCTGTCTTCTATCTTACTTTTGGGTAGGATGTGTTTCCCTAGCCCTTACCCACCCAAGACTTGTCTACAGAGCAGTGGATGCTCCTGGTAGGGGCCAGACGCCCCTCCCCCAGTTGCTTTGTCTAAAAGCACTTTTAATTTTTTCCGGTTGACTGGAAGACAATCAAATTTTCTAATTCTGCTCAAATGCCTTACCCAGAAGACACATGAGAAAACAAAGTTTTGCACACATTTTGTGTGTGTGTGTGACCAAACTTGGAGTAGAGAAAGTGCAGTCTCCTCAATAAAAGGTCAACTGAAACATACATCAAACATCATGTGTCTCCTACCTTGGTGGTACACTATGATAGACTATTTTTTCATCTCGGAATGTTGTATCATACTTGTGTTTGCATACCTATTGGGGAGCATTCAATAATAATTGTGGTACTAGTAGAACTGGATGCATGCAAGGGCAGAAAGAGAAGCATATCACAAATTAATAATTTTTACCTTCTTTTATATGTCTATCAACTGTACATAGACCAGGCTGTATAACTTCCTGACATCCTGATACTTCATTAAAATTTTCAAACTGACTGAGCTGAATGTTGACATCTTCATTGCTGACTGTCTCTTCAGAGATCTGAAATAATAGCGAGAATATAGGCTAATTTTCTTTTGTATAAACAACATTGGATGAGACAGTGATAAAAAAATATACGGCTGAATTATTTTGGATAGTCAAGTTTACACTCAAAATAATGAAGAGGATGCTGAAATAAATAATGTATACATTCAGAGAATAACAGAAATGGAAGTAATTTGAAGTTCTACAAGTTGCTTTGTCCAGAATGGGCTATATTTCTTTAATGTTCTATAGGTGGCATTAACCTGCATCACAATACAGTCATATCATTTTCTAGAAAAATAATGTATCGTGGTTGGTCAGGTGGCCAATGATGGTTGTCACCAACCTTCCATATGCTGGTAGTAAGGCATGGCCAGTTTTAGTTTCCAGCCTCTAGTGGCTGGACTAAGCCCACAAATACCTCCATTGTACATGGGGATCAAAACAATCAAACAATTCCATAAATAAGGAGAGGAAGAGACATACTGACCACAATGACCAGTAATAATTGAATGGATCATGTTGATATTCTGAATGTAATCAGGGAGTTTTCTTTTTATGAATCCATGCCCAGAATGTAGGACTTGGGAGTGAAACATAGTGTTATCAAAATTGAATGCATATCGAAATAAAACAATTATCAACTAACACAGATTTGAACATCAACCGCCATGCCTTGAAGGAAGTCAATAGGAGATCAGATCACCTAAGGATTTGTCCAGAGAACAATGATCATGAACTGATAACTGGGGTGCAAAGGGAACGCATTGCTCTCAGTGGACCCAGGGTTAGCAGATAACCAAGATCCCAAGTGTACCTCCTCGTGGTGCACCCTGGAAACAGAAATACAGCAGCTCGTGCTGATTCTGGCTAAATCATTTGGGGATCGTGCCCGAGAATGTGGAGGTAGCAGATGGAAAAAGATTTGACTGCATAAGACAGACAATATCTCAGACACCACCAGCACTGTTGACACACAGTGATGCTAGTCAGTCCAATCCGAACATTGGAGGGGCGGCCAATGAAAGAAGAACAAAAAGGTAGATGCATGGCGAGAGACGAATAGATTTCACACTGAGTATAATGAAAGGGCAGAACAGCACCAGAGGGCAGCGCCAACTGCATACAGAAAGTGAAAATGTTCCATGGAAATACAGGCTTTCTTAGCTCGAGACAAGTTTCTAGTTACCTGTGCTCCTTATGGGCAGAGATCCAGACCTGGTCTAACCTGGTCTGGAGAAAGGGTTCCTTACCCAATGGGCTCAGGCACAAAAGGGACAACGAAGGCAGCCCTGGACCAAGTTTACTGTCAAACTTTCCTATACCGGAAATATACTTGCAGAGAGAAAGCGTTCAGTGCCCGATGGGCTCAGGCGCAAATGGGACACGGTCGCTCAGCTCGAGAACGTCTTGCTCTCAAATGCGCAGTGTGGGACTCAAACTTGGGTGAGGGTTCATGATGTTAGTGAACGACACCTCATCTAAGAAGGCGAAAGAGCCATGGTCCAACTCTTCTGTTGAGTTCTTCCTCATCCGGAACCAGGCTCAAGGCTGAGAAAATGTTCAGTATCCGATGGGCACAGAACGTCCAATTACATGAGGCATGTTCATAGACGGTGGAACACTTCGTGCGAGATAGACATGAACGACAATCGTCTCTACACACCCGTGTCCCTGTCGACAGATAGACAGGCTGTCACGGACTAGAGAAGCCTACTACCCAAATTAAAAGCATGATGAAAACAGATGTGCTTGGCCTCAGACGTCCAGACCACAAAGTAGCCAGTCGAGGTGCAAATAACACAGTTTTACTGTGGAACTTGCAGCACAGCGTACTTCACGCTCCCAGGCAGAAATCACACTATATATTACAAGATATATTCGTTGTGGTTATATGAGAGTGAACGTAGAAGAACTGATAACTTATTAACTCTGGAACACAAAATGTTCCCAAGCAGTGTAAAAAGTTAACTTATAGCACGTTGAAATTGTTTTTGCACATTGAAAATAAATCTTACCTCAAACTTTTTTTCAAGCTTAATCAAGTCAGACAGGAATGGAACGTGTTTAATCTGGAAATAAACATTCAGAGAACATGTCAAATTAAAATAACATGTAACTAACTTTGTTAGCACAATAACAAATCTTTAATCATTCAAATAATTATCACATTCACTAAAATAATGATTATTGAACTAAATATAATATCAAAATTTATTAATTTTATTAACTGGAGAGTTTGGCTGAAGCATAGTGGTTACACCATTTGTTATGTGTAAGAGGTTTGGGTACTGATTCTAGGGGATGATGTCTTGTGAACAAATGCATATTTCTAGAGATCCCTGAGGATTATTGATTCAAACTATTTATATGCTGATTTATATGCTGTGAGTGGTACTCTCATAGGCGGCATGATGAGCAATGGAGCGCAGCAAAATATTAATTAACATATATGTTTGTGTTAATTAAGCAGATAAAAACAAGAATCTTGATACTATTTTGATATCAGATAGTCAGTGTTTCAATGAGATGGTTGGTTGGTTAGTTACTGGTCCAGCGTTCCATGGGCTCATGTCCTTTGACCCAATGCCATTGTGTGATATATGCATATGTTTGTGAGCTGTTGTTTTGTTCCATATAATGTGCTTCATTTATCTTGCCCTGGAGGGAGAAGCATTTTCCTGATGTCATCCAGCGCTGGGCATTCAAAAAGATGGTGGTCAACAGTTTCATAGGGATGAGTGCACATCCGGCACCCTGAAGTGTGTTGTGGTTGTATTCTGTTCAGGTGATTGTTAAGTTGTACATGTTGTGAGCGCAGTCTGAAGATAATACTCTGATCTTTCCTTCCCATGAGGTTGATGCTGTCTTTAGGATTTGGGCTGGTCATATATATATAGATTTCCATCGCAGTGTTTCCCATGGCCCATCTGTTCATTCAATTTTCTCTGTTCACAGATTTCATCATCATTTTAACTGTGTGCATGGTTGTTTGTGTATATGGCTGTTCTTATGCTCCCTTCTTTGCTAGTCTGTCTGTCTTGTCATTGTCAGGTGTGTTTGAGTGGCCAGGATTATTTAAATGTGTTGGCAGTTTTCTTGGATCGGTCCGTAGATGTGATATCACTTCGACATGGAATCTACAAATCCAAATGGAATATTTTGTTTAACATCTCTAGGGATTACAGCTTGAATGCATGTGTGTTGTCAGAGACTGAAAGCATACCTGTTAATTCTTTACCAAAATGTTCACTTTTAGTTTGGACTCTCACTTCAGAGTTGATCTATCTATAGGGGCGTTACAGACCTGACATATTTATTACCCAGCAGTGAATTAAATAACCCACAAGTGAAGGCTTGGAATTAGCATCTGGTTCAATGATACCTTTACACAATGTTTTGCATTTTATACAGGAACCAGACTTGTATATCTCCAGACAGGAGCATGTATATCTAGTTAAATCTAATTTTACTTGTGCAAATATGATTGAAATTTGTCATATTACACCATTAGATCATGTAAAGGATTCATTCTTTGTGTAGCATTCACGCAACGAACTTGTGTTCATGATAATTTATCAATTCGTGGTCGGCAAATATTCAGTCCAAAATAAACCTATCATACCACGATTAATACTAGTTTAGCATGTATATTTAGTTAGATCTCATTTTATTTGTGCAAATATGATTGAAATTTGTCACATTACACAATTAGATCATGAAAAAGATTCATTCTTTGTGTAGCACTCACGCAACGAACTTGTGTTCATGATATAGGCCTACTGCATGATATTTATATTTATTTTGTCAGTTCTTGTTTAACTGTAAATCAAGTCAAAAAAAAAAAATCATGATAATAAGCAGACACAGAAGAACAAGAGCTAATTATAAACATACATGGAGAGAAACTACAAGTAAAACATTATTTTAAAAAATGGTCAAAAGTTAGTCTATTGCAGTAACTTTCGGTGGAAGATAGCACTTGATAATGACAGCGGGTGATGAACTATCATGGCAAATTATCAATACCAACTCAAAGTGCCAAATTTACCACATCTATGAGAACTTTTACATAGCACAGCAAAATACTCAAGAGTTGGTACCTTCTATGCATTAAATAAAAACTTTCTATAGTAACAAACAAAACTGTCATACACACCCCACATATAAAATATAGAAGTATAACTGCCAATTCCCTAATCCTCCAACACACATTGACCTCATTATCTACAATATCATTTCCATCAAGCATACTGACCTCATTATCAACAATATCATTTCTGCCAAACACATTGACCTCATTATCTATCAAAGTATTATCTTTAAACATTCACCTCATTCTCATTATTTAGTTCCTGCATCATTCCTGCCACTAAATGTGGAACAATAGAACTATTATTCCTTGAAACCTGATCAAATAAAACAGAGAGACAAATCATAGAATAATCATTTAAAAGATAATTCTGAAAATGTAATAAAATGCAACAAGAGTCTCTATAATGATGTCATACACTTGTAACCACTATCTGTATCTACCATGATTCCATGCACTTGTAATCACTATCTGTCTCTATATCGCGAACAGAACATTGGATTCTACACCACATTTGTCGACCTAACTACAGCATTTGACACTGTAAATCTCGATGGTCTATGGAAGATATCATGACCAAATTTGGATGTCTCGAAAGATTCACCAACATGGTTCGTCAGTTTCATGATGATAACACTACCTGTGTGCAAGATGACGATGCACACTCTAACCACACTCCAGTAACTAATGGTGTCAAACAAGGTTGCGTTCTGGCTCCGATGCTCTTTAGCATGGTCTTCTCTTCCATGTTAAATGATCCTTAGGAATAACAGTGCAGGAATTTGTTATAGAGCTGATGGCGTGCTATTCAATCTTAGTAGATTGAAGGCTAAGACCAAAACTAAGATAGACATTGTTCGCCAACGTTTGTGCACTCAATGCTGCCAGTCTAAAAGACATGCAGGACAGTATGGACCTCTCTTCTTCGACCTGTGATGTGTTTGGTCTCACCATCAGCACTACGAAGACATTAGTAATATATTAACCAGAGCCAGGTGTCCCCTACTCAGAACCAGTAATCATAGTAACAGAACAGAAACTCAATACTGTCAATAATTTTTATATTTCGGCAGCACCCTATCGCAAACTGCGTCAATTGACGAGGATGTTGTCCTGCATATTGCTAGTGCCAGTGCTGCCTTCGTGTCAACATCTGGATCAAGCGTGGTCTCAGTTTGACAACTAAGTTGAATGTCTACCACGCAGTGGTTCTACCAACATTGCTTTATGCTGCGTCATCCTGAAATGTCTATGTGAGACATGCTCGACTCTTTTCACCTGTGCCGTAGAAACCTCACAGTAGTACATCAGCAGGATCAATTATCAGACACAAAAATCTCTCAAAAGTCTTGCATGCAAAATATCCATTCCCTATTGATTAGGTCCTAACTCCGCTGCACTGGCCACATCATCCGTATGCCAGACAAGTGCCTTCCAAAGAGGTTATTCTATGGGGAGGTGTGCGATGATAAACATTCAAGAGGAGGGTAAAAAAAGCACTTCAAGAACACTCTCAAGCACTGCACCATCGATCCTAGCTTCTGGAAGACTACAGAACTTGATCGCTCAGCATGGAATACCCAGATCACTGCTGGCATCACTAAAATTGAAAAAGAAAGAACACAGCGAGCAATTTACAAGAGACGGAAGCGGAAGACAATTCTGAAAACTCTCCTACTCTGGGCCCTCTGTACTCCAGCTAGCACTGCAATCCTTCCTGGCATGAATCAGACTCATCAGCATCTACAAACTTACAAACCCAAACCAAATTAGACAACCACAAATGTTTTTCTACTTGTTCACCACATTTTTATTGTTTTTTTCCATGCCATGCACATCTTCGCTTGCGAAGGAGGAACATCATCATCATCTGTCTCTATGTTTCCATACACTTGTAATGGGGTATTAGATCTGTTGATCATACTCTTCTCACACTGGACATGTCCATATGTGCTCAGATCTGCACTTCAATAAATCTCTAAGGGCATAATCGCTGATGGTTCTGGTTCTATGTTGATCCACTGCTCTTTTTGAAATCTTTGTTCTGTGTTATCTATGGGTCATGCCTATCCTCACTCCCAATTTGCACAATCTCGATATTGATCATGTTTATTTATTTCAAAATCATCTGATTGTGAAGATTCACAAAGAGCAATGAGTATGTCTGCTCGCTCCATAGGTTGACCATCTGTTATGGTGACGAGGCTAGCTAATTGGTTGGTCTGTTCGTTTCACTCCACACGTGTGTCCGGGGACAAAGATAAGTGTGAGTTTTTGCAGTAAAGCCCGCATTTTAGCTCTCTCTAATGGCTCCACCCATCCCCTACATACATCACCTGTTTTGACTTTCTGAATCATATTCATTGAGTCACTTAGTATTCACATATGGGAATAGGCTTGCAATTCCAGCCAGTTAAGTTCCTGTATTATGGCGAATACTTCCATTGTTAAACTGCTTGTTAGCTTCACTGGCTTCATGTACTGTTTTTCCTTGTGATCTACGAGTAAATGCCCAATTGCATTGATGCTGGTGGTGGATGACCAACCCGTCTGTGTAAAACACAACAAATTGATGTGAATCTGTGTCGTCAACATTTTCGCAGATGAGTGACCTGACCTCAGCATCCATGCTCACAGGGTGCACTCTCTATTGAGTGTAAAGGTGGCATTGACTGCCTCTTGAAAGAATATAAGAATAGGTATCCATTCTTCGGTAAAAGTTGGTCACTCTGGGGTGCAAATCTGTTTAATGGTATACTCTGCACGACTTGCCAATCTTGAGCCAACTTCCCTTCAACGAGGGAGCTTACTGTGTAGTGGGTGTCAATGTTAGAAGTCACTCTGAGGTATGCACAGGAATCCCATATATTAATTCTGTGAGATATGCTCAGAAAATTAATGAGAAACTTCATAGCCACACAGGGTGTGTCCCTTTTGCAAGCAAGCATGATCAGCATTGCTTCATTTTGAATTCTCTCCAGTCTCTCAATATGTGTAAGACTGGCGCCTGCATATTCAATGAAAGGGAGCACAAGAGCCTCATAAAAGATTATGAGCTGTGATTGTTTACTATCAGCTGCTGCCATTACTCAAAATCAGAATTCTTGTATTCTTACTTGGGCAAGACTATGGTCCTGCTTGAGTGGGATTGCCCGACCAGTCTTAATTTCCAGCCCCTGATGGCTGAACTAAGCCCCATCACCACTTTATGGTGCTAGCCTTGATGATAGTTTATCTTAAATATCATGTCAGTCATAGATGTTATCTGGATACAATCCCAAAATCGAAAATAAAAAATGTGTGTACTCTATAATTAATTTGTTGTGAGAAACCACTGATGATAAAAACACTAGAATTGAATTAACAAATCGAGATAGGTCAAACCCAAATGAAGTAAAAAATGTCATAGATAACATGTTGCTAGCAGTTAAACTGAATGCGTCAATTTTGTCAGTACAAGAGATGCATGACCATGTGGGAAAATATTGTAAAATTCCTTCAAATTGGAGAAGCAGAAACTACCGGGTTATGCATCTGAATTTATAGATTGCATAAATGTTGTTTCTAAAAGTGAAATTTTTAATTAAATCTGAGAATCACAATTTCACAACCTTATAGTTGATGAAAGTACTGACATCACAGTGACAAAGCTGCTTATTATGCCCATCATTTTCAGAAAACGTGCTGATGTTGCACATAAAACTATTTTTGCTGGTTATTGTAAAATTGACTGCCTGCAACTGTTCTGCTTTAAGTTGATTCTATAAAGAAATTCAATGACGAAAATATTTTGGACACGAATCGTATGGTTATGTTTACATCAGACGGTGTTTCTGTCATGCTTGGAAAGCATAATGATTTTGCTGCTATTCTTCACAAGTTAATTCCTCATCTTAAAGAGAAACACTGTGCAGCTAAAGAGAAGATTTAGGAATAGATGATGCATGGAAAACAATACCAATGATAAAGAAGATTGAAACTGCACTGTGTATACACTCTTCAGCAGATCTAGTATGAGAAAAAAAACCAGGTATAACTATATTGTTGAGTTTTTCATATACCTGAATCATGCTAATGGAGAGAAAAGGTTCAGTACCCGATGGGCACAGATGCAATATGTCTAATTACATGAGATGAATTCACTGGCAGCAGAACACCTCGTATGACACAGTTGACAAAAGCCTAAATCCATGATTTCCTAAATCCTCAGAGAATGCCACTCAGGGAAATTTTTTAGCCTGAAAAGTCCAAGGGCTGACTGGGTGATAAACCATCACAGTGTAGAGTTGCTGCATATTCGTTGCCTGGCGATAGATTGTAAGACTGCCACAGGCTAGAGAAGCCCACACGAACTAAAGGCATGACAAAATTGGATGTGTTGGGTCTACATGGTGCATAACATTGGCACAATGTACATTTCATGCTCTGCTGCAAAAATCACAAGCATATTCATGTTGATTATCAGAGAGCAAAAGCAAACAACAACATGGCTATGTCCTGAAAACTACCGGCATCATTTAAAAAAATGTCTTATCTACAGCTCTATCACAAACCAAATAGAAAACTATTTAGATATAGGGCTTATATGTGATACAAACAAAACAAGTGTATACCTGATTAAGTTTTTTTGTTTCTTTTTCTTGACTCATTTCTTCCACTGTATGAATAATTTCCATGAAATTTCAACTGTTATATCCTCACCAGAAGTTTGACTCAAATTAACTTTTAATAATCTGAAAATAAGTATTGAAATATACTCATGAAATATCTAAGCTATATTAAACAATGACTCCTAACATAGGTTGATAATATCCTACTATACAACATTGGCGGAAACAGAACAGATATCGTTGACAGTGTACAGAGTGGACTAGATCAATTGTGGACCTGCCAGTTGCATGGGCTCATTCATTAAAAAAGAACAGGACCTTAAATATCTTGGGATAATCTTTGATAGAAGTCTTTCATTTAACAAACACATCACAAATATGATTCAGAAGACTAAAAGGGGGATCAGTGTTATTAAGGTTATGGCGACCATCAACATGCAGCAATGGATGCATTTCTACTCCTACAAGTAATGGTGCTATCTGTCATAGATAGGTCTCTGCCTACTAACACTGTCAGACATAAGTCGATAGATTGGAAAACACCAAAAATGAGGCAATGAGATCGGTACTGGGGTGTACTAGAGATACACCCATCTCTGCTTGATCTCCCCAGCATTAGAGAGCACATGTTAGGTCATACCTTAAAGTGATATAATACATTCACCACCCATTACACAATTGTCTAGATGAGTCAAAGGGAAAACAAATAAAACGTGGCAGATCATGGATGGCAGAGACTGAAGACACACTATGAAAAGTATGTGAATTTGAAGAAATAAGAAAGGGCAGTGAATGGGTGGAGGTAGACACTGAGAAGAAATCACTGACTAAAGTAATAATACAACTAGATAAAGTGTGCCCAAAATGGACTGGTGTCAGGGCCCAGGTTACAGTGCATCATTCAGCTATACTCGAAACCACAAGGCATAATTATATACATAGATGGCTCTATTAACAGAAACACAAATAAAAGCGGTTGGTATTTTGTTGCCTACAGAAACGGTATGAAGTTGGTTGAGAAATCTTTAGCATATTCTACTGTCACATCGAGCATGAGGATGGAGATAGAGGGAGTTTTACAGCAGCACTTAATTGGTTGATAACTGATACATCAACACACTCGGTAATATTCAGACTCTCAAAGCATGCTGCGCAAGATAGAAAAGTTCATGCTGAGAAAAGAATGGTGGGACTTATTGAACAACTCAATTGTCCTGAGCAATACATGGATATACTGCCCTGGCCATGCTGGGGTCAGAAGAAATGAGAGAGCCGACTTATTGGCAGGCAATGTGGCAATAGACAGCACATTGCTGAGAAGAGATAAAGCAGACTTAATGAAGGCAATCATACATTCATTTCAAGATGAAGATGATGTGAATGAGGCTGAGAACGTACACATACAGAGAATGTTAGAAATGGGAGTATCTAGAGGTGAGGGAAGAAAAGTACATTTTTTGGAAAGTCCTGAAGATCACACAATCAACACCTGACCGGAACTCTGAGTCTACATACACTGGGATGGTGGAGCACTTATGGGAATACCTCACATGCTGTGAAGCCAGTTTCTAATCAAAGAATAAACGACTCCAAGTCTACAATGGATATTACATTAAGCAGCTTTTTAGGTGTATAAACTATGATCATCATCACTGGTCACTATATGGAGACCTAAAAGTGATAGCTCTTTTGTTTGGACTACAGGGTGGATACACCAAGTACTATTGCTTTCTCTGTGAGTGCGATAGTCATGCACAAAGTGACCATTACATCAGAAGACTTTGGTGAGCAATGTCACTACAGCATGGCATTAAGAACATGGAGAACCCAGCACTTGGTGATACCGTTGAACTTAAAAAAACTTTGTCAAGACAATGGATAAAACTGATGCTTTCAAATGCTTCTTCAGAAAATGTCCAAGACTGAGTGAATCTAAAATGTGAGAGGGAGTATTTGTTGGTTCGCAAATTCAAAAACTTCTATGCGATGAGTTTCTTTGTTTGTTGCATGGAAAAGAAAAAGGAGCATGCCTCACATTTAAGTCAGAGGTGGACAATTTTCTTGGAAACAACAGATCTGATAATTACAAAGAAATTGTTGAAAATCTCCTGAAGTATAAGAGTCTAGGTTGCAACATGTTTTTAAAAATGCATTTTCTGGATTTTTCTACAACAAACTTTGGAGCTGTCAGTGATGAACATAGTGAATGAATTCACCAAGACATTGCTGCTATGAATGGTATGCAATCATTTTGAATGCACATAATTCAACAATTATTTTAACGTGTCTCATTACATCGAGCGTCCTGCTGTAAGAAGGACGCCTCCAAGTGGTCATTTGCAATTCAATGTTTTTTGTTCTGTGTTTCTTGAGAAAGGTCCCAGTTGGACCAGAACATGGAAAAAAAGTCATTCTTTTGTTTATTGCTAGTTATTTATTTTTAACATTGATAGTTTGCCTTTAATAGTAACCTTTGTACTTTATGTAGTACTTATCTCTTATTCCTTTAGAAACTTTGGTTACTGCTGCACTCTCCATTTTGTCGGACATCCTCTGACATTTTGGTTATTTATAAAATAGTTATACTTTTACGAAACATAAGCTCACTTGAAAATATAGAGAGAAAATATAAGGAAAAAATGGTGTCACGTACAACACATGAAACTTATCAATAAAGTACAAAATTGATATTATAACACATCAAATTCATGTCAGAAATAATGTGGACATATGATATTACAGTGACACTTCCGATGTGAACCATCATTATGATGTTGATATAAATACTGAAAATTATTCAATTAGCAAAAACAATTCAGGATCTTTTTAATAAAAGTAATAAAAGTGTCATGCTTCCAGATGTAACCTGTAGATCCATTAAAACTCAAAAGTATAAAAGACACTACGTAGGGAAAGAGTTAATTTAAAGAAGTTAAATGTGTTCCACATATTTGGACATAATTCGAGAAGGGGAAAGATGGAACATAAAATGCAAAAGTTGAAGAGCAATGTGGTAGGAGAAAACTAAAAGATGATGATTGACTTTGACAACTTTATTGTGGTATGGGTAGGGTTACCATAATTGTCAGATGGAAAAAGAGGACGTTTCGACATGCGCCTTTAAATCCAGTGCACCCTTATTGTAGGGTTACCATAATTGTCAGATGGAAAAAGTGGATACGCAAAATTTTCATCAAATATGGCCATTATTAAGTGTTGCACAAAAAAAAGTGAAACTACATAAAATATTGTTCTTAATTAATTATAAACTTGTATTAACTGAGTTTTGGCATTTTTTAAATCTTATTTTTTTAATTTCAATCTTCAATTCAAAAATGTATTAATTAATAATGATCACTATCGAATTCATGTTACCGTCTGCTATGCGAAATGCGTTATGTTTACGATAAATTGAAAATGGCTAACAGAACCAGAAGTTCTGATGACTAATTTATGTTAATATTGAGCTAACTATATCTGGCAAGCGTGTTTATTTCACTATACATAATAGATTAAAGTATATAGCCCAGAAAAGTAAGTAAGAAAGTATCGATCGATTGATGACAGAGAAAACCCCGGACAAAAGCCAATTTTTCTGGAATGCCGCCCGGACAGGGGCATAAAAAGAGGACCTGTCTGGGGAAACCCGGACGTATGGTAACACTAGGTATGTGAGAACATATCGGATCTGTATCGGAAATTATTGACAGTGACAGCATACTAAATAGGAGGCTGTGGAAAGACATATCGGTAACCAACGCCACGTGCCACTGTTAGTTACTTAATTTAATAGTTAATTTCATAAGAAGCGTAGTGTAGGCCCTATGATAGTAGGCATTAGCACAAAGGAGCTCTTTGGTGTCCCAAAAAAATTATCAAATTATGTCCCTTGAAGAAAATGGTCACTAGTCTATTTCCTGACCATGCAAGTAGGCAGTGACCACGTTTTAATTAGATTTCCAGTGTCCCTGATACTATTTGGCATATAGAAGTGGACATTTTTGTGACATCAAGTCTTTTCTGTACACAGTTGGGCATCTATCTGACAAAAACAGCAGATATTGTTTGAGTAACTTGTATTTTAACACTAGGTATTGTCACTTATTGTGTATTTTCATTATCCATTTTTAATCTACTATTGGCTGCAACTTTATTTACTGTCTAAATGTTATATTAGCCATTTATACAGTTATATACCAAGTATGAAAGACATTATGAGGAGCGCTCTGTCTCATCCAATGTTTTAAAAAGGTTCACCATGTCCATGCTGCATTCCGCCATCTTGTTTTTCACAGACATATTGGTTAACAAGAAATACAATTGCCATCTTTTTTAAATATTAAATGTTCTGTGTGTTTATGTATTTACAAAATTGTTAATTTCTTTAAAAAACTAAGCCAAAGCATATGAATGGGAGTTAGTTTGCCTGCTTACAAGCCTTACAAAAGGTTGTGTGTTGTCATGACAACTGTCCGACTTGGTTTGTGACTACACTACTGATGTGCTGCAATGTGCACTCTTTGGACTATTGGCATTGCATTGCCTGCAAGTAGCAGCTTTGCTAGAACATGATCTATGCATAATAATACAAATTATATATACAATGGGATTTAGATGGGGGAAGACATGACATGAGAAAGAAAAATATAAAAAATGTCTACTTTATTCTTACCATTCTAGGAACATTTCCCTAAACAAGCAGTTCACAAAACTAAACACAAATCACATCACTATGTACATGAATAATCCATGAAAGTTTTATCACATTTGTAGCACAAAAACCTTGTAGGATATTTTATCATAATTCACAAACATATTGAATAAATATTTTAATTATGCAAATTAGTTGCCATTTTGAATATTAATCTTTGGCTGCATATGAAAATTATGTCAATGTGATCCGCAGATTCGTCTTGTCTTCCCGAACACAGAAATGTATAGTTTGCAACATATTTTATCATAAATAATAGAAATGTTTAATAATTAGGCTATTCAATTCAATTTTAATTATGTAAATTAACCGCTATTTTGAATATTAATTAGCTTTGATTGAATTTGAAAATTAGCACAATGTACTCCCCAGATTCGTCTTTTCTTCCCGAACACAAAAATGTATAGTTTGTTCAATTTTTTATCATTAGTAACTCTGATATGTCATGAATTATCATAAATTATTGGCTCGACTACAATTCTTGGTCACAACTTTGGGTGAAAGTACAGAATAGTTCTCTGCTGTGTTATAAATAGCACTGTTGACAATTTAAACGATCCAACGTCATGGATTCCCGTGTAACACCAATCAAAATAATGACTGCCGTGACGTCACATCCTGACAATCCCACAGTTCAACTCTAGACACAGAGGAACTTATGCATAATCTGTCTGTTTTACAATTTACTCATTTTTTTTACAATTTCCTATTATTTGTGGTGAGCGATCAGTATTTCTGCCCGCTATACACGGAGCGAGGTGCGCGTACACATTATAAATATTATTTCTAATCCTAACCTTACTCTAAGTACTTACCCGTAAGCTTGCTGAAATCACACAACAAAGGTCAGAAAACACATCGAAACTAGAGCAAAGGTCACAGCGGAGAACTATAATGTACTTCAGCCTAACTTTGTGCACTAATCAGCTTATATTTGTATATTATATGTTCCATGTAAATTTTTTTGATGCAAAATTACTTCAAAAAAAATTCATACTTTTATCAGAATTGACGTACAGACTTGCTTGGTCTTGGTTGAGGTATCATTGAATTGCAATTTTCAAGGGCTATCTAACTGTGGTATTTAGTAAACTGTAAACCCATTTTGTAAATTTTGTGCTAATGGCCTCTACCTATGATCATAGATGTGAACTCCTGTATGAGTGATTCTTGATTAGGAGTAAGTGTCACATCTCTGGGGACATTCGCCCATAACAATAACATGGTACGCCCAATAACATCATAATTTCTTATCAGTAATTGTAATATCAGCCATAATAATAAATAAATATTAGATATAATTATGCAACTAACTTTACGTACTACTACTACTTACTTATAGTAGTTATAAGTTATAGATAAGTCATAATAAGTTATACATACTTACTAACACCAGCAACTGCAATTTTATTATCATCTTTCTAAAAAAAAATTTAATTAAACACACAAAAGTCCACATAGTGACATACTAACCTAGATGCGTAATCTGAAATGATAAATATCTTCATAAAAAGTTCAACAAATTAAAGTAACACGCTGTTTCCTATAACAATATTAGAGATCTTAGTAAAACAACCTGTCCTGTTGCGACAATTAAAATTAAGCCAAATATACAATGGTAGCAATATACAATGGTTCCACTCAACATTTAGAAAAGAACCCAGTTCCGCAGAGAGAGAGAGAGAGAAACCCACTTCGTGTGAGCTCAGATGTATATACTATACACTTAACACAGTGTCATTTTCTATGGAAGGTAAGAGTAAAACTACGGTTTAAGTCTTCATTGTGCTATAAATAGCATACTTTTTACATTTTTAACTAACAAAAGTCATGATTTACATGAACTGCGCTTGTTCGGTATTCATTTTTATAACTAATTTTTTAAAATTTATAACCGATTCTAACCCTTATTCCTAAACCTAATCTAAATACTAATTCCAAATTGATATCCTCTTTCAATTAATATACCTTAATTTTAAATACAAATTCTACTAATCACACTGCAAGGTCAGGTAATAACTCGAAACTAAAACAAAGGTCACAGTGAAGACTTAAACTAGTTGCGACGAAGGTAAGTTTGAGGTGTTTACTAAAAACAAATACAAAAAGCATTTTAAATTTAGCGTTAGCCCCCCCCCCCCCCCATTTTTTTATACAAGTGATACACACACACACACACGGTACTTAGATACAATTTCAATTGTTTACGTTAAAAACAGTTTACTTTAAAATCGTTCATAATTTAGTCCTACCTTTAAGACAGTTCAATGTTTCATTGAAAATCATTATTTTCTTCCCAGTCCATAGTTAAAATATGTAGACATAAAGTTCTAAATTATATTACAGATTCAAATTCAATAAGGTTTAATCCAAGTCTCAGCGCAACTAACCCCACAATAAAACTGCTTTTTGTTTGATCATTCAATGAAGTGCAGAATTCATGCTATGAAGAAAACAAGCTCTTCTAACAAAAGCCGTTCACACAATGTCACTTATCATGACTGGTGAGACTGATCATTAGTCACTGGCGTACACTTTGATTCGATAGCCAATGAAAAGCACGGGGAAAGTTGGAGCAGCAAAGATAAATAATGCTTGGGAACCGCGCGAAGAATTATTCTGAAACAAGACATAGGTAAATGGCTATGCAGAATCTATATGTGGTTTTGTTTTGTTGTTGAATATTTGTAAAATTATTTTGTGGCTAGCTGTCAGCTTGAGAACGTTACGCCTAATTTCTACTGGCAGTGCGGAATTCACTGGTTTCTCCTTATGAACTGTACAAAACTTGTGGGCTAAAATGGGATACATAATTCTAAAGTGATGCATTTGACTTTTATAATAATTTTCGTTGCCTGTAATCACAAAATAACCAATGAAAATCATCGGGAAAGTCAAAAGCATCACGTTAAAAGGGTGAATTCCAATTAACCAGAAAGACTTATAAATTTAAAAAACATAAGTTAAAATTGTCTAGTGTTTGCCAAAGGAGAAATCAGATATTTCTAAACGTGACGCTAGCTTTGTTATCAATTTTACTACCAGGGGAAAAGTGGACAATGTCAGCTATAAAATTAGAACCTGATATATTAGTAGGATAAGTCAATATCGTGAGTCAATGTCCTTGATCTTTTACCAAAAACTTACTAAAAAATAGATCAGATAAACTTTCGAGTTTCACTGTACAATTGTTGTTTTCGGGAGCAGGATATTTCTTTAGGTTGATACACAGAACCGAAACAACCAAAGAAATTATTGGGCTTTCACAGCTCAGTGCGCAGGTAAAACTATCAGGGAGGAAAGTAGGACCTTTGCGGTTACTACGAGTAGCATGACCATGGAGACTATGGCGGTGACCATGGCATTTTAATGGGTATGCACACAGAAGGTAACGCAGGTCTGCATCTCGAGTCATAGTATGAGTATGATTAGGAAGGCACAAGTGGGTCTCGTTCGCGAACAGTGGATTGAGGCATTGAGAAAGGTGAGGCTGAAAGTGATTACATTAATTTGTGTGTCGGGGCGTGTGGGTGTTCGAAGCAATGCAAGAGCAGATCAAATGGCGTCATGCGCGATTGTGGCACAGGGCAATTGATCGAGCTGATGTTTTGAACTCCTTAAGAGATATAGCACACGAGAGTGAGACTAGTGTGGATGACGATTCCTTTTCAATGACCAGGATTAAAGATCAGGGTTTGAAATGCGATGTTGCTAGATGTGAATATTTTGGAGGGCGTGGAAGAATGATGGCCAACCAGCATAGGACCGGTACTATCAGTAGAAGTGTAATGGCGGATACACTCAGCAGCAACTATGGACGTGTCCAGTTTGCAGTGATGATAATCCGACGACTAACTAACTAACCAAAGAGAAAATGATGGGCATAAGATTCCAGCATATCCGCAGAGAAAAAGCATTGCCAATAAGCCTATATAGATACGCTAAATGAAATTTTCCATAGAGAATGTTCAATTAATTTAATTAAATGAATTAATTTTTAACATTTTTTTTTACCAATCGCGTTCTATGGTGACTACAGAACCAAACATGTGTTGTATCTTTCTGGGATGTGACGAGATAACTAAGAACTCAAATTATGGCATATAATCGCATGTGAAAGGGACTGAGACTGTAGCTCGTAATGTATTTTGGAATTGCAAGCCGCAAGGCCCAAGACAGAAAAGGGTTCAGGGGGTTCATTGGGAGAGAATACGTCACATGACACTACCATTTGATCTTCTCATTCGCAGTTTGGCATATCTACACAGCAGGTCCCGTTTTCTTAATAAATGCTGCTGTATTTGAAAGCTCCCCAGTGTTCCCGTACATCTTATTGTGCATATATCTATCTCTGTGGGCCAGTGTTCTTCCCTTAACTGATTTAGTGTATTGCAGTTTTGCAGGATATGTTCAGAGGTCTGTGCTGCCTGCCCACAAAGGCACAGAGGTGATGAGACCAGTCTTACTCTATTTAACTGGCTTATTAATCTAGTGTGTCCTGTTCTGAGGCGGAAGATAATATCCTGCTCTGCTCTGTCGAGATAGTGGTAATTGTCTCTTGGGTGGTCGACTTTCCTGATGGCCTTGATGAGTGTCCTCTTTTCGTGGTAGGTAATTTCTTGGTCTTTTTGTTTCTGTGTTGCTCCATCCTTTACTACCATTTGATAACACCCATTGCATGATATGGTTACAGGAATATAAAGACTGTGTTGTTGTATGTCCCTGAGATGTGAGAAGATGACTAAGAAATCAAATTCTGGAATAAAATACCTTCGGTAAGTGGCTGAAACTGTATCTTGTAATGTATTTGAATAAAAGCACGGTTACACTAAAGTTAGGAATGTTGACTATTCATCAACCTCACCCTCTTACCAATTTGACACCAGTGATAAGAATAGGTCGAGATTACTAAAAATAGTAAATTTTTACATGATGCATGATTTTTTTTGGTGCCTCGCCATGTTATCCATTCTCTGACTTCAAAACCCCGGGCAGATGGTGCTCGTTAACCTTGGTAGACAAGCTGTCTATGAGATAGAAAACTCCAAAATGAAATCTCCATTACCATGTGGACAATCATTGGATGGGTAAGGGCTAGGGAAACACATCCTGACTCAAAAGTAAGATGGAAGACGGAGACACTGGACCGAAAGGTACAAAATAGTCCAGCCAGGGCATGACTGTCAAGGCTGAAAACCACAGTGTCACGCAATGACTTCGCATGTCAAATAAAAGGTTACAGGTGATTCATTTTGGTGCTTTATTTGTGGAATTCCGTCAGGTGGATGAAATGCCGGGCTCTAAGTCTCGAAGAAGCCCACTCTCATCGACTGGTGGTACCTCTGTCTCAATTTGTGCAAGGAAAAGAGATCAGAGGACAATAACTACTGGTTCAAAAAATATACATAAAGATCATGATGCAGACTCCAAAGACAAGAATAAGCACTTGAAAATATTGCAGTGGAATGCAGAAGGTGCCAACAATAAAAAGACTGCACTTGCAAATCGATTACACAAAGAAAAAATTGATATAGCCTGTATACAGGAAACACACCTCACAAACAACAATAGATTCAACATCCGAGGATACCAAACATTTCTGAATGATAAAGAAAAAAGACACAAAGGAGGAGTACCTATACTGGTTAAAAAAAAACCAATATCACTGCCTCATAAATGCGAGGAAACACCGAAGAACAGGCTGAAATAATTAGAACCTGCCTAACCCTTCCAACTAAAGAGGTCACATTATATAGCTATTACTGTTCACAAGACAAGAGCATATCTCTGCACACAACACATAAAAAGATTACTATCTTGTGATTGGTGACTTCAATAGCCACTCACAGAGTTATGGATATCCAGAACAAGATACTAGAGTAACAGAAGTGGAAGACTGGCAGTGCGAGGTGAAACTTCAACTGCTTAATGAACCCAAAGACCACCCAACTTTCTACTCTAGAAGATGGCACACCAACTCAACCCCTTATCTAGCATTTGCAACAGACACTTTAGTTAAAATAACATACAGGGAAGTGATGAAGCAGCTTGGTGGAAGTGACCATCATCCAATCAAACTCACCATTAACATTAACCACGCCCCTACTGGCCCCACAATCACACCTAGATGGAACTTCAAGAAACCAAACTGGAGTAAGTATGCTGACCTGACAGACAAATTCACAAAAATCCTTAATCCAAGGATTTAAAATGTGAACAAAACTGCACAACTCCTGGCTTCTACACTTCTTCAAGCAGCCAAGCAAACCATACCAAGAGGTGCTAGGAAAAGCCGTACTGGTCTGATGAACTCGATGAATTGGAAAAAGAAGTGTTAAAGGCCAGAGTCACAGCAGAAAAAGCCCATCCAAATAAATTACATCACTAAAAGCTAATGTAGAATTAGATGAGAATTGCTACTATTTTAAATATGTCACTATTATCTAGTTTTCAGAACGAAATTTTTTTAAATTGAAATACAGAAGGGTCGACGAAGTAAATTGAAAATAAACGAAAGAAAGTAACTCAAAAATAAAACGCAAGACACAACAAGTCAACAGGACTCACTGCGGAACAATTAGAGATAATTTAATAATGATTTTTCTGTAAGAAATTGGCCAAAAAAAGCCAAGTTTATAAGAAAATAACACAAGGTTCGATCGAAAAGGGCAAGAACTTGGGGGGAAAAGCCAAGCAGTGGTAAAGTAGTAATTCATAAGAATTACGACGTGTAAAAAGTCAATGTAAAAGTGCTACCGATGATTGATTTAGTTTCTAATTTTTCTTCATCCATGTAATGCTCATAATAGAAGAAGAAATAATTATCATCTATAAATAAGCGAATATTTCCATGTATTTTGGAGTCTATCCGCGCTCTCGTCACCCTGTACACTGGGCATTAACAAGGAAAGTATGTGATTTGATGAAACATCACCGCATTGTCTACCTATCCCCTAACTTTCTTTATAGCTCCCACTTCTTGATCAACTATCTCATTTTTCTGTCAAATTTTTGTATTCATCTACAAATCAAGCATTCTCCGTCGCCTACGAGTCTGCCACAAAAGGACATAGGTGCAATATCCATTATCTCTTCGCCATCCTTGAAGATTACTTGATAAAAGACAACAATTAAAAACTGAGAATCTTTTTGAAAATTGAGAAAATGTTTTCACAGGTGATAGGTTGTCAATCTCCCAACTTTCCCACGGAGGCTAGAAAGAAAACGTAGCCATGTTCTTTGCACATGTAACTAGAATCACATGTCCCCTGTAGCCCACATGGTGTGATGAATAGAAGGGATTATTCAAACATTACCTGTACCAACAAGATGCATGTGGTAAAAGTTACCTATTTATTCTTCTTTCGTTCACTTGAAACATGTATATATCTGTAATTCTGTCTCCTGATTGAGGTTGGGCCCTTTCGAGGTATAGTGCCCGGCTCCACCCCTGCCTGAACGTCCGCCACAGGGCAGGCACCATGACTATTAATAGATATAAATATGTTCCCATTGTGTTTAATGCGTGGCATCCTGATTACTTGCGCGCCTTTTGGCTGGTTGTCTCCGTCTTCAGCACAAAAAGTTACCTAATTGGTACAGGCCTATGTATTGCTAATACGGGAATAACTGAAAACAATCAACAAGCACTGATATCATAATAATAATCATCATCATGTGTCATGTCGACTGGCGTAGGTGATCATGGTTCTCCACAGCATTATGTATCAAGATCGTCGCTGTTTCCCTGCCGTGCCAGGATGTTAAACTGTCTAATATTTTCTCATTTGCTGCTCTGTCTCTGTTGCCCTCAATCTTGCCTGTTGTGACTATATTCTCCAAACCTCGCTGTCTCCCAACTTCAGACATAAAGTAGCCAAAAAATTAAGATTATATTTTTCTTATATTGTTGATTAAGATCCGTTTCACATTTGATTCTTTCAAATAGTATATATTATATCACAATATTATAGCGCAAATAATCAAATAATGACTTCCATGTAAAATGCGACTGCTCATATTTTCAAGGAGTCATCTCGTACATCCATATTATAGGATAGTCCTATACTAAGGTGAAGTCTTGTGCACGTGTGAGCCCTTTTCAGGACTAGCTGCTACTTGCTGATGATCCCCTTGTGCTGACCGCATCGCAAAGACTAGGACTACAGCTAGCGAAACCTTCTCAGAGATGACGGTACTGAAGGAGAGTGGCGCTACTGCCGACTAGTCCTTCTCGGTGATGATTACCTCCGAGGATACGGACGCTGCTTCCGCCGATCCCTTCTCAAGGTTTACAGCTATTAAGGACACTGGGGTGCTGACTGCGAGCCCCTGTCAGGAATGACCGCCCCTACAAAGATAGGGCTACTGCCGATGAGCCTTTCTTAGGGGATGTTGCAGCTGAGCCATTCTCATGAATGACGGTCTCCGATCAGACGAGGACTGTTGCCGGTAAGCCTTTCTTAAAGTGGCATCCACTGAAGAGATAGGCTGCAGCCGGTGAGCCCTCCTTAGGGCGAATGGCCCCCAATGAGACTGGAGCCCTTCTTAAGGCTGACAGCTCCTGCGGAGGCAAGAGGCTGTAACTGGCAAGTTCACTTCAGCGCTGACAGCCTCGAAAGATACTCTTCTATCACCATGGGCGTATCTTTTAGTCCATGGATTTCATTCTTAACTTCTTTTTCTCTCTTTATTTTGGTATGTTTATCTGGGCCATTTCAAGGTATAGTGACCGGAACCGTCCCTGCCTTCCATCACAGGGCAGGCAACATAACCATTATTGGATATAGACATGTTCCCATTGTTTTGCATGTGGCATACTGTGTACGTGGATTAATTGTGTGCCTTTTAGCTGGTTGCCTCCGTCTTCAGCATCCTGCTTACTTGGGCAGGACTGTGGTTCTGCTCGAGTGGAACTACCCGACCAGTTGGTTAGTTAGTCGTTGGATCATCGTCACTGCACTCCAAACAAGTCCATATGTGCTCAGATCTCTCCTTGAGGTTAGCCGCCATTACACGTTGACTGATGGTCAACAGTACGCAGTTGATTGACCATCATTCTTTCTTGCCCACGAAACCGCTCCTTTCTAGCGACACACCATTTCAAGCCAAATTCCTTTATTCTAGTCATGGACAAGAACAAGAGTCATCACGTATACAGTCATATGTAGGGCGTCAAAATGTCTGCTCAATCCATCGTTCTACCAACAGCCGTAGTAGCAGCATGTGCAGTCAACCTATCTGCTCTCTCATTACCCCGGACTCCTGACCAGTCTTAGTTTCCAGCCCCTGTTGGCTGAACTAAGCTCCATCACCACTTTAAGTTGCTGGCCTCGTTTGGGGGAGGGGAATTGAGATTGTTTAGTGAGAACCAAGTGAGAGCAGTCTTCTTCTGGTTAATCATCGCACAAGAATATTTCAAGCTGTCTATATGCTTTTGTAATAGCGTTCCAGTTATTTCCCTGCCTGCACACCATAATATCATCTGCACAAGATAATGTCATTACCGGTCTATTGCTGTTTCCTTATTATTACTGTGTAGACATTGATCAGTGATGGTGAAAGAGGTGAAACCTGTGGCAGTCCTAGATACATTGTAATAATCAATACAAGGTCACTGCGTGAAACGTAACAACAATTAGACTTACGTAAAACACAGGTTTATAAACCTACTACTAATTTATTAAAACTACTAGTTTTAGCTATAGTCTGTCGTGTCCCATTGAAATGATATATAAACATGTGTTTTATGTAAATCTAATAGATACATTGTAATAGACTCCAACGATCAAATACCACACTATAATATGAATACTCAATACCACATTATTTGTATGCTCTACATATTTTATTCGTTATTTCTTGTATAGATTCACAAATAGGATATATAATAATAAACAGAAACTACAGCAGTGAAATTTTATTGAGATCAAATTTTCTCGACTACCTGCATTATGGCATCTGGGAGTGACATTAGATCACAGTCTTTGCTTCAAAGGTCTATGGGCATTGAGATTAATGGCAGATTTTGACATTCCACAATATCTACTCGTGTGTTATATCAGCGAATTGTTATTTCTAGTATGGAATACCCGTGTTCAATATTCACGGTTTGTGATACATAAATTGCCAGACTATAAAACATTCAGAACGAGGTCATGAGCATCATTTTGGGATGCACTCTATGTGGCGATGAGATTTATCCTCGATTTTCTGACCGTAGCTGACATAATCAAGATGTGGCAAGCTTGGACATATCTTAAAATCAATGCCGATACATTTTACCCATTGCATCCGGATCTCAATAAGGTGAAAGGCCCCAGGCCCAAAAGGGGCAGATCATGGTTTGGACAGACAGAAGCCATAATCGGATACACACCACGCCAGAATTACCTGATACCTCCTCTGTGGTCATCGTACTCTACAGAAGTTACAGGGACATAAATCTGGTAGTGATGGATGAAGAAATCAGAGCGTTCATTGACAATAACACCACGGAGGATGGTGTAATAATTTACACTGATGGATCAGTTATTCACCATTAAAGAAGTGTTTGGACCTTTTCCAGACGACCCTGCTGTGGAAAACCGTTAATGAATCCAACGAGGACTTTACTACTACTTCTTCTTCTTCGGCGTTCATTCTGAAACTCCTGCTGGATCTCTCTTGTAGCAAGATAAAGTCTTACTAGAGTTACATGTTCCAGTAGGACGTAGTCCAGAGGGTGGAAATGCGTGGTGTCGCAGTTTTATTTGCGTCAATGGCCAGACACATCCGGTTTCTGCAAACTTTACTACATCCACGAACAGTCTTATGATGGAGATAAAAGCTGTAACAGTGGCATTGTCACGGAACTATTCTCATCCATGCATACTTAGTGACTCAATGAAAATGATCCGCAAATTGAAGCTGGAGTCGAACGCCGTCAATGGATGCAGTTATTGTCACAATCTATTACCAGAATGATTACCTTTATATGCATGCCAGGACATGCGGGTGTTGAGGGTAATGAGTGAGCCGATATGGCCACAGTGTCAATAGGAACATAAATGAATCGATCTGACATAGTTAATGCATTGAGTGACCTTGTCTGCTCAGATTTTCTAAAGTGTGAATCACGGTCACTCTCAATACTGCGCGAGATTGGTGTACAGACCGAAACAGCATGTAAATAGAAATATAATAGATATGCAAAGAGAATGATTAATTAGCATCAAACTGGAACTGTCTGACACATCATTCTGATGGATTTATTGTGATGAGGGTCGGAGAACCTATGGACTTGTCCAGAGTGGCTGATGATAACCTGCAGTTGTAATTATAACAACACTGAATATGAATAAAGAAATATTAAATGAAATAAAAATAAAACAAATAAAGTATTTTGTGCATATTAAAAGGCAGGACGAAAAGACTTGAAGGTACAGTTGAGGAGAGGCAAGCAAGAGGTAGAATGGCTGAGGTACAAGTAAAAGGGAAATATAACGAAATGGACAGGTTGTAGTTCTCTTTCTTTCTGTCCTCCTCTTTCTAAGAACTAGGCTTATCGTGGCTGTTTTTGTCCTCCGAACTTGGGACTTTTCATAATATTGGGTGGTAACGTTGCTATGATATGCAAATATGTTCAAATTATAGAACAATCGCCTTGATCAGCCTAGCCAGTAAAATACTACTGCACATTATAATGAAAAGAATACATAACAAGATGGAGGATGAGATCCACGAAGCGCAAACAGGTTTCAGAA
This sequence comes from Meghimatium bilineatum, assembly GCA_034231615.1. NCBI lineage: Eukaryota > Metazoa > Mollusca > Gastropoda > Stylommatophora > Philomycidae > Meghimatium > Meghimatium bilineatum. The sequence goes on from CM067322.1 coordinate 31,207,049, forward strand.
CTGGCAGAGGCACTAGAGATCATATATTTAACATGAGGATGATCATAGAGAAATGTAGAGAGTAGGCCTATAACATCGAATTACATACATTCTTCATAGACTACACTAAAGCATTCGACTGTGTAAATCACCATCAATTATGGGAAATAATGAACGATATGTGTTTCCCAAAACACATTACACGACTAATAGCAGAGATGTATAAAGATCAAGAAGCAGCGGTAAAAGTTGAAGGTGCAAGATCGGAGTGGTTCAATGTACAGAAAGGAGTAAGACAAGAATGTACCTTTTCTCCATACTTGTTCAACATCTATGCGGAAAATATAATGAGAAACGTGAGACAAAAATCAATGAAGCCTATTCAGACCCATAAATATAGGAGGGCTGCAGATACCAGAAATTAGATATGCAGACGACACAGTGCTATTAACAACAAACGAACACGACCTACTGAACATAATTATGTCAACCCAAAAGTTCAGCGAACAACAAAACTTGTTCTTAAATATGAAAAAGACAAAAATAATGGCAACTGACAAAACTAAATCAAGACCCAAAATTAATATTGAGAACTGCAATTTGGAAGAAGTGACACATTCGGATTATTTAGGAACTAATATAAACAATGCGGGTGACTGCGCAGTTGAGATCAAGAGAAGAACGGCAATGGCAAAATTAAAATTGATAAAGAAACTATGGCAAGATACTAACATAAGAACCAAATTGTGTTTACTACGAACATGTGTATTTCCTGTGGCAACAAATAAGCATGGGCACTAAATAAAACAGTGGCCAAGAGAATAACATCATTTGAATTAAAGTGTTATAGAAAAGTTTTGAGAATACCATGGACAGCGAAGAAAACAAAACAGGAAGTGTTACGAACAATTAACGTCCAGGAAGGCTGGCTTCTGAACACTATATTAAAGAGAAAGCTAGTTGTTTTCGGTCATATTAAGAGACACGATGGCATGGAGAAAGTGTTAATGGAGAGGATGATAGAAGGCAACAGATGGACCAAGACGCCGTTGGACAAAAGACATTTAAGAATGCCTGCGCATGTCACTGGAAGATGCAGGGCAACTTGCTCAATACCGCGGAGAATTCAAGAGATCCATAGGAAAGACTACGTTCTGAAAATAATATGTCACTTGCTGATGAACGTTGCTACTGACTAAATTTACATTTTCTCAGCATGCAGCTCTTGTTATGCTATCAAATATATGGCATTCAAAAACACTAAGAAATAACACAAAACTTAAAATCTTCAACTCTTGCATAATTCTAACATTAACATATAGATACGAAAGTTGGAAAGCAACATCAAAATTAGAGCAAAGACTAAACACCTTTGAAAATAAATGTCTTAGAAGGCTACTGAACATACGTTGGTCAGACTTCAAATCAAACACAGTTGTCAGACAAGAATCAAAACAAGAATAGGCCTATGTATCCACCTATATTAGAAAGCGTCGCTTGAATTACATCGGACACGCACTACGAATGGATACTGAAAGACTCCCCTGTCAAGCTGTGATGTGGTCTCCAAAAGGCAAGAGAAAACGAGGAAGATCAAAAGAAACTTTTCGTATAACTATTACAAGGGAACGTTTCACCATCGGTATCAGAAACAATGAGGATCTAAAGCAAATTTCAATGAAACGAGAGACATGGAAATCTATGACATCCTCCCTATGTGCCGTCTTTGACCCTAGAGGAATAACTAACTAACAAAGAATTACCGCAGATAAACACCATACTGCAACAGATAAGATGGGGAAACAGTAAAACACCATTTTATTGAATTGCCGACACTACAAGACCTACAAAAGCAACTTGATTATTGATTAGGAACAAGCGTCACATCACTAGGGGCATTCCCATATATGCTCTGCGTGCCATTCCGTCAGCCATCTAAAAATGTATAAACTCAGTGTCCCAGTCAGTTGATGATTGCGCGTTCTTTTGATCTTTTCGGAGAGGGAGTACTTTCTCCTATCGCCTCTGGTCATTCCCATTCTCTGAATATGTACATTGTCTCGTTCGACTTCTTCTTCGTAGGGTATCTATGACTACTCTAATCAATTAAACCATGTTTCTTCTTATATCGGTTCCGTTCACCAAAATTTTACCAGTCAAAACACCGGCTCTTTCATTTCCCCTAACCCTAGCATGACCTGGACAGTAGATCCATGTTATGCTCTGCGCGTTGTTGAGAAGAGTGACATATTCAGTTCTGATCATACACTTTTCTATCTTGTGCAGCATACTTTGAGAGTCCGTACTATCTATCTATCTTTCCTTGCTCTTTTACCCTTTACAGGTGTCGAGAGAGATACAATATTCTTGCTCTCGCTTTTCTGGCAGCTTCAGATAATGTCATTTGATGTTCGTGTAATGTCTCTTTGATGTTGTCCATCCAGCGTACTCTAGGTCTACCCATGCCTCTTCTATCTGCTTCTCCTCTCTTCATATATATATATATATATATATATATATATATATATATATATATATATATATATATATATATATATATATATATATATATATATATATATATATATATAAACGATATAGTTTCACACAGTATTACCTTATATTGATTGTGGTATATTCTTAACCTGTTTATTTTAAGTAATGATGGTCTATATGTAGTTTAATGATATGTGCATTAGTTGTGTCCTATTAGCTCTACTGGTATGAATCAGAATGCTGAAAAATGACAGGGTAAGACATGAAAACAATCTGAGATGGACATCTGAGAAATAGCACAAATGAGATAGACCAAAAGTTACAATGAAGAGAATAGCGGAGTAAGAATTGAGCAAAATGAAACACAGCTGACTTTGGTATAGAAGATAAGGACAGAATGGTGTGACGTTTTTTGTTGCTGCCCTAAGAGCCAGGTGTCCTGTAGGCTAATGAAGAAGATGATGATGGGTGCAGTGTAGGAAGAAATTACATTAAGGATTCTTGATCAGTGTCTGATCATTGCCAATAACAACAATCAGGACAATAACCTCCAGTCTAAGAATGAAGATGATCAAATTTCCAAGACGTTTGAGGTGATCTGAAATTATGGAAAATGCGGACTGAGATAACAATGGTTGAATGAGCGATGTCAACAAAAATAGGTAAAAACCTTTTGAGGAAAAACCTGAATTCAGCACGTAACAAAGATCTTGGTAAGCTTCTGATAAGCACCTCCTATCTTGTAGATGTCTGCTAGGATGGCATCCATTTCTCTTATGTTGTATTGTGGCATGCTGCTTCTTCGCTGTAGGCTGATCACTTATTAAAACTTTTTGAAGTGTCATGCCCATCGGTTTAAGAGGTTTTTTCTGTAAACACGGCTGACTCATCTGCGTTGAGCAAGGGCAGTGATCCTGCAGAACTTGGGCTGTATATTGTTTTCAATGCATCATAAAATTGTTTGTAGCCCTCCCCCCCCCATGTCCGAGAAATTCTGGATCTCCTTGGATTTTTGTCGCAACCACCTATCATGCATCTTCCTTAGTTTCCATTGGCATGTGCTGCGGGCTCTGATGTATATTGCTATTTTTGAAGGTGAAGAGGGATCACCGTGAAGATTTCTGAAGGCACTGTTCTTTTCCTCTAGCAGAGTGGTAACTTCAATGTCATTGTCATCAAACCAGCCTTGGTTTTTGTGCATCCAGACCTAAATATTTCTTAGCTGAAACTAATTAACTAACTATAACACTACATATATTATATGTACATTACACTAACTCTACATATCAAAACTGAACACAAGTCATCATTTATATATCACAATTTTATTTATTCATGCTATTAGACACTTCATCAATATCAAGGTCTATAAAACCAGCAGGTGTATAATCATAACTCAATTTAGACATTATACACATGAACTTGAACCTCTCTCCCATTTGTTCAGGTGACATCAACATTTTGTAGCCTGAGACCAAGTCAGACCATTCAGCTTGACTGGCCTTTTGCAGCAGAATCTGAAAAATTCATTTTTATTACATGTACCAGCAATACTGAAAATTACAAACATGTATTACAGTAACTAAAACTGCAAGGGCTGCCAGCACAAGAAATCCTTCCAGTTCAAACATATCTGTCCGCAGCCATTTGGACGAGTAAAAAATAATGTCCGGACGATTCTTTAATGTTGTTAATCCAAGATGTTCTTTTCTTTTTTTCATCAACCCTCAGCTGTTCCTTGTAAAATAATTTGTTAAAGTGAAGTGTGTCTTATTACACGTCCAAACAAGTAAGTCTACACTGTTTTACTACTGCCAAAAGTGGTTATTGACAAACTGCAAGTTTTCCTAGCCTATTTGTTCAAGAATGAATATATTTGTCTTATGTTCAATATAACTGATTTGTAACACACAATACATGTAGCACTTAATATCACAGCTTCAGTCCAAGTTTCCAAATAACACAATTCACTCTAGGAACATACTAAGAACAAGATTCATGAATCTGATACTAAAATAGAATTTCAATGGGCGAAGTGTACTCGGTGGCATCCACCTCCTTTCCGAAACTTCTCTATCAGCAAGATGAAATAATACAATTGTCATGCAGAGTCATTTTAAATTACATGCACATTCTTTAAAACTTTTAGTTTTGATTTCCTTGAGACGTTTTCCCTTGCTATTTGCACATGGTGCTGCCCTCTTATTGTACTCAGTATGTTATCTTTTCAACTCTCACTATGCATTTGCCTATTTCACGTCAGCTGCAGTGGCCACCCCTCCAATGCTAGGACCGGACTGTCATGCGTTGCTGTGTGTCAACAATGATGTTGTATGTGTTGCTGGCACAGAGGTGTCAGAGATATTGCTTGTCTATGCAACCAAATCTTATTCCATCTGCAGCCTCCACACTCACGGACATGAGCCTAAAAGTGTTGGCCAGGAATACAGCAAGAGCAGCTGTATTTCTGTTTCCAGGGTGCACCACGAGGAGGTACCGGTACTTTTATAATCTTGGTTATCTGCTAACACTGGGTCTGCAGGAAAGTAATGCAAGTCACTTTGCACCCCGTATACTTAGTGATCCACACAGTAAGCTAGTGACTTTTAAGGGTGTCTGTAGTAGTTTTTTCCTTTGGGTTTGGTTGTTTGTTGTAGACATTTCCATCCCAAAGAATGACATGCAAATGTCTTCCACTATCTGAAACTGACCATGTGGTTAATTGCCCTCATGAAGTTTCCATGAAAAATCTTTGTTTTTGGGGTTCACAGAGATGCATTCTCTGCTGGTCACAAGCACTTAAGAAGTAGACCTTGATCCTTCATTCTGTGGCTGAGTATTTGCTGTGACCATTAACGTCCTGCATCTTATGCCTTCATGATTCTCCCCAGCATCGAGTTTCCAGATTCCCCATGAGTTTTCTTGACCCTGCTTCCAGTATCTAAGATTAGGACATGTTTGGACTGTGGGTGCAATGTCAGTTTACAAGACACTCTCACTGCAGCTAGGACATTAGGCAGGACCTGGATCCACTCAAGGTAGAGATGTTCCTCTTCACTATTCAGGATACTTGGTGAGGGCATCGAGATTAGACAAGAAAGTGTGATAGACAAGAAAAGAGAAAGAAGGAGAGACCTGGGTATACTGCCAAGCACTTGGTCGCTCCCATAGCAAGCTTTGTTTGAAACAAAGGTACTTAGTGAAGGTGTTGCTATGGACGCATTTATGCATGTTGTGATGCAAGAAGCTTAGTATCAGCCGGGCAGTAACTTCCACATCAATCAGCTGCACCTGGACTGTAGGAGGTTGTTGTGGAGCAGTTCACAAAATCCTTAACTAAGTGGCATGTCCAGCCCAAATCCTACATGTTCTGTTCACCCACATCAACATATGTAAAACCAAGAATTATTTTGTTAACAAATGTGTATTCCGATGTTTTTGATGGATTTCATCTGCGACTAAAAACATAGTCAGTACATATCTAAATCTTGTCCTTTTTAACTGGACACTGGCCGAAAAGTAAGTTAATTATGTTTACTTTCATTTACTCTATTACCTGGATGAATTATATTAGTTTACAATTGAGATTTCCTGAAAGAGACTTTGAAATAGGTACATAGCCTCTTTCGGCTATAGTAGCTTACAGCATCATCACGTGATATTCTTTCCAGAACGTAGTCTTCCTTATGGATCTATTGAATTCTCCTTGGTCTTGAGGAGGTTGTTCCGTCTCCTTTAGGGATGTGCAGGCATTCCTGTATGTCTTCTATTCACTGGCATCTTGGTTGGCCTTTACCTTCTACCATACCCTCCAATATCACTCTCTCCATACTGTCATGTCTCTTAACGTGACCAAAAAAAACCCCCTATTTTTTTCTTTAATATGGTGTTCAGAAGCCAGCACTCTTGGATGCTGATTGTGCTTAGTACCACCTGGTTTGTATTCTTTGCTGTCCATGGTATTTTCAGAACTCTTCTGTAGCAGTTTAATTCAAATGATATTATTCTTTTGGACAATGTTTTTATTTATTGTCCATGCTTCACTTTCATATGTTGTCACTGGACACACACATGTTGTAATAAGCACAATTTGGTTCTTATATTAGTGCCCTGCCACAATTTCTTTAGCTGTTTTAATTTTGTCTGCGCCATAGCTGTTCTTCCCTTAATCTCAACCCCGCAGTGTTTATATTAGTTCCTAAATAATTAAAATGTGTCAGTTCTTCTAAGTTGCAGTTCTCTTTATTAATTTTGGGTCTGGCTTAGTTTTGTCGGTTGCCATAATTTTTTTCTTTTTCATGTTTAAAAACACGCTTTGTTGTTCGATGGATTTCTGGATTGACTTAATTAAATCCAGTAAGTCTTGTTAATTTGTTGCTAATAACACTGTGCCGTCTGCATATCTTCTTCTTCAGCGTTCATCCTCAAACTCCCATCGGATCTCCCTTGTAGCAGGACCATGGTCCTACAAGATTTCCAGCAGGATGTAGTCCAGAAAATGGAAATGCATTGTGTCGCTGTTTTATTTGCGCCAAAGGCCCAACACACCCATCTTCGGCAGGGTCTGCATATCTAAATTCTGGAATCTGCAGCCCTCCTATATTTATGGGTCTGAATTAACAAATTCAGGCTTCATTATTTCTTGCTTCACGTTTCTTATTATGTTTTCCACATAGATGTTAAACAAGTATGGAGACAAGGTACAGCCTTGTCTTACACCCTTTTGTACATTAAACCACTCCGATCTTGCACCATCCACTTTTACTGTTGCTTCGTGATCTCTCTACAAACCCATGTTGTTCATTATTTTCCACAGTTGGTGGTTGTTCACACAGTCAAATGCTTTGGTATAGTCTACGAAGCATGCATGTAGTTTGATGTTATACTCTCTACATTTCTCCATGATCATCCTCATGTTAAATATATGATCTCTCGTTCCTCTGCCTGGTCTAAATCCTGCCTGCGCTTCATGAATCTCATCTTCCATTTTATTATGTATTCTTTTCATTATAGTGTTGCATTGCTGATAGAAGATGGTAACACTGCTTTCGCCTTGGCTTGAATAATTTCAGATGTTACGTCCTCACAACCTGCTGCTTTTTCTCTCTTCAAACTGTAAATTGCTGATCTGATTTCTTCTATTGTAAGCTCCAATTCCTTTATATTCCTGTCTGTGATTGACTGATTCACTAGGTCACTTTCGGGTAACTCTGAGTACACTTCTTTACAATATTCTTTCCACTTTTTCAGAATGTCACATTGTTCTGTGAGGGTGTTTCCTGCTTTGATGACTTGCATAGATGTTTTATATATTTTGCTCTTTGTATTATTTGCTGACAGCATGGTGGAGGTTAATAGACATTTATGCTTCATGTCTTTCTTACACAGGCAGATCTCAGCAGCAGAACATTAACTCTGTAGCATGAGTGAGTCCCTGACATAATTTATTATGTGTCCTTCATGTATAATTTTGAAATTAGTCCATGCAATTTTTGTCTCATTTATTCTGCATACTCTTATCAATCTGTGTATATAACCAGGAGAATATTCTCATTAGTTTCCAACTGTGGCATCAGTTAATTTGTTCATGATGATCATATGGTAAATAAAAAATATAATTATTGAAGAATATAGAGAAAAATCAGAAGACAGTAGACAGGAACCAGGACCATTCATTTGTGAGGCAAATAGATACCAGCTGAATAAACCTGGTTCTTCTTCTTCTTCTTCAGCGTTCATTCTCAAACTCCCGCTGGATCTCCTTTGTAGCAGGACCATGATCCATTCTAGATTTCCAGCAGGATGTAGTCCAGAGAATGGAAATACGTTGTGTCGCCGTTTTATTTGCGCCAATGGCCCGACACATCCATCTTCGGCAGGAAACCTGGTTAAAATTTCATCTCCTACCTTATGATTTTTATACTGGCAAGCAGTTTTGCATTAAAATGAGTTATACTTTATTATAACCAACAAGAAATAATATGGAGGTACCTGTAATCGTAATCCAATGCCCATGTTGTTTAGGAACCTTGCTTGAGTAATGGGACCAAAAACAGTTACTGTGTACAATATACAGGAATTTAATGGTTAGTTCATGAAAAACATGTTGGTCAAACATAATACCCTTAATATAACCAAATAAAGACTTGAGTTTTGGGTTGAAAGTTGCATGTCTCTGTATAAAAATGAAACAATCTATTCATCTATAAACTCAGGAGCACATTCCTTCAACAAACCATTTCCATATTTTTTGTGTGGTAAATATGTAAAATTCTCAGTCCATGTTAAAAAAATTCAAAGAAAGGCAGTCTGTATGAGTCAGTGATATCTACAGCTATATCATATTTTATGTTTATCACATAGATCTCATGCCCTGGACATGTTCATTTTAAAATTGCAATCTTCTTCTTCTTCAGCATTCATTCTCAAACTCTTGCTGAGTATCTCTTGTAGCAGGACAACGGTCCTACTAGATTTTCAGCAGGATGTAGTCCAGAGGATAGAAATGTATTGTCGTTTTATTTGTGTCAATGGCCGGACACATCCACCTTTGGCTGCCTTCACTTTAATGACACAGAATATAGACTTACATCGATGGCACATATACTCTATGTCAGTTGATAATGGATAAAAGGACTGTGAAACAAATAGGCCTGTTCATCTGCAGGGTAGTGAGGAATGTGTTTAACCAGCAAGCCACCATCAATATTCCAGGGAGGAATGAGCACCTAGTCCGTCATACTTTACCCCATATGACACTTCATGACATCTGCAATATTTTAAAATAACCTTTTATCACCATCTCTGTCTTGGATGGCAAGCAGAGAACACATTGATCAGAGTGTGTGAATTGGAAGAAGTAGCAAAAGTTAATGAATGAGTGGAGGTAGTAATAAACTAATATAGTAACACAACTGAGGAAAATGTGTCGGGAATGAACTGGTATCACAACAGTGGTGATTGTGCAAGAACTTGTCACGTTGCACCAAAATTTGCAAAACAGAATCATATACTCATATGGCTCAGTCAACAGAGAAATGAATAAGTGCAGTTGGAGATTTTGTTGCATACAAGAATGGCAGGAAAGAGCTTGAGAAATCATATGTCTACTCCACTATCACATCAAGCATGAAAATAGACATAGATATAGTGATGGTGACACTCGATAATACCAACTCCTACCCTCGTGATACTCTCAGACTCCCAAAGCATGCTATATGAGACAGAAAAATGCATGTTTAAAAAGGAATGGGCTGTGCTACAGAATAATGTAGAAGAATAGTCCAAAATATTATATGGATTTACTGCCCTGGTCAGGAAGGGGGTCAAAGACAACAAAAAGCAGATTCATTGGGGGGCAAAGTTGTGGTTAATGGCACAATACTGAGAAACGATAGGGTTGGTCTTATAAAGGTGGCCATGGATTTTACTACAGAGTGAAGACGACATGCTGGAGATGATAACATATACCGGTATATACAAACAATGACATAAATGAGGGTTATTAGAGAAGAAAGTGTGTTCTCTGGAAGGAAGTGATCACATAATCAATATCTGACTGGGACTTTGTGTCTGCATAATCTTGGATGGCTGTTGGAATGGAGAATTTCAGCTATATAACTTTGGTGACCAACTTCGACACTTGTCAAAACCGCTACAATACTTAGCAGCACCAGTGAAATACAGATTATTGATATCGTTCATTAGTATTAATCATGAATAAATCAGTTTTTGATGGTGGGATTGTATGATGTATAAAAAGTAATGTAAATTTAGATCTGGGATTATAACAAGTAGGATTTTGCACTTGATAGCCTTCCAGCATCTTATTTCCATATTTCCGTTGGATACGTTTGCGTGTTATGATAATTTCCATTTGTTGTCTTTTGATGTTTTGTGCGTATCTTGATAAAGACCTTTTGGTTGAAACGTTGAATATGTTTTGTGTATTGTAATTTGTATGTTTTCTTGTTTGCACATCATTACCCACTAGTTTTAGTGATAGTCTGTTGTGTCTAAGTGAAACTGTTTTAAAAACCCGTGTTTTACGTATGTAATAATTGTTGTTATGTTTCACGCAGTTACCTTATATTGATGGTCGTATTTAAATTCATCCAGAAAATGCAAAAATGTATTATGGCACATAAAAAGTTTCAAGGCTCTCTAGTGTGAATTAAATTTTGTATAGATTTTTAAAGAAGTTGATGTCGCTGTCTAAAACGTGTGTACACCCACGGTAATGGGAGATAAGTATGCTCTGGATTGCTGGCTAGCAAAGTGTTATGGGAATGTTCTGTGTACCAAAATGCTTAATATCTAATCAAGAATCAATCACTGTCTGTCTTACAAATACTATTTTGATAAAACAATCAGTACTGCAATGAGATCTTCAAGCACTCATTACTATAGTAGTCGTGTATCTTGAGCTGTGACTTCTTGCATTACTGTTTTCATTGGTAGATTATGTCCGTGGTTTGTTAAGGATTAGGAATCCAAATGCTCTCAAGCTCACAATGTTAATGTCTAAATCGTACAACGAAGTGAAGTATGTGTATAGTACTTGACTGTCGAACATAACTCAAAATTGTGAAAATACCTGGGATGGTGATGATGATGTATTCACAGAGAAATCTGGCTGGATAATATAGCTAGTGCTACTTGTAGAGTTGCCTTTTAGCATAAATGACAACACACGATATTTACTTCCAGTATGATATGAAGATCAACTGTCACCCTCAGGTAGTTCTCTGATCTGAGGTTTCATTTACTAGGATAATTACCATGTCTGAGTCATTCTTTTAAAGATTTATAATTCTCTGTATGAGTGAACAGCACCTATAGCTACTTATGGTCATCACATGATGGTATTCATAGTAATGAGAGAGCCGCCAGGCTTGCATTGAAAATACATATAATATGCGATTGGGAAAATTTGGTATTGAATTTAGCATGAGTAGGCATTTACCTGTGAGTCACAAAAAACTTCACCATGCCACTCTCATTGATATCTGCTAGGGAGACAGAACACCCGTCAGCATGCATTCATTGATATCTGCTAGGGAGACAGAACACCCTTCAGCATGCATTCATTGATATCTGCTAGGGAGACAAAATACCCGTCAGCATGCATTCATTGATATCTGCCAGGGAGACAGAACACCCGTCAGCATGCATTCATTGATATCTGCTAGGGAGACAAAACACCCGTCAGCATGCATTCATTGATATCTGCTAGGGAGACAGAACACCCGTCAGCATGCATTCATTGATATCTGCTAGGGAGACAGAACACCCGTCAGCATGCATTCATTGATATCTGCTAGGGAGACAAAACACCCGTCAGCATGCATTCATTGATATCTGCTAGGGAGACAGAACACCCGTCAGCATGCATTCATTGATATCTGCTAGGGAGACAAAATACCCGTCAGCATGCATTCATTGATATCTTCTAGGGACACAAAGCACCTATGGATCTGCCCAAGCATTATGATGATTGTTCATAAGAAATAACCTATAATTATATTAAACATCACCAGTGTTTCTCAGGCCGAAAGGGGAGCAAAGAATAGCAACAATTTTACCTGCAACTCATGTTGTAAGACGTGACTAAAAAGGATTTGGGGATGGAGTTGACTGTTCCATCTTATAGCAGGTAAAAGTGACCAAAAAGTCATGCTGAAGTTGAATGTGTCAAGCTAACAGGCCCAGAGGCTACAGCTAAGCTGTAAATAATGACACAACACACTCCTTTCACAGACTAAATTTTGCTAAAATCTGCAGGAGTTTGTGAACAAATGCACAAAATTAAATATCAACCATGTGTTGATATTGACCCAAATAGGGGAGCAAAGAATAGCAACACTATGATCTGCCATACTACATGTCATAAGAGACAACCAAGGTGGTTTAGGGGTGACATTGTCCCAACTCACAGATCAGAGTGACCCAAAAAACATGCTGAAGTATGTCACAACAGAAGGTACAGATTTCAAAGCAAAGCTGTAAACAAAGACACAACACATTCCATTCTCCAAACTACATCCTGTTAGAATAGCAGGAGTTTGAAAACAAAAGATAAAACAAAATGTACTCACGTAATTTTCTAGAGCCAGCTTACTAAGCTACTTTTGAAAAAGTCTAAAAATGTTCAGAAGACTGACTTAATTGTATTTGTATTTTCCCATATGTACTCCCCCCTTCTCAACAGATAAGCATGCTGCCATAACAGCCATCCATAGCAGGCGATGATGACAACAGTTTCAGACTTGTGTTGTTGCATCTATCTGCTGTGTGAGATGACTGAAAAATCCAATCCTGGCATAGAATTCCTTGTCACATTTGGGACAATTATGATTAGAATTGGACATCTGTATGTTTGTTGTTCTGTATTTTTGGACAGCATGTTTCTTCTGTGTTTCCAGGATTTGATGCTTCTTGGAAATGCAAACCCTATTACTTGTGTTGCTGCATCACACTGGGTGATTCTGACAGACCGACACCCAAGATAAGGCATTGATATTGAAACTCTTTAGGGACATATCATAGCATGTAAATCTGGAGAATCAAGTGATAATTCCAAGGAATCACCCAAAAATGCACTGTTAAACAAGACCACTGTCTGGTATCAAATTTGTAACCTCTTGAATAAAAGACAATTGGTTTAACCACTATGCCATGAAGATCCCTGAAATACAAAGCTACAATAACCCCTAACAGTTCCAGAAAACAGACATACTTACCATCATCAGAAATCATTTTCTTAAGATAAGAAAAATCTACATCAGCAGTAAGGTCCGCGGTGCCTGGTTCAACTAGTGGGTCATGAAGTGCATGGTTCTTGAAAGCCTGTCACATAAATATTTACAAATAAATAAACATGTATGAATGCAGATATGTTTTTGTTTCTCATGTTGTTTTTAAAAATGTCACACTGACCACCTCACCTTCAATTTTTAAAGCATAATACAATGAGATTATGAAATATCATCTCCAAATGCATACAACTATGAGGCCTCTAACACATCACACCTTCTCCAAATGCATAGAACTATGAGGTCTCTAACACATCACACAAATCACATCATCTCCAAATTCATAGAACTATGAGGCCTCTAACACATCACACAAATCACATCATCTCCAAATTCATAGAACTATGAGGTCTCTAACACATCACACAAATCACATCATCTCCAAATACATAGAACTATGAGGCCTCTAACACATCACACAAGTCACATCATCTCCAATTGCATAGAACTATGAGGCCTCTAACACATCACACAAATCACATCTTCTCCAAATTCATAGAACTATGAGGCCTCTAACACATCACACAAATCACATCATCTCCAAATTCATAGAACTATGAGGTCTCTAACACATCACACAAATCACATCATCTCCAAATTCATAGAACTATGAGGTCTCTAACACATCACACAAATCACATCATCTCCAAATGCTAAAACCTAGTACTGTGACATGCTTATGTCAAGTTCATGTTCTAGAAATTTTCTTTACTAGAAAAGTGTATGGGTACAGCATGAATAGTACAAACCCTGAATGTTCCCCCTTTTTCTCCAGAGTGCCCATAGTCTGCCAACAAACATAATCCACCACTTTGCTTGATTCTCTGACTGATCTCTTGCACTACTAGCCCAGCAGTTGGACAGACTTCTACATTATCTTTATTATGTGTACAAGCATCCTGTGGATGTAAATAACATTTATGTTGCAAATGGTGGTGTCGTTAAAAAGAATAGACACGGAAACTCTCATTCATGCCAAAGTCAGATTTACGCTGACCTAAAGATAGGAAGCCTCTATAAACAGATATGAACAATGACTAGGAGAACAATGAAGTTTTGGTGGCTGAGCTTCGATTCTAGTTAGAAAATGTATTCAACAAAAAGTTTCTAATTTCTGTAGTATTGATTTGATTGGGAGGTGATATTGATCAGTAAATTTTTTGTAATAAAATTATTCTTAAAAACTTAACTTAGGTTGGAGGGAGTGAACAGGTAAAGCTTGAAACGGGGTAATGAAGTTTTGCTAATAACGAGAAATACACATAATCCCACACACAAATCGGCATTTTGACTAAAAGGCCTTTATCAAGGTTACATACACATATACATCTAAAAACGACGGGCAGGGACGACACAACATGTTAATATGTCTAGCATTATTTGTGAGGGAGTGAACAACTAGGTGTGATTTTCATTAATTAGAGTGTGTGTTCCTCACTTTTTTGCAAAAAAAAACAACATCATATTTTACTGGGAAGGGGGAGAATTTGAACCACTCACCCCTTATCAATGGACATGTATATGCAACTCTGTAAAGTTTGCAACAAGGGTATTAAAGGGGTGGTTTCAACATGATCTTGAATAAGAAAAAAATACTTGAAGACACAAATTAATCATAATTGAAGCAAATCCTGTATAAGACATATTTTTAAATTATTATTGAATTATTTTGAAGCGAATTCTGTATAAAATGTACTTTACTGTCACATAAGTAAACAAAATCGCTGCAGTTGTCACACTTTTATATAAAGACCAGAGTATTATCTTCAGACTTCGCACTCAACATGTACAGCTTAACAATCTGATATTTGGAGAATACTTCTCCCTCAAGGCCAAATAAATTGAACACCTATGGAACAAAACAACAGCTCACAAACAAATGCATAAATCACACAATGGCATTGGGTCAAAGGGCATGAGCTCATGGATCGCTGGATCAGCAAACTACCAAGCAACCAACATAAAGATCAATAATTAACATAGTACAGACAAAAGACACTGAAATCCAGATATGACAATATTAGGACATTATAACAACAGATACAGAACAGACAAAAACTAAACTGAATAATACAGAACAAAACTAGGATATAACAAATACAGAGCATAAATGACAAAACAAGGATATCATAACAACAAATACAGAGCAGCTGTTGCAATGACAAAATAAGGAAATTATAATAAATACAGAGCAGATATGATAAAACTAGGATATTATAACAACAAATACAGAGCAGATATGACAAAACTAGGACAGTATAACAAAAAATTCAGACCAGACATGACAAAATAAGGACATTATAACAACAAACAGAGAAAATATGGCAAAACTAGGATATTATAACAAACAAATACAGAGCCGACATGACAATAAACTGGGACCTAACAAACAAATATAGAGCAGATATGACAAAACTAGGATAATATAACAACAAATACAGAGCATATATGACAAAACTAGGACATCACAACAACAAAATAAGCTATATCACTAACTTTCAAATAAGTCACACTAGCAGGAGTCTGTCCTGGAGCTAAGACAAACCTCAGAGATTCACTACTGTTATCAATGTCTACTAAAACTTCACACCAGCCATGTTCTGTTCTCTGCAACAGAAGTGAAGACATTTTATTTATATTTGCAGGATGTAGCCTGGATATTGGAAAGCATTGTGTTATGGTTTACAGATGGGCTGCAATATCTGCATCATCCTGCCATATCACATCCCTACTTTTCTCCTGTTCTGAGAGGTTTTCTTCATACAAGCTACAATGTTATTATAATGTTTACTTACAGCAACTTGCAATGAGGTGCTCAAAGTGGAAACAAATGACTAATGTCACATGTGTCATCTGTGGCCCAAAAGGAACTAACTAAAAATGTTCTTGCATGTCCGTGTGATGCACCTGCTCCTCCAGAAGTCCTCTTCTTCCTTTCTCCTATATCTTATCATTCAGTCCTCTCAATAGTAAACCTGTCATATCAAAATCAAGCCAGTCTTTCTTTATATTCTTCAGTAGTTGTCTGTTTGTCCCATTGTTTGAGTATTTGTCCAACTGATGTTTTCTAAGCCCTGCTCACTTGTTGCATCCTGCATTAACACATATCAACAATGTCAACAGACTTTCTTCTATTTGGTCCAAAAAGGGATCAAATACGTAGAGGATTGACTTCATTGTATTTAAGTTTTTTATGTACTTCACCATTCTCAACAGCGCAGCATGCCATCTGCCAATTGTACCACATAGAGCATGTAACACAGTAGAGTAGGGTGATAATCCTCAAATACCTCAGGCACACTCAGTTTTAAATACATGGTAAGATGTCATGACCTAACTTCAAACCCACTCTCTTGAGCAGTTAAAATAATTTGACTACTCCACCATAGAGTTCCAAAGAGTCAATACACACAATTCAATCAATCAATCAGGTGCAATGCCGAATGGCATAGGCGATCATGCTTCTCCATGACTCTCTGTCTCTTTGTCAATAAGCTCGGTTGGTGAACTTCTACCGTGCCACAATACTAGTCCATCTAGCAACTTTTCTCTTCAATACGCACACATACATATAATAAATACAAATTCTTCTAATCCTTTTTTATCTAACAATCTCTTGATTTCTTCTATATCTCTTCTTTTACATGTATATTGTCTTTAATGAGAATCTTCATTCATGATAAACATGCCAACGTGCAATCATCATTACACCTGATGATAGATCATTAGAAATAAACAGAAAAATAAATTTATAAAATTAATAAGAACTTATAAAAATAAAATTAATAAGAACTAAAAATTGTATAACAATTATACAGCAAAACAATAACAAAATAAAGATGATTAAACATCACAGTAATTGAATATTGCATTCAACAATTTTAAAATAGAATATGTACTGAACAATGACTGAATAATATGGTGTTGATTTATAATAAATTAAGCAATATTTGTTCATTAACTAATAAATAAGAACTCACATGAAATTTGTGAATTGGAAGAGCATCCAGAAACTCATGAGCAATATAGCATGAAAGTCCTTGAGGAACATCAGCCAAATTATTGTACCAAGAAACTGTGGGTCCATATCTTGAAGTCAATTTTTGATAAGTTCTAGGAGTGTTAGATAACTCAGATCCTACAGGAGTATGTACATCTTCACTAATTTCTGAGATATCCTTGCCTGTTAATTTAGCTGCTTGCATGCGGCTGAGTGTTGGACTAACCTCTACTAGGTGTATGCTGACTTTATCTTTTATGGCTGGAAACTGTGAAAAAACCTGGAAAGAGGCAAATAAATTAAAACTGATAACTAACAACTAAACAGTACTATATGAACTATAATACTTTGACACAATCTGTCTGCACTGCACTAATCAGCATTAAATTGTTATCCTTTCCAAACAATCTTCTTGAAACTGATAATACCATTAACTGTCACAATTCCATATAATTATCAATACATTCTGAAAGAACATTCCACAGAACTGTTCGATGAACACTTTGCTAATAAATTTCATTGGAAGTTGAATTTTTGGTATATATGAAAGGGTACACTACAAGTAGATGCGACCACATAATTATTTCCCTTGTCTATGTTTGCAAATATGTTCACCATTTAATAATTGGAATACTTATTTATTTAGGATTGGGGTTAGTTATATAAAACACAACTATCCTAACTCAAACCCTAAAACAAATATTTAAATTATTAAATGAAGAACATGAAATTTAAAAACATAGATTGGAAATAACTTGATTATGTGGTGGCATCTACCTGTACTGTACTTTATTACTAAAAATAGCTGATTCTGGATACTATGCCATTCCAATATGGTTGTGCTTACAAATATAGTGTATTGAAGTTGTTCGCTGGTAATTCTTTAATAATTCAGAATTGTTTGTGGGTGTGTTCAATGCATTGAAAATATTGTAAAGTTATTCCCAGAATTATAATAAATATGTTTTTACTCTTGAAATAACACTGGGCAGGGGCTTTACAATTATTACAATGCAAATATTCATTATGACACATTGACAATTTCAACGCTATGATGTATATTAGATTTTCTACAAATAGTACAATACTGCACTGTCAATGTCTCACAATTGTGCTAACTCCCATGGTAACAGGAGACAAGTGAGCTCTGGATTGCTGGTCAGCAAAGTATTAAATTGTCATCTTTTCATACAATGTTTGAAAGAACTTTTCATAAAACTTTTCTATGAAATTATCATCCTTTCATGAAATTTGCCTATATTCTAGCTCGCAGAGTCTGCTGGCATATCAGTATAGCATTAATAGCTAATATCTTTGAGCAATCAGGAATATATGAAAATAAGAATACCAATTATATTTGAGAAATGAATTTGTTCATAAGAAACCCTGTCACCCCCCACCCCTCTCCAAAAATAACAGTGACTCTATTGATATTAGAAGTAAAGTGAAAGGAGTAAAGTTGAATGACAACTTAATGGAGAATTGTGGAAGGATAAAATGACATCCACGATCTATCCTTGGGAGTTATATGAATAATAGCTAGAGTGAGTTATGTGGAGTTTATTCTGTTTTATAAGACACCTCAGGTGTCACTGACAACATTGTGAAACACAACACATTGGACTCCAGTGAAGCTGTGATCCAGTCTGTGAAAACACTGGGTAATTTTTTAGTAATACATAGAACTTGAGTTCTCTAGATCCATGAGTTTCCATTGCAAAAGATACCACTTAAATTGAATGTAGAGGGATATGCACTGTACTAGGATTAGCAGATAACCAAGATGCTAAAAGCCCCTCCTCATTGAGTACCCTGGAAACAGATTGTTTCAAAGCTTGTTCAAAACAATTTGACTAACGCTTTATAGATTGTGTCCAGGTAGTGCTGACGGAGAACTGTTTGCACCAGACAAACAATATTTCTGAAACTTAGCCCTCACTGCCAAACACTGTTGCAGCTTAGTTAAAGACAATGGCTGGCCTGAAGTGATGAGTTGTCATGTCTGAAAGCTCACCATGGTAAGAATAGTGAGAAAGTCTCTAGAGATATATGATTCATCTGTTGAGTACACACAAACAAGTTTTCAAGTGTTTTCCGGCAACAAACTGTGTGAAATGGTAAGATTAGGATGCCCTACCATCCTGGTACAAAGAAAAAAATGATATCGGTAGACGAAACCTCGGCTAAGAGGATGTACCAACTTTACTGTTTGAACACTTACCTGTATTGGAAGAGGCTCGTCAAGATAAGAGCCAGTACCAGAGTACAGAGGGGGCAATGGCACCTAATTAAACAAGAAAAGTTCACTAACCAGAGACATGTTTTGACCTGCAAAGTCCAAGGGCACAGTGGGTGATAAACCGTCAAGCTGTAGAACGGATATTCACTCATTTACCTAGTGACAGATAGGAAGACTGCCACAGGCTAGGGAAGCTCACATGAATTAAAAGCATGCAGAAAATGTATATGTTGGGCTGAAATAACACTGCCCTGCTTTGAAACCAGCAGCACAACATACTTCATGCTCCCCGGCAGAAATAACATGAACTATCGTGCTGGTTATAAGAAAGCGAATGCAGAAAAACCATCTAAACCTGGTTGAAAGAGCCTGTTGCTAACATACAAGACACAAAGTGAAATGATCACTATCTACTTTGTGAAGGACAGGTTATGAGCCAGTTGTCTTACAAGACACAAAGTAAGATGGTTACCTAATACTTTATGAAGACATCATCTGAACAAGCTTATTTAATGACATTTGTGCCCTATAAAACATCACAAGGTGAGATTGTCCCTAATTACTTTTTGAAGGACACCGCCTGAGTCGAATCCTCGGAGCAACAATAAGAGACAGAATCAGAATAGAATGCCAATTCTGGATTACATCACAAGACAACAGATTAAGTGGTTTTCGCATGTTTTCAGACTACCATCAAACATTGCCCCTCAAAAAACATTACTATACAGACAGGATGGATACAAAGTCAGGAGGAGACCCTACAAATGATGGATTACAGAAATAAAAAAGCCAACGAAAACAAACATATATGAAGCACACAAAAAAGCAATCTCCAGAGAACTCTTCTACCCCTTACGCTGCAAGGCATAAAGGGGTATAAAGAAAGGCCACTTCAGTCAGGTGAAGTGTTTGTTGTTGTTCTTCATGACAACACAGGTGTCACTGGCTGCTTTTCAGTTAAAGGACACCAGTCAAGTCTAGTGGAGAGAGTTTGCACCTACAAGACACCTACATGTAGAAAGGTTACTTCTACTACTTAATACTGCAAATCCTGAAGACTTATTGCTGTAGATACAATTCATCTCTACCCATTTCTTATTTCCAGCTCTTCCTCTATACTGTTAATTCATCTTTTTCTTGGTTTACGAGTTGGTCTCCATTGTACTTTTTTATACATGGATGGAGGCTTCCATATAAACAATTAAGTATTGCAAATTTAAATTTCGTTATATTTCTTACAAAGTAACACAATTTAGTATAAAATTTGATCAGTCTGCAGTCATTTTAAAAGCGTAAAAATCTTGTCAATATTAATATTTAAGTAAAAACTCAAAAGCGTGTGGGGTTAACCTTCACCAAGCCTATATCAATCCCGGCCGCCGAGAAACAAAATGGCCACGCGCGCTTTTGGCGGCCCGACCCACCCAGCGAGAATATCGTGAGATTTACACGTACCACAGTCCGTGCACATAGCTGGTGACATGCGCAATCGAAGCCGGTACATCCCCCACTTCCGAAATGATCGTTTTTGAGAATGGCTAGCTATTCGTAAAAGTTTAAGAGCAATTAATCTGACCACATCTGCACACCGGTACGATGCAATGATGGTGGATCGGTTTTATAGACCTTTATTTCATCGTATTTCGAATAAAATAACATTGAATCGTGGCTTGAATCATGAATTATTATGTTATTTAGTTTCACAGCAGTGAATATACAGAATGCTGTGTTGGTTTGGGGACTTGTACGTTTGATATAGAATATTTTGAAGTGGCAGAAAAAATAACTCTAGGCCTAAGCTCAAAAAACGATTTTACAGCAAATCTACAAGTTTTATACAGTTCCCCCGGCTATATTTTGATAATTTCGCAGTGAAAGAACATAAATACAACAGATTTGCGTGATTTAGTTTACAGTGTTGCCAAGGAATTCGATATGTAAGGTAAGTTATTTATTTACTTATTTTTTTCCTCTTTATTTGTTATAAAATATATGTTTTTTATGAAAAACGTATTTACCACTTTCTCATACGTCTGGTATCACACACACACGAACATAAATTACACCAATATATGCATAATTCAATTCTTTATTTATATGTGCAAATATTATTTAAATATCTCTAACAACCAAAAAATTATCACATTTTCAAAACAGTCACCATCAATAACGCAAATTTTCAAAAAAGAATCTGGTGGCAGGGAGACATTTTGTATTTTTTAATCTGGCTTGCTAAAGGTTAAAAACAAGAAAAAAGGTATTTATTTTTATGACAAGTTATTGTATTTTTTTTAGCATCCTCTTTGGCCACTTACAACTTGTAAGTAATACAATTAATCGATTTAAGCTTTCTCCAAAACAGGAGAGCAGATACGCTAAAATATAGAGTCGGTTATAGGAAATTATTAAAGTTCTTACACTAGTGGCCACTCACTCTTAATTTGAAAGACATTCACAGATAAATTGAGGTAACATATCTATTTAACCTATGAGATTTCTCCTTGATTTTCCGAACATATCTCATAGAATTGATATGTGGGATGCCAGTGCATACCTCAGAGTGAGTTCTGACATAGACCACCCACTACACAGCGTTCTCCCTCATGTGAAACTAAGCAGGCTCAAGAGAGGCAAATCGTGGATGGGTCTGAGCAGAGGATACCGATAAACATATCTGTGCCCAGAAGACATAACTCTTGGTGAGGAATGGATACCTATTCCTACGGTCTTTCAAGAGGCAGTCAAGACCGTCATTACACTCAACAGAGAGTGCAGGAAACACAGCCCCAAACCATGGATGCTGAGGTCAAGGCACTAATATGCGAGAATAATGATGACAAAGATGTTATGATGTTAAAGACATCGGTCATCCATCACCACCGATGCGCATGGGCCTTTACTGTTAGATCAAAAGGAAGAACAGCACATGAAGCCAGTGGTGCCTTTACCGCAACAACGAGCAGTCTAACAATGGAAGTATTTGCTGTAACACAGGCACTTTACTGGTTGGAATTGCAAGTCTATTCCCATGCGTGCATACTAAGTGACTCACTGAATTGATTCAGAAAATCAAAACAGGTGATGTACGTAGGGAATGGGCGGAGTCATTAGAAAGAGCTAAAATGCGGGCATCACTACAAAAACTCATGCTTAATTTTATCCACGGGCACGCGGGGTGGAGGGAAATAAACAGGCCGACCAATTAGCTAGTCTCACCACCACAACAGACGGTCAGCCTATGGACCGAGCAGACATACTCATTGTTCTTCGAGAGTCCTCACGATCAGAGGATTTTGAGATGAATGACCATGAGTTAATACCAAGAGTGCAAGAATTGGGAGTGAGGATGGGCATGGCCCGTAGAGAACCCCTGACAAAGATTTAAAAAAGAACAGTGAACTAACATAGAACCGGAACCATCAGCCGTTATACCCTGATATATTTACTGAAGCGGAGATCGGAGCACCTATGGACGTGTCCAGTGTGCGAAGAGGATAATCAACAGACCTAATACCTAAATCTATTAAAACTGTAATATTTTTCATTAAGTTAAAGTGTGGTGCCTGTCCATGTGAATAGATTGTCATCTCCAAACTGAAGGATTCATGATTTGACTATGTTTATAACTCATTTTGGGGGAGGGAAGTCTATAGAATGTTATATAGGTATATTGTAAGTAAAAATAGCTTGATGCAATAAAGCAAATATTTATAAAGATATGTACATATCTAGAGGTCTATGGATTAAGTCCACACTAGTATCAGCCTCCATATTATTGCTTATAGATCTGAGGTTGAGCCTTGCCAATGATTTGCATAGACTTGTTTTACCATTCTGGTGTCTTCCATTTTTTCTATGTCCTAACCACATGAGTCTGTTTCCTTTCAATATGGCCCTGAAGAATGTTAGTTTATATAGATCATAAAATTGTGTGTCTCTGCCTCGCTGTATATCTTAATGTTCATTTTTCATAGGTCCATATATTCCTCTTAATGTTCTGGCCTTGAACACATGAAGTTGATCATTATGTTTCTGTTGTTGTGCTCCATGTCTCTGGGCCATATCTTTATCTTTCAATCTTTATGCAGTTATTTTTATGTTTAGAGATAAATTTGAAATAATGTTATAAAAACAGTTGTTTCACCAACTCTGAGCAAGTCATCTGCAAGTGTTCCTCTGCCAGGACCTAGCTCGACAATCTGTATTTGCTTGTTATTGCAGTGATTCATCCATTCATTGACAATCCACACTCCAAGCATCTGTTAGAAATATTTTATGCATATATGTAACAATCATCAATTTACAATATTAACAATATCAACAGATACCACAGTATCTTACATTATTAATATCAGTATAAGATACTGTAGTATCGTACATATCAATATTAGTACCAGATATTGCATAGCACTAGCAGTAAGTGCCTTCAATAAACTACTTAACATCAGGAAAACAAAACCCATAAAGACATATATTAAGATAAAAACTTTTCAACCCCTGTACTAACTTACGGATGTGAAAGCTGGAAATCCACTGAAGCCATAGAAAAGACTCGATAATTTTGAGAATAAATGTCTATGAAAAATCCTGAACATAGATTGGAAAAACTTTGTAACAATCATCACTTTTCAATATTAGCAATATCAACGGATACCATAGTATCTTACATTACCAATACCAGTACAAGTCACTCAAGCCATAGAAAAAGACTATAATTTTGAGAATAAATGTCTATGAAAAATCCTGAACATAGATTGGAAAAACTTTGTCACAAATGAATCAATAAGAGACACATCCAAATAAGAATATGTGTCAACTATTATTATTAGAAGACATTGGCAGTATTTATGTCATGTGCTTAGATCAGCCGAGAACAGACTTATCCACTAAGCACTGTCATGGTCTGCAACAGTAAAATGAAAATGTGAAAGACCCAGGACAACAAAGAACAATCAAGAACAAGACAATGTGTATTAACACCACCCAAGAATTACAATAACTTGCAGCGAACTGCACAGCATGGAGAAATATAACTTCTGCAATATGTGCTGCCCTTGGCACCAAAGGAACAAACTGACAAACATTATTTTTACTGTTTGTCTTGTATTTTCTTGAAAAAAGCCATAAGGCTGAAAATATATTGCATATTGTTATTTGTATTTTTTTGTATCCATACCTTATTGTGGTTTTCATTGTAAAACTGATCAACCTCATGTTTTACGTAAGTACTATTATGATATTTCACAACATCTACTTGCACTGTAATATCAGAGAAGTGTTGTTTCTGGTATAGAATACGCTTGTGCCAGATTCACAGCTAGTGATACACAGAATGCCAGACTGGACAAGATTCAGAACAATCCGCATCATCTTATTATGTAACAAGGATAAATCCTGTGTGGCAATGAGATTTCTCCTTGACTTCCCGACCATAGCTGACAGAATCATGAAGTGATGAAATCTAGCAAATTTTAAAATCAGTGCTGATACGTTTCCCCCATTACATCAAGATTTCAATAAAGCATACAGTTTCAGGGTTAAAAAGGGCAGACCGTGGTTGGGACAGGCAGAAGATATCATCAGACAAGTATACAACCCTACTTACATTGATTCTGCATTGTGTGGTATCTTCTCTGTAGTCATCACATTTGACAGAAGTGTCAGGGACATAAATTAAGTGGAAGTGGATGCACTGTCTTGTTGTTCCTATGTCAAGGCACTCTTTGACGATAACACTGCAGAAAATGATGTAAAAATCTAAATACACTGATCGGTCAGTCACTCGTCATCAATGCTACGCTTGGGCTTTTTCTGCATGATCCAGTGGGAAAACTGTCCAAGAATCCAGCTGTGCTACAATCATGAGCAGTCTTACGATGGAGATATAAGGTTGTGTTGGAGGCAGTGTCATGGCTGATGTTGCAAAACTATTCTCATGCATGCATACTTAGTGACTCTATGAACATGATCTGCAAAATTGAAGCAGGAGTTGTCTGCTGTCAATAGGTGGAGTTATTGACACATTTAATGACTACAAATATTACTTTTATATTCGTGACAGGACATTCGGAGTTGAGGGCAATGAGCACGCAGATACACTGGCAAGCATGGCCACAGTGTGAACAGGTACATCAATGGATCGATATGACATAGTTAATATATATGTTAAGGAACCTTGTTCACTCAGAACATTTTCAAAAGTAGGAATAATTGTCACTCTCGTGACTGTGTGAGATTGGTGTAAAGATCAGAACAACCCATAAAGAGAAACATAATATATATGCGAAGACACTGCTAAATCAGCATTGAACTGGAACTATCAGCTGCTACACTCTGATAGATTTAGAGTGTAATGCTTTAAAATTACACATTACACAAATCTATCAGAGTGTAGCAGCTGATAGTTTTGAGATAGGAATTGCAGCACCTATGGATTTATCTAGTGTGTATTGATGATAACATGTAGTCATAATTCATCTGACCAGCATGGCTTCTTGGTCAGTATTACCTTTTATGGAATGGGAAATTACTGCTGAGGAAAAAAATATTGGGGCTAACCTCTAGTTCTGTACAAGGAGATGTGCAAGAGGAATATAAATGATGTGGGCATTGAGATGGGATTATAGAATCATGGATCATGTTACATGCCGAGGAAAGATGACGAATGCTATAGAGACAAAGAAGAAAGTGATAATGTATAAATCAAGGAATGTGTATGTGAGAAAGCATACCATAGCATGTGATAGCACATGTTCAATGAAAGATTACATGTACCGTACTCTGTTGCTCATAGAAAGTTTGTAATTCATATACACCATGGCCATACTCCTTAAAGCACAACAAAATACTATCTCTCCTGGAAAGACAGAATGGTGTCAGGTAACTTTCAACAAATATCTATGTAAGTGAAATTTGGAATTTCTGTACAAAAGAAACACATACTGCAGATAGTGCATGAAATACAAACCTCTCCAAACATTTGACTAATTTCTGGTGAAGTAATAAAGTCGCCTCTAGTTCCAAACACATCTCTATGCATGTAGTAACCCTGAAAGATACACAAATAACATAAATAATAAAACTACACAACCACCACCAATATAACTGATTGAAAATTTGTAAAATGAAAAAAAACAAAAAAAACACATGAGTCAAATATTAGGTATACTGTAGCAGGATGTTGTACGGAGAATGGAATGTGATGTTGTTATTCTTCTTTCATTCGACTGGAAATTGTATGCATCTGAAAATTCTTCTTATATAAACTTAACTGTGTTTTGTAACCTATACAAGTTCCACATAATTTATAATTCAGTGATGTTTCTCTGGGCCAGTGTATTTGCCTCAGTATTTCCTATTGGGGCATTCTTAAAGTATATGCTCTCTGCAGTCTGAGGTGCATGTTCACATGGCTATTGTCAATTTTTAACTTTGTGTATATATATATATATATATATATATATATATATATATATATATATATATATATATATATATATATATGGCAACAGAAAAGATTATGTCCTGTTCTGGGGCATAGAATGACAACTTGTTCTTGTCTGTTCGATAATAAGTGAGACTGTTGTAAAACTAGGCCTATTACAATAGAAACACAACATTCATCAGTTTTACAATGAACTTAGTCTATCAAACTATAGGGTATGGATATGACAAAAATGCAAAATACAGAATAGTACAATATTGTATACTTTTAAAGTTTGATTAATCCATTGGAAATTTCTAGGCACAATATTATAAAAACAAAAAAATAGAAACAAAACTGCTAATGCTTAGAACTTTTATTTTCTGGTCGCAACACACAGCAGTGAAACATGGAAGTTAAACAGCAACAATGAAGATCAACACATTTGAGAGGAAATGCTAGAGAATGATACTTCAAATATGGAAGGAAAAAAAGAGAAACTCAGATATTATAAACACATTGAAGATGCCTGTGTTGGTTACTAAACACACACAAAAAACAACCCTACACCTGTATGATCACATAAAGAGACACAACTGTTTAGAAAGACAAATAATGGAGAGCAGAACACCTGGACAGAGGAGAAAGGGCAGACCAAGAAGACAATGCACTCATGACATTAAAGATAAAAAGAATACGTCGTTGGAAAATGCAACCTGCATGGCCCTAGACAGAGATGGGTTTAGGGAGTTCATTGGGAAGACAAGGTTCTGGATAGAATATGTCACATGACATTGTATACTTTTACAAACAGTTTCAACATTTCAACCTTAAGGTCTTTATCAAGAATTTTTCAAAGTTATGATTATTAATTTTGTAAAGAAGTGGATGTCACAAAATGGTCATCACCACTTGTAGGTACTTGGACAAAATTTTCAAAATAATGCTACATAATTACAAATAATATAGTTGGATAGCCCTTTAAAATTGCAATTCAACGATATGTCAACCAAGTCTGTACGTCAACCCTGAAAAAAGTTATGATTTTTTTCGACTTAATTTGACATCATAATAATTTACATGAAACATATAGGAAAATATAAATAAAACTTGTGACCACAAAATGTAGCTGAGCTGATAATTTCTGAATTATCCTTGTTATTTTCAATAATATAATACACAAACTATACATTTTTGTGTTTGTGAAGACAAGACGCTTATGTTGATCACATTTATGGAATGTTCAGATGGACACAGAACTAATTTATATTCAAAATGGCTGTTAATTTGCATAATTATAATGAAAATAAATTATATATCTATTAAACATAATAAAATACCACAGAAACTATATTTTTTTGTATTCGAAAAGACATACTGCACCTGTTGATTACATTGCTGTGATTCTCAGATGCAAGTACAACTAATTAATATTCAAAATGTTGGCTAATCTGCATAACTTGAACAAATATTGCTGTTTTAAAAACATAATTACAGTTTTAAGCCATGTCCAGCTATCTTAAAAGTTACATATATGAAAAGAAAAATGGTTAAAGAACTTAATAAATCTGGTTTCAAATATGAATAACGATGAAACCACTGAATATTAACCCTGACACAAGAAATTTATAGCTTAAGTCAGTGAATGTAAAGATTAGTTCTCCGCTGTGCTATAAATAGCACACTGTTGACAATTTTAACTATCGAACGTCATGGATTCCAATGTAACACCAATCAAAATAATGGCTGCTATGACGTCACATCCGATAATCACTTGAGTTCAAATCTAGACACAGACAAACTTATGCATAATCTGTTTGTTTTCCAATTTACACATTTTTTACAATTTCCTATTATTTGTGGTGAACGATCAGTATTTCTGCCCGCTATACATGGAGCGAGGTGCGCGCACACATTAGAAATATTATTTATAATCATAACCTTACTCTAACTCTAAGTACTTACCCGTAAGCTTGCCAAATCACACAACAAATAAGGTCAGGTAAGACCTCGAAACTAGAGCAAAGGTCACAGCGGAGAACTATAATTTACTTCAGCCCTTAAGTCTTAAGCAAAATTTTCCAAACACGATAATGGCAGAGGTCCAAGTACCTACCACTTGTCATGGAGGAACAACAAAAATGTCTTGTGATAAATAAAAATAAAAGTCCAATACTATTGGTAATACTAATACAAAGTAATAGCAAGTATGACTGGAGCCTTAGCAATTACACACTAGTAATTAAATTATTATAGAAAAACTGAACTGTTTTTTTTTTTAAATAAGTCAATAGACTTACGTACGGATAGCGAGTTGGTAAGAACCTCTTTCATGTATTCGGCAACTGTAATTGGCCCTCCAATTTTTATCCTTGACTGCAAATGCTTCATCAAGAGGTTTGCATATTTGGTGGCAGTGCTGTAATATCGAACATTTGAATTTAAAGGAGATTGATTTGAAAAAGTTTTCTGGTTGGACAACCTGCAATGGCTCGTTGTTTGACTTTGAAAATGTATCCACCGATTAGGACCAGTTTCACAGTACTGAAATCCACATTTTCCACTTAAATAACTACTAGCAATAATATATGTAAACCTGTATGTTTTGGATGTAATATTTGAAGGCATGATCCTCTTCATTATTTAAAATAATCGTCCAAAACAAAACAGCAGACGAGTATTGTGTATTTAAAAGTTTGATTTTATCTATGAATATAATAGTTTCGTTTCAGAAAATGATCCAACTTTTTGTCTTGTACAACTAAATGCCAATATAGATTAAACAACGGAAAAAATAATAAGTTGACAGATTCACAATAGGTAATAGCTGCAGCAAAACTGAAATGTAACAGACAAAAACTATGAAACTGGGTGATGATATTTTTCTATTCGCTGGATGCATAGGCCTACATGATGTACATGGACTTGTGCATATATATATATATTATAAATTTTATAAGTGTTCGCTCTCAAACTCCCGCTAGATATCTCATGTAGCAGGACAAAAGTTCTCATAGATTCACAGCGATATATAGTCTAGAGAATAGGGATGCACTTTTTCGAAGATTTATTTGCGCCAATGGTCAGGTACATGCGACTTGAGCGGATCTTTATCTTTTGAAAGGACATCTTTCTGACCCACTACGCTCGTAAATTCAGAAATGCACCAATCGTCTGATGTTATCATTAAAGCTAAATTATTATTAAAATATTCAAAACTAATGAACTTGTTTCAATATACAATATATAGCTAGAATCTTACATTCTTTTTTATAGCGTTCTGCTTTTTTAGAGTTTTCTGGAATTTATATTTTCTTGCCATTTAATTCGAGATCCTTGCTCATTTTCTGTGACTAACTTGATCATCAATTTGTGTTTATCACTGTTTTCATCATGCTAATATATATAGGAAGGAGTTTGAGAAACAGCAGAGAAGAAAAAAACACTGTCATCAACATATCACATTGTTTTATTGCGTCTACTTCTGATAATACTGATATTCTTTCATACTTTCAATAAATTAGCGTTTCTCAATGATGGTCACAGCGCTTTTCACAACGGTTGTTATTTTATTTATTTATTTTTGTGGGAAAGGGGGCACAAAGAAAAATTGACTATAGAAGGGGTGGGGGGGGGGGTGAGAAATTTCACAGAAAGGTAGCAAAATCAAATCATTTGGACGATATTTAGCGAGATAAATTATAAAGAGTATGGAACAAAGCTGACATTAGTTTTCCAATTAAAATCCTTGAGGTACCACGGATACATATTTCATTTGAATATGGGCCACGAACTAAAGAAAGTCTGTAAACCACTGACATAGATACAATGTGATTTAGTTGAACAAAATGAATAGATTGGGCGACATTCACTGCCTTGTTGCATATCTTGTTACTAAAATATGTTCTTTTTTAATGGTAGGTCTTTGATATCAACAAGATGGATTGAACACATAAACACACAAATATGTGTCAACTATTATTATTAGAAGGCGTTGGTAGTATTTATGTCATGTGCTTAGATCAGCCGAGAACATGGGATTTAAAAAAAAAAAGTAAAATAAACTCATAGCATTTACTTAACAGGGATGTAAAATGTTAGTAATATCATATTTCAGTGCCTCTGCTATATCTGGGTTGTAGCCATCTTCTCTCTCTCTCTCTCTCTCTCTCTCTCTCTCTCTGATTCTTTACGTCTTTGACTGATCTGGTACCCAATTCAAGTCTGGGTCGATCCAGGAGCTGTTGTAGTTTGAAACACGCGAAGCACTTGCTTAGGGCATCAAGGGAACAGAGGTACCCGTGCAAATACCAACTTTTTCAGCAGATATGATGTTCGTCCGTCGTGATCGACGATGACCAAAAACTCAACCATAATAATAATAACAATAAATAATAAAATAATAAAGTTAATAGTGCGTTTTTAAATGACTAGCAAGTCCAATGCGCGCACAAAATGTTCTTTTACAGAATTGACAACAATAGAAGGTATCTGTGTGAGGTTGAGATGTTTTTTCTTTTCTACGTGTCCGCTTCTGTCTTGCAGTTTCTTGTCTGAATTCTTCTGCCGCTAGTGCTCCCGTTCTAATGCTGTAACGCCATGCTGTTCTATCCTGAGCGAGGCTCTCCCAAGCGCCTACGTCAATGTTAAGATGTTTCAAGGATGACTTGAGCGTGTCTTTGAAACGCTTTTTCTGTCCACCAGCTTTTCGAAATCCTGCCTTGAGTTCTCCATAATATATTTGTTTTGGCAAACGCGAGTTCTCCATACGCACAAGATGGCCTGCCCAGCGTGCCTGCGCCTTCATAAGTATTGTGTGGATGCTTATTGAGGTTGATTTTTCCAAGACCTCGTAGTCTGGTACTTTGTCCCACCAATGGATGTTTAGTTTTAGTAAAGATAAGTAAATAAATGGGTTGAGAAATGACTAGCGCTGAAGTTGGTTTATAGTGTGGAAGAGTTGCGCTAATCGTCAACCACACTCTCTCTCCTGAGTTTTATCTTGGTCCAGTGGCAAGACAAAGTCGAGACAACTGGGAGAAAATCAGGTGCAGTGGATGGCCAGAGCGTACTATGTGTCTAACTGTGCCCTATGCTGTCCACACAGCTCTGCTGTTAGCGCCTATGTACCCGTTGAGTTACCTGCCAACTTCTTCCGAGTATTTCGCCGCAAACAGACTTTTTAAGCCTAGGTAGACAAAGCCTTTGTTAACAATGCTAGGTTGACTTATTTCTTAGCACTGTGAGTGTCCATAATAGCTACAGTGTGTCGCCCAATATCACATCGACTGTAACAGGTTGACACCGTGTAAAAATAGGAAAATCACTTTCAGCAGATATACTTTTCAGGTTACAAATGTTAAAACATTTTTATTAAATAAAAATAATAAGACTCAATGTAAGCGTAGCAAATAGTGATATACATAACTGTCTAATGATTCACAATTGTGAAATTCGCGTGAAGACACAATAGTGACAAAATATACCCTTTATATATATATATATAAGTTTTTAATGACTCTCTAACCGTTTGTTGACCTAAACAGAAAGTATTTCAACATTCTCAGGAACACGCTGAGATGTATCTTTCCCACTGAATAAACATACAATTGTATACAATAGAATAATTTAAATAATCGCAATTTTATATGTAAGGCAACTGAAATAACTATATATCAAAACTGAACAAGTCTTTACTAATTACATTATTCGTCTTCTGCGTTCGTTCTCAAACGTCTGCAGATAAGTAGGATGAAGTTCGGAGAACAGAATGCGTTGTGCCATGGTTTACATCATTGCTGCCATATCTACGCCTTTCGGCTAGACACATCCGACTTCAGCATGGCTCTGGGTCAATTTGACTCTATATGGGATAAGACAGTCAACTCTACCCCATATAACTCCTTAGTCGCTCTTGTTACATGCATGGAAGGTAAACAGTATTGCTAATATTTGTCTCCTCTTAGGTCTCGGGAACACATGTACTAAGATAATTACATTCATGTATCACAACCACATGAAACAAGATGACAAAAGGCAAATGCTGTGGCATACCAGCTGTCACCTTTGCTATTGCACCCAGGAATCAACATGGCAGTAAAAAAACTAATGATTAAGAGCATCTTTATACCAACACTATGCTACCAATGTCATACTTGGCAACTGAAATCTACACATAAAAGATCGAAACTTGCGAAATGAAATGTCTAAGGAAGGCTATTGGAGTCACCAGACTCAACAAAATGCGCGGGTTGGCCCATGTATCAAATACACTGATACAAAAGAAAAATATAAGGATGAGCTGTAGCAAAATAACAATACGAACCTTCATACAGCCTGCATATTCCCAGTTGCAATATATGGATGTGAATATTCGACAATGACCATTAAGGTGAGAGACAAAAAATGTCCGCATGTGAAACAAAATGTTGCAGAAAAAATACAGTGGACCAAAAAGATCAACAATAGCGACACTCATAGATAATAGAATGTAAAAGAAAACTGGCTAAACATCCATGTTACCTCTAGAAATCTACAATATTTTGACCATATAAAATGGCATGACAGCCTAGAAAAGAGCATAATGGATGGGTTGCTGCAATGGCAACAAAAAAAGGTGGTAAGTCATGAAGAAGATGGAAGTAAGATATTAAAGGCCACCTGAGCATGACACAGAAGCAGGAAGATTATCTCAAGATCGGGAATAGTTTCGAAAGGATGTGATGGCTGCTATATTCTGTCCATAATATGTTACCTGATGATGATGAATACAGGTAATCTAAGCCACTTGATTGGCACACCAGAAATATTTGAAATTACTATACTATGCAATGGCCCCGAGTTCACAAAATATTAAATCACAAGCTTCCCAATCCAAGCTGTAAATTACGACAAATTTCGCTATCTAGACTACATCCACTATCATCATCCACAAATTGAAAATAGACGTGTTGTTATATAGTGATGAAAAGAAGATATTTTATTTCACATATTGTAATAATGCTATCTAGGAAGCAAATTAACACTCGACGGTGATGTCATGTCAGAAATTACAATTCGCATTGCCTTAGCATCAAGTGCATTTAACAGACTTATTAATATCTGGAAGTCAAAGTCAATCAGCACACGCACGAAAATGCGCTTATTTAATTCCTGCGTTATTCCGGTGCTATCATATGGATGTGAGAGCTGGAAAAGCTCTTTATCTTCAGAAAAGAAATTACTGAGTTTTGAGAACAAATGTCTTCGTAGGATAACTAACACCCATTGGAGTGAATTCAAATCGAATGATAAAATCAAAGAAGAGACACATCAAAATTTCATCACAGATGTTATTAGAAAACGCTATTGGTCCTACATCGGGCATGTCCTACGCGCAGACACCAACAGAATACACCACCAATCTCTTGAATTGATACCTACAGGCAAAAGAGCAAGGGGTAGACCAAAAGAAACACTCCGAAAAACAATACTTAGAGAAAGTAAAACAACCAATATTCATACTATTCAAGAACTGCACAGAATAGCTTTGAACAGACAGAATTGGAGAGATCTGACCTCTGTTCTATGTGCTAACTTCAGCGCAAAAGGAAAATGAAAGAATAATGCGACTCTAATACGTGTTCAGAACCAGCTGAATCTTAGAAAAACAATGTATGTATATATCTTTGAAGTTGAGATTATGAGGTAACTCAAGCTTCGTCTCATTCCGACAAGTCCTTTGATTAAAAGTGCTATTTCAGGGAATTGGAAAAGAATGACACAACAACAAATGTCCTGTCTTTCAGAAATGTTCATACCTAATATAAAAAAAAACTCATCAGGTGCCCGAGTGACATATATGGACTGTAGCCGGTTGAGTATCCATGTATTTCGCACGTGAACTAGAAAATGTTGCCCAACCCTCTTACACAGTTCCCATCGCGCTGAATTGACGAAAAGGCGGCACACTGTATGTTTTATATTGAATTTTCGTGGGATAATATTTTGCAAAATATTCATATAGTAAGACAAGTTTAATAGGACTAGGATGTTCACTTAAGAATATGCGCATATATGCATGGACTATTAGCTGCATCAACTGCATAGTCCATGCATCAACTGCGCACTTCACTTGATGAATTTGAAAGATGTGAAGAAACTGATGATATATGGGGAAAAACTGTTATAAAAGAGACAAAAATTCTACTTCTAAGATCATACATTTTCCAGTTGCAACATACGGCTATAAAGAATATCCGGGCGTAAGGCCAAATGTAGACTAAGAAAACGGTGGATAGAAAACATCAAGATAGTCTTGAACAAACATGGACTAAATGCAACCTCAGCGACACATCTGGTCTTGGAACGACAGCTTAAGCTTCCACCCCTACGCTTAACGGCAAGTGTGAATGTAATCAACAATCTGGGGATAGACAATAGACAATAAACATACGGCTGCAAGACTTGGACAATAGATAGAACAACAGCAAAAATAAAAAAATAAAAAATCGGCATTCGAATTTCATAGACTAAAACGATAAGGTACAATGAAGTTTTGAATATACTGAATATAGAGGAAGGATGGCTGGTGAATACAATTTTACAAAGAAAACTGAAATATTTCAGAAATATAAAAAGACAATGGCATAGAAAAAAGCATATTAGAGAGCAGAATTCAGGGAAGTAGAAGAAGAGGTACACCTACATAGAGATGGACAAATGACATCAAAGACTTTATGAAGATATCATTGTAGGATGCAGGCAGATTGACACAGGATAGATTCGGGTTCAGGGCATCAATTGCAAAGACAACTTTCTGGAAAGAATATGTTATGTGGTGATGATGAAGCAACTGAAAATTAAATACTACCAACTTGGGTTACAATGAAACTCAAACACTTAATTGTGTCAGAAAAAGGGTTTCCAATGCACAAAATGTAGTTCTATACCTGGATGCCAGAGATAAATTTTATATTATTGCACATTGCACAAAAGTTGAGAAATTTGAAACTGAAATGTGAACAATAGGACAGAAATTAAAAAAAAAAACAACAGAAGATATATGTTCATTTTAAATGATGTTACGTGATAACACTAACACTCAGGGTCATACATACGTCTTAAGTAAAGGGGGGGGGGGGTGTATCTAAATTTTTTGTATTCGTCAAACTTCGTGCACAATTTCCTCTTTCCGTGATAAATTAGTTTTTTTTTGTAAAGCATCGTTTGGGGGAGGGGCTGTCCACTTATCGCTATATTCGAAGTACTAAAAGTCATGTTCTAATTTTCGGGGGGGGGGGGGGGAGACTGGAATTGAGCATCCCCCATTGGCTCGCTCACACTTTATTATCTACTAAAATTGAAAGGTTATCCACGTGCTGTCAAAAGTTCATTTATACTTACCCCCCCCCCCCCCCCCCCCAGAGGACATGAATACGTCTTCTTATTCTTGTGTGCTCTTCTCAAACTTCTGCAGCTTATCAAGATATAGTCCGGAGAACGGAATGCGCGGTGTCATAGTTTACTGTTTGATAATGCATGTAATACCTGCGCCTTTTGACCTGATACATCCTCCATGAGCATAGTCTCTAGGTCATTTGACCCCTATTGTACAGGACAGGTAACTCTATTGGAAAACCTCCGTAGTCGCCTCTTACGATAGGCATGGCAGGTAACAGTGCCACTATTATTTGCTCCCATTTTGTCATAACATTTCAGCCGATAGTTCTTTGTACCCTGCAGCAACATGTGTCGTTAGGTTCGACCTGGTCGTTGATTCTAATTACTAGTAACCTTACTTGAAATCGTCTTTGAGTTGTTGGTTCGACTTGATGTATATTCGATTGTCATTATTTCAATAAAATAATTTTCTTTTATGGTGTTTTGATCTGTACGTTATGTTCTAATAAACATGTAACTGCAGTAAAACTGTACCCTATGGTAAAATAATTGGTTCAAGTTAGGCGGATGTGGCCTAATTTTTACGAAACAAACAATAGTCTTATAAAAATATAACTCGCATTAGTGTACAAAATTCAGTAGGAGGAGATAAGTTGTGTTAACAAAAACATTACATTTATTGTATCCATTTAGTCGAGTGCAGTTGGGTGATATAGCTTGGAGGGAGACATCGTTTTTTTTTGGGTTTTTTTTTGAAAAGGGGGTGTTAGTTAATTGTTGGGGAGAGGGAGGTGGGGTTTAGGATTGGTGTTAGGTTTTTAGTTTTTGGGAGGAAGTTCTTTAGTTGTTGGGAGGGAGGGGGGTCAGGATTGGTGTTCGTATTTTTTTGGGGGGGAGAAAGATGTTTAGTTGTTGGGGTGGGGGCATTCAATTTTACAACTGTGAAATTGCTAATCTACAAATCACGAGCCCACCATTCAATAGATGTCATTTCGAATACTCTCGCATAGATGAATCCGCATATTTTCACTGGCGAAATCTTAATGAATTGCACACACGTGCCGATCTTTACATGCGTGCGTTCGCGGTGCCGATATCTATTGAATTTCCACTGGATGTGTCCATAATTATAGTAATATAAGGTCAGTGGGTGACCGTAACTACATATCTTTTCTTGGTGCAGCAGTCCTCGAGTCTGTAACAAACGCACATCTTTCTCTGCAGCTGACAAGCTCAGTAAATAAAAATCTGCGATTGCATTAGCCATGTTGGTTTAGCGTCGAGTCGTCTACTAATCATGTGAGATTTCTATGACGACACGAAAGATGCACAAACTATAACAGAAATCACATAGTTGCGCGCATAACATTATAAAAGTTCAAATATATATATATATAGACATCAGACTGATTTAAAATATGTATTGGGAACAAATTGCATCATTAAGGTGAGAACACAGCTACTCACCATACATAGGAATAAAAAGAGGGATAAGACAAGGCTGCATTTTATCACCCTGTCTATTTAATATCTACACAGAGAATATATTTAAACATATGAGGGAATGCCAGAACTCAAGACCAGTGGGAAAATAATAAACATTCTGAGATATGCAGATGACACTGTTCTTCTAGAAGAAAATGAACAAGAACTACAAATACTAATAGATCGTCCATAAATCAAGAAATGAATATGGACTAGGTATAAAAATTAAAACAAAACCCATGATAATCAGCTAAGTCACTGAAGAACAGTTGCTAAACATCAAAATGCATGTAGAGAAACACAACAAGCAGAACATTATAAATATCTCGGACAAATGATGGCAGATGTTTTAACAAAAATTAAAAGAGAGTAGAAATGGCTAAGGCACTTTCAATGACATGAGGAAAATATTAACACCTAAACAAATTACAAACTAGAAATGAGAATGATAAAATGCTACATCTATAGTAAATTTTAATGTATGGCTAAAAAACATGAACAATAACAAACAATTAGAAGACAGAATTGATGACATGATGCCTTCGAGATGTGGATATATAGAAGAATAGGCAGAACATTATAGAAAGAGAAGAAAACATACAGATAGGTTCTAACAGCACTTAGTAAGAAGAAAGAATGATGGTATTAAAGGAAATAAAGATCAAGCAAATACATATTTTGTACAAATTAAAAGACATGACACATTGCTGAAGACATTACTTGAGGATAAAGTCTAGGCGAGGGAAGCAAGAGGTAGGCCGAGATACAAGTGGGAGAGTAACATCACGAGAAGGACAGGTTACAGTCTAGCAGAGTGCACCACCAAAACAAGAGACGGGATGGTTGAGGCCTGTTGCAGCCAACATTCGTTGCGTAGGTGGCAATTGATCTCTATCTATTGTCTTTTCTCTGCTTGTTCTGTGCGGCGTCGCTGGATTGAATGACGATCGGTTTTCGGGCTATTGCAAGTTTGGTCGCTTGATATGCAATAATACTGTGCCGTGTCAGAACGTTGGCAACTACTTCAATCCACCTTTTCCTTGGTCTTCCTCTACATCTTGCTGTTTCGATTTTCATGTTGTAGCCTATGCTCTTGTCAGTAAGGGTTCATTCTCATTAGGTGGTCGGACTACATAAATCTATATTTTTCTATATATTTCTTCTGCTTCTTCAGCGTTCATTCTCAAACTCCTGTTGAATCTCTCTTGTAGAGGACATATTTGATCACTGATATTCCAACAGTTCTTGTAATCTCCTCATTTCTCACATGATCTCTTCTTGTAATGTTTGCTGCTTTTCTTAGACATCTAATTTCACTCGTAGTAAGCTGTCTCTCTTGTTCTTTAGTTAGTGTCCATGTCTGACATTGAAACATAATGTTGGGATGAATATTGAATTTATGATTAGATACATAGATAGATTTTCCTATTGCACACTGAGGCAATTGATGATTATTTACCATTCAGTTATTTAGCAAACACTTTATATGGCCTTGACCCAAAGATTTCGTCAACGAAGGCCACCTTCTGCTGGGATTGACGTGTGAAGTTGAAATATGCAGCAAACTAAAGATATAAATCTCCATATGGAGATGGAGCCATCCCTAAATAAAGTAAGTTATGTATTTTATTTGCATTTCCGTTATCATTAGAATCATATGTTAAACTGACTTTACTTTATATTTATATTGCCATTCTGTTAACTTTCGATCATCGTCAAACTCAGTCTGAATCAATCACTGCAGCACGAACAACACACAGCAACTCTTCTCAAACTCTACACCCACACACACTCTACATTTACACATGTGTTTTGATTTTGTTTAGACCTAATGTTTAGTTTGGACTACTGCTTACACAAGTTCAGACGAAGACTTTGAGAGCACGCGCCTAACTTTACAATTTGTGCGTTAATGAAGCACATTAGTCATTAGGATTCGGATATATTCATTTTTATTTGGATAGGAGTCTTTCGAAAATAAAGTTATTTATAAATAACATACTAGCTTATGAAATTTATTAAATTTTGCGAGTACCAAATCAGCAATCACTGACTGTAGAAAAGTAGGTAGGCTACACAAAAATTATGTTAGGCAAATAGAAGGACTAGCTACTATTCTTCTTCAGCGTTCATTCTCACACTGCCGCTGGATCTCTAGCAGGGCAATGGTCCTACTAGATTTCCAGCAGAATGTAGTTCAGAGAATGGAAATGCATTGTGTCGTCGTTTTTTTGCGCAAATGGCCCGACACATCTGTTTTCAGTGGTAGCTACTATAATAGGCAATACTTGACTATAATATTATTATTACTAAGTAGTGGTGACAAAGCTAGGAGCAGCGAACCAGACCTCAACAGCACCAAAACTCATCTATAGTCATGACCATGTTCATTAATATGAAATACTGTAGTAATAAGACTGATAATAGTCTTAACCCACCAGGCATGTAGGAGTACTACACTGAATACATCAGCATTCCAGAGCTCTCCAAACAATTCTATCCTCAGCCTTTGGAGGAGTATAGAATAATCATGTCCAGACAATTCCTTGATATATCAATCCATGATTTTCTCTGTTCGGTTTGTTTGTTTGTTTGTTTTTCGTTCGCTCCATTGTAACCATCACGAATATCCGTGCGATTTCCGCCGGGAGCGTGATTACGTTGTGCCACTGTTATGCGCCTTGTAGGCCTAGCACATCCGATTTCGGCATGCCTTGACAATTCGGGTGGGCTACCCTTAGCCTGTGACAGCCTCTATATCTGTCTCCAGGCACGCATAGTGGAGCCTCTTCGCCCAGACGATTTTTTGCTCTTGTCTGACTCGAACGAGGTGTTCCACTGTCTATGAACTAGCCTCGTGTAATTGGACGTGCTGTGCCTGTGCCCATTGGGTACTGAACCGTTTCTCATCCGTGAGCCTGGTTCCTTAAGGGGAAGAACTCAACAGAGGAGTTGGACTCTGGCTCTTTCGCCCTCTTAGCCGAGGTGTCATTCACCGACATCGTGTACCCCCTTGTCCAAGTTCGAGTCTCACACCACGCGTTTGAGAGCAAGGCGTTCTCGAGCTGAGCGTCCTTGTCCCAATAGCGCTTTAGCCCATCAGGTACTGAACCCTTTCTCTCTTCAAGTGTATTTCCGGTGTAGGAAAACCTGACATAAGAGTTGGGCCAGGGCTAAATCGTTGTCCCTTTTGTGCCTGAGCGCATCGAGTACGGAACCCTTTCTCTTAGCGAGCGTATTTCCGGTTTAGGAAGGCTCGACATTAGAGTTGGGTAAAGTCTTCTTGCTTTACCAAACGCCAATGAATGGGTCTGGGTCTCTGCCTGTAAGGAACACAGGTAACTAGAAGCTCGTCTCGAGCTGACGGAGTTTGTAGTTCCCCTTTCCTAGGAACCTTTCATTTTCTATTTGCAGTTCGCGCTGCCCTCTAGCGTTGTTCTGCCCTTTCATTGTACTCGGTATGAAATATATTTGTCTCTCGCCATGCTTCTACCTTTACGTGCATTTTACATTGGCCGTCCCTCCAATGTTCGGACTGGACTGACTAGCTTCACTGTATGTCGACAGTGTCACTATATGTGGTGCTGCTGGTGGTGTCGGAGATATTGTCTGTCTCTTGTGCAGTAAAATCTCTTTCCATCTGCTACCTCCACATTCTCGGACACGATCCCCAAAAGATTTGGCCAGAATCAGCACGAGCTGCTGTATTTCTGTTTCCAGGGTGCACCACGTGGAGGTACATTTGGGATCTTGGTTATCTGCTAATCCTGGGTCCGCCTAGAGCAATGCGTTCCCTTTGCACCCCCTCTGTTCGGTGAAAGTAAAGAATAGTTCTCTTCTGTGCTATAAATAGCACAATGTTGACAATTTTAACTATCCAACGTCATGGATTACCGTGTAACACCAATCAAAATAATGGCTGCCGTGGCGTCACATCCAACAATTATTTGAGTTCAAATCTAGACACAGACGAACTTATGCATAATCTGTTTGTTTTCCAATTTACACATTTTTACAATTTCCTATTATTTGTGGTGAGCGATCAGTATTTCTGCCCGCTACACACGGAGCGAGGTGCGCGCACACATTAGAAATATTATTTCTAATCCTAACCTTACTCTAAGTACTTACCTGTTAGCTTGCAAAATCACACAACAACGGTCAGGTAACACCTCGACACTAGAGCAAAGGTCACAGCTGAGAACTATAATTTACTTCAGCCCTCTGTTCTCCTCTCCTCCTTTCCCCCAAGACTGGTTAATAATTTTAGAAAGTAAGTTGTGTCTTGTTACATGTCCAAACCAAACATGTTTACACTGTTTCACCACTGCCAAAAGTGGTTCTTGATAC
Organism: Meghimatium bilineatum; assembly: GCA_034231615.1. Taxonomy (NCBI): domain Eukaryota; kingdom Metazoa; phylum Mollusca; class Gastropoda; order Stylommatophora; family Philomycidae; genus Meghimatium; species Meghimatium bilineatum. The sequence continues at coordinate 31,249,216 of CM067322.1, forward strand.
CCTGCAGGTTTGTTCATTTGCTGCTGCACAAATATATTTGTGTTGTGTTCTATATAGCTAAATCATAAACATCTGTAGCACTTACTTTCAAAATCCTGAATCCTTCTGTCTGTGTCTGCATTGATTGTCCAACTTTTATATCCCTATAAAATTATACTTAGCATTAACGGTCTGAATAGATTGATATTTACTGTAATACTGATCTTACCTTTCCATATCCTATTCAATTTTGCTATAGCAGCCATCACAATCTCGAGTCTTAACTTATTCTCATTTCCCGTAGTTGCCATCATCATATATTTGTGACCTGAGATATTCTAAGGTGGCAGCTTCTTAAAGTTTGTGACCGTCTAACCGGATATTCGTGGGTTTGCTTGGTTACACTAGTGACCAATATCTTGCTGTTATCAAAGCTAATTTCTATGCCATATTTCCAACTAACTTCTTCCAACTTTGAAGTGATTTCCTGGAGTTAAAGATTCAGAACTAGCCAAAAGAATGATATTATCAGCGTAGCGCAAGTTACAAAATGGTTTACAGACAATAGTTATTGATGTTTAGAAATCATGTAATGGCTCCTGCATTATATATTCACGATACATGTTAAAAAGTACTGGGGAAAATATGCTACACTAATGCATTCTTGTATTCATCTTGAAAAATTCACTGTCATATTGTTGCAGTGTCTATCACAGTATCTATCAAATAAGTTGGGGTAAGTTTATTTCCTCAAAATTGCCTGAGTGCTTGCATTTGGACCTGCATCTAGTTTAGGTTGAAAAGAATAGGGTCAGTGTCTTATTTCTTGGCATATCGTAAGGTCACAAAGAAAAGTTGGGATGGAGATAGGCTGACCATCTGTCACCCCTGAAAAAAATTATCCTAACTGCATGTCTTGTCTCAATTTTTGTTGTTTTCTGTCTAATGGTTCCAATGTATGGTGAAGCAATGCAGACCAGCAGACATTGCATCTTTGTCCACTTCAGACAGACTCCTAGGTGGTGGAAAATGTTAGATGTGCCATCACTGCAGATAATCTACAGATCTGACAGAAAAATAATGAATTAGTTTCTCCAGAATTATATGATTGGGTAGAAGGGGGTAAGATGGCGCACTTTTCACATTTTAGCATATTCTGACAACTAGACGTAATTATGAGAGACCAAACTGGTATCAGTGTATAGCGTATCCATTTATCTTACATTTGTGATGTTATACAAATATGTGTAGACAGTAGAATGAGAATTTTCTAACATGTAAAAAAACCCATCTTGCCCCATTTTTTAGGGCAAGATGGCGCAGGAAAAAAGGTGATACAAACCATTATAAAATGAGGGCAATCACCTCTGCAACAGGTTTAGCACACAGGTAGTGTGTAAATGTGTGTTAAGAATAGATAGAATAAATAGATAGACCTAGTTTTGTAACTTTACTCTGAAAACAAAATTTCTAAAAAAAATAGTACGTAAGTTCCGTTTTAAAGCTAATAATGCTTTTGTAAGGTTGGTTGATCATTATAACCATATATATCAGTCTCTCCCAGCCTTAGATCAGCATCCATGACATCTGCATTTTTTCCATAACATTTTGAATGTGCCATCTTGCCCCACTAACTGTGCGCCATCTTTCCCCAAATTATATGGTTAGCAACTTTAATAAAAGGTCACCAAAAAAAACCAAAGTATTTTTAACATGTAATGTGCTTAATAACTTAACAATACAATATATGTTTCAGTTTAAACATGTAAAAAAACATGACAGTAATGAAAACAGTAGGCAAGGAGTAAAAAGTTGGAAAAAAAATAATTCAAGACCCATGAAAAACAAATTTACCTCATGGTTGGAAAACGACCTGTCCGTAAACGGTTAAATTTCATTGTGTCATAGAATGGACGTTTCCCGCCAGACCTAGTCACGTGTTCTACCGAAAACATCCATAGATTCTGAAAAAAACCAAAACGCCGTCTTGCCCCGTACGGCATCTTACCCCCGGCTACCCTATGCTCCTGACAGGACGTGATAAACATGAAACACTGAAATGTTTCTCTTTGAGGACTAAACAAGAATCCATAAACTTCCCTAATGCTACTATGTCTTTGAGACAACAAACCGTATATGAGTACGAATGTCACCTTAGTTAATGAATTGAGGAGGACCGTACAGGCGTGTTGTTAAGAGATACCAGCTAAAGGGATTACACCATCATCAACCCCAAAATGCAGAGCTGAAAACAAATGTATCCAAACAAATCCAATAGATTACTGTAAAATGCAACACAGCATAATAATACATCATTAAATGCCTATATTGTAAATAGAAAATGTATAGGACTGATTGTTCTTAATATGAAGACATTTTTAATTGACACTAAGGGCCAAGAAATCACATTAACATCACTCTTATCTCAATTAAACAACCAAACAAAAGCATTAGCTCTCCAATGGATTTCAGGTCATTCCCAAATCTGGGGAAATGAGAAATGACTCTAGATAATTTATATGCAGAAGTGATTAGGGAATGCAGAAGTGTACATAGTTGTCACGTTGGTCTATTATTTTTTATGTGCCACGTTGGTCTATTAATTTTTATGTGCAAAGTAAATAAGGGATGGTTCAAATAAGATATCATACAGGGAAAGTGAAACCTTATGCAAGGTTGTAGATGTTATTCCATTAACGAGAAAATGGGGGGGGGGGGGGGAGGGAGAAGGGAGAACAGGTTTACCTTCATTCATTTTTGAAGAGCTTTTGTGTTTTTTTAAATAAGGGAATGGTGGTGTATTTAATCCCCTTTTTTACTGGTTTCCTAATGTTAAATGTCATGTCCTATTTTTTGAGGGGTGGGGTGGGTGTGAAGGGGGTGAGTGTAAGTCAACCACCCAATCCCATCCTCCCTAATCCACAAGCATGCCTTTGTGACAAAGTGTGATGATTAGCTCTCTGTCTCTGTAATTGTTTTCCTGCATAAGGTATTTGGAAGTGACAATGAAAATTGAAGATTTCTCAGCTTAACAGAACATCTGGTGGCCGTAAGTGATAATTTTAGTGGTTTATTGAAGATAAAGAGTTGGGATGAAAAACAGGTTTGAAGAAATGTGGTGATATAATTATTTGTAGTAATAAGCAAATCACTAGTCAAGAATTGGCCTTGCGGCTTTTAGTCAGCAAGGGAAGTGTGGTTGAAATGATCAAAACTCTGGGATTTTCAAAAGTTTGCACATGGTATGTTTCTCAAAGTCTCACAAATGATATAATTTCAAAGAACAATTTGCAAAGGAAATCTTTTGAATTGTTAGAGCATTTTGATTCTAATGAATAGAACTTTCTGACCATGATCATTACATGTGATAAAACATTCATGCAATTACCAGGAAGAAAGAAATTTAAAACAGCTCTTTCAGCAGTGAAGGTAATGATTACTGTCATTTGGGACAATGAAGATTGGATTCTTGTAGATGTGATGGCAAGAAGAGAGACAATCAATTTGCAAGCTTCTTGATTAGAATCTAGCACCACAGCAGATAGGGCACCCCCATAAGTGCTCCTCTCTCAATTTCAGCAGCCATCCCAGTGTATGTAGACTCATAGTTCCGGTCAGGTGTTGATTGGGTGATCTTTGGGACCTTAAAACAAATTACTTTTCCTTCCTTCCCGTCTAGATACTCGCATTTCTGACATTCTCTGTATGTGTACGTTCTCAGCATCATTGACATCATCTTCATCTTGAAATGAATTTATTACTGCCTTAATCAAGTCTGCTTTATCTCTTCACAGAATTGTGCTATCGCCACATTGCCTGCCAATACGTCGACTATCTTGTTTCCTCTGACCCTGGTATGACCAGGGCAGTATATTCCATGTAATGCTCTGAACAATTGAATTGCTCAATAAGTCCCACCATTCCTTTCTCAGCATATACTTTTCTATCTAGCGCAGCATGCTTTGAGTCTGTGAGTATTACCGGGTGTGTTGATGTATCGGTTATCAACCAATTAAGTGCTGCTGTAACTCCCTCTATCTCCATCCTCATGCTCGATGTGACAGTTGAATATGCTGAAGATTTCTCAACCAACTTCACGCCGTTTCTGTAGGCAACAAAACCCTTCAAATTTCTTCAAATTCACATACTCTTCACAGTGTCTTCAGTCTCTGTCATCCATGAGCAGTCACACTTGATTTGTTTTCCATTTGACTCATCTAGATGGTATAATGGATGGTGGTTGTATTCTGTTACTTTACGGTATGACCTAACTTGTGCTACCTGATGTTTCACTCTATTACTGGGAGATAAAGCAGAAATCTCATTGGAGAAATGGATGTATCCCTAGTACATCCCGGTACTGCTCTCATTGCCTCACATTTTTGGACTTTTTCCAATCTATCTACTTGTGTATGTGACAGTGTTTGTAGGCTGAAGCCATAATCTATGACAGATAGCACCATCACTTGTAGAAGCATAAACAGTACCCATTGCTGCATGTTGAATGTCACCATAACCTTGATACCACTGATCCCTCTTTTAGCCTTCTGAATTATATTTGTGATGTGTTTGTTGAAGGAGAGACTTCTATCAAAGGTTAACCCAAGATATTTATGGTTCTGTTCTCTCTCATTGAATGAGCCCATGCAGCTGGCAGTGTGTTATTGACCAGATTATTATTCAAGGAGTACCAGACAACTTTTGCTTACAATAGATTTATCACAGCTGTATGTTCAGCACCATATCAACAATTGATCTAGTCCACTCTGTACAATGTCAGTGATAACTGTTCTGTTCCTGCCCAAGCTTACATCAAGACACTTACAGAACTCAATTTGACCCCAGAGGATTCAAACCCAGAAGAATTCAGCACAACCTCTATTTCATGACAATACACTCCCTCACACAAGTCTGGCATGCAATATGTGAGACAGACACAAAATTGGGTTGGAGTTCACTCTCTCATCCACCTTATAGTTCTAATCTGGCTCCCTCTAGTTTTTATCTGTTTTGTTCACTTAAGGATGCACTTCATGGGACAAAGTTTCAAGATGTTTACGCTGTGAAAAAAGTTCCTAATTTTTGTTGATTTTTTGGGGGGAAAACTATTAAAGCGGGTAAAAGGATAACCAATTTTATAATTTTTTTTGCTTGCTTCCTAGTACCAAATGTAATTTTCAGATTTCCTAGGATTGAGGATTTGAAACCCCCTCAAAACCACCATGACCTTATCTACAGGTTTGCAACATTTGATATTACAGCGAAGCTACTTTATTCTTGAAATCATGACTGACTTTCTAGAACAATGTTGCTACTAGATTTCCACTGGAATGTAGTCTAGAGAATGGAAATGTGTCGTGTCACCATTTGTTTGCATCAATGAGCTGCCATCTCTGATTACTGAGGTACAGACACCTTTGCTGTACATCATTGAAAAAAAAGAAAATTATTATTTCAATCCACATATCAATATTGTTATCAATGTCAGACACTGCCACTAACACAAAAAACAAGAGATAAAGTTTAATGTGTGAAATGAGCTGCCTAAAAAAAGCAGCAAAAGGAACAAGAAATCATGTGAGGAATGAAGAGATTATAAGAACTGTTGGAACAACATCTGTGGTCAAATTTATAGAAAAAGAGACTGAAATGGTTCGGCCACTTTATGAGAATGAACCCTTATTGGTTAGTGGCAAGAAAAAAAAAGATGAAAATAGAAACAGATAGATACGGAGGAAGACCAAGAAAAGGTGGATTGAAGGAGATAACATTCTGAGATGTCATAATATTACTGCATATCAAGTAACCAAACATGCCATAGCCCGAAATCCGATTATCATTCAATCCTGCGACAAGTTGCAGCAGAATCCAAGAAAAGACAATAGATTTTTTTTAAAATATAAAAAATCACATGCCGAAATCGGATGTGCTAGGCCTACAAGGCGCATAACGGTGGCACAACGTAATCACGCTCCCGGCGGAAATCGCACGGATATCCGTGATGGTTACAATGGAGCGAACGCAAAACAAAAAAAAAACAAAAAAATCAAAAATCAAAGGATGCTGCTAAATATAGCATGCCATGGGATTGTGATGAGATGTTTGATCAACCAGTTCTGCCTCACAGTACTTCTTATTGTTTTGCGTTAATTCTCAAACTTCTGCAGATTAGAAGAATGAAATATATATATATTTATAGAGAGAGAGAGAGAGTGGAATGCATTTTGTCAGGGTTTTACAGCCTAGATGCAATATCTGCTCCTTTATGCCTGATACATCCGACTTCAGTATGGATTATGGGTCACTTTGACCCCATATGAAATGGGATAGCTAACTCGGTCGTCTCTGACGTCATGTCTGGCAGGCAACAATGTCAATAATCTTTGCTCCTATTTTTGGCTTAGGGAACACACAGGTCCATACAGTACTGGATCTCAGCTTTCTCTTGAGGTAACATGTTCAGTGCTCTTCCTCATTATGTATACCTTTTCTGGCATTGAAATTGGGGTATCAATTTGTACAGCCTAAATGACTAGAGAATGGCCATCCTTAGCGTTGAATCTATAATCTTTGAATGTTAGGCCAGTGCACTAATGGCAGAACTTCGGAATTTGAGTTGTGTAATTAAAATCTGTTTTTGACAAGCCACGTCACTTTAAACCATGAACAGAAGTTTACCATTATTATGCCGTGTGTTTGATTATTTATTATGTTCTTATATTATTTATTTTTATCTTTGACATAAAAAGTAAGTGTCTGAATCCACCAAGCTAATTCCAGCCACAACTTTTTTTGTAAATAAGGGGAAGTAAATGGTTGGTGAAATGCAATAATGAATCAATGGTTGTCTTCCTTTTATATTTTTGAGTTGTATGAAATTACCTATAGTGTGGCATACATCAGCGGTCCTCAACCTTCCTAATGCCGCGACTCTTTAATACAGTTCCTCAGGTTATGGTGACCCCAACCATAGAATTAATTTCGTTGCTACTTCATAACTATATATATAGATATTTATGAAGTAGCAACGAAATTAATTCTATGGATGGGAACCATATATTCTATGGTTGGAAATTAATTATATATATATATATAACTATGTCTCCCTCAGACGAATTCTTATTAGTCAAGGTCTGAACTTCTGCTTCCACTACTGCGTGGTTTTGTAGCCGACACTTTTTATAATACCATCACATAAAAGAAACACCCACCTTCCAAGTATCCAACTTTCATCCGTCCGCCAGTTTCTTGTACCCAAGAGAGCAACGATTACTCCAACGCATTAACAACTAATGTGCGTTTTAACGCATGCGTATTATATCTTGAGGAGAACGGTAGCCTAGTTGATAGTGAGCTTGCTTTGTATCACTGGGTTACAGCGTGCCAGGTTCGAAACCACGTCCGGATAAAAAAAATCCGGGTTGTGATTTCTCGCTTGACACGACCACTCCTCCAGTCGACTCAGTTGTAAATGAGTACCTGACGAATGAGTTAGGGTAGGTAAAGACAGCAAGGTAGGGAACTGGCCACCACACCCAATAGTTGCTGCGGCTTAGTACATGAAGAGTTATCTTCATCCCCGACGACAGGCTGCTGCCATGGGACTAACTTTTTTTAAAATTATATCTTACAATCATATTCACATTTTATCTGACTTCGAAGTGCCAACTACTACACCGTTTACGTTTGCTTGCCTATAATAACACTCAACTCTGTTCCATAATTCGTGGCATTGTCCACGTTCTCAAATGGACAATTATATCATGTTATATGCAATCGTAACAACAATGAACTGAATTCTCTTTATTCCACAAATCACGCATATTTTCTTCATTCTAGTTCTACTACATGTGCTAATCTTCCACTATCTCGCTTTAATACTCACTCTTATATTCCTCCATCTCACTCTACCACTAATGCTGATGTTAATCTATCTGGTCATTCTCATTCTAGTACTCGGGTCGTTTGCATTCCTCCTGACCGTAGCCTTTCCGATAGTTAAGTTTCTGTCCTCAGCAAGGGCCTTAAGTTCGTCCCTATCCTCCCTGTATATGATCAATGCTCTCTTCTTCAAGACACCAACAATTACCATCGTCGTCTTCGCCTCCGTTATCATTTCTTTGACAAAGAGTCATCTGATACTGACATTTGTTCTCTGGATATGAGAAGAAATATCCATGGACTCCCATGCCTGGTGCATCACAGGCTTTTGATCTTTACATCAAGAATACTCTCTATGATATTCACTCGCTTCATCACAACCGAATCAGACGTTCCAATATCACTCCTGCTGAATCACGCGCCTTGTCGCATCATCGTAGGCGTGATAACATTGTCATTAAACCAGCTGGAAATGGTGGTGCAGTAGTTGTGTACGTAAGGAAATTTACCTACAGGAGGGCCATAAACAACTATCTAACCCCTCATTTTACACAGCACACACCTCTGACTGGTGTGACTAACAATAAGGTGGTCAAAAATGCCGTTAAAACTCTTATCCACAGTAACAAGCTTCACACTAGTGCTGAAACTCTTTATATCGATGAAAGCTGTTTAGGCTGACCAGTTTTCTATATGCTGCCCAAAATTTACAAAGAATATAATCCTGGTAAACCAATTGTCCGTGCTTGCTCTTGTCCCACTGAACGTATATCCGATTTCATTGATAGTATGAATTCGATAGTTTCAACTCTTGAATTCGATGGATACTTTTTTTTGCATCAGATCAGTGGTGTTGCTATGGGCACTAGGATGGGACCCATGTATGCGTGTTTAATCATTGGACATCTTGAACATCAGGTTTGGGAGACTTATGAAGGTTCATTTCCATTTCTATTTTATGGATATATTGATGATGGTATATGTATTACTGGCATGCGTGAGACAGAATTATCTCGCTTCATCAACTTTATCAACAATTTTAACTCTGTTATTCAATTCACATCTATCATCTCTACTACTTATGTCAACTTTCTTGACATTATTGTTACTATTCATCCCTTTACCTCAGCACATCTGTATACTACAAACCTACTGATGCACATGGTTTTCTGCTCTACACTTCTTCTCATCCTCCTGCTTGTCACAACTCGCAGATTCTCGCCTTCGTCGCTTATGTAGTGATGATGACGACTTTCTTGATATATTCTCTGAAATGATTGATTTCTTTAGTATACGTTCGTTTCCTGACAGTGTCCTTTCTTCGGCATGGCTTCGTGTCCGTAAGTGATCTCGACGTAATACCTTGACTAATACTCAGAGTATTTCATCCTCCTCTGATAGAGTTAAACTTGTCCTTACTTTTCATCCCCATAACTCTACTGTCCGTCGAATCATGTTCAAGCATTATTCCCTTTTCTAGTCTGATTCTGAAACTTGTGTCGCTTTCCAGGACTTTCATTTCGGTGCCTATAGGCGTGACAACAAATCTTAATGACATCTTGGTCTACAATCACCTCAGGTCTTATGTTCCTGCTCACTTTGGCAATATTTGATGCAAACGCGGTCGTTGCTACACGTTCCTATGTACATATCCACTCATTTAATTTCCTAAGGTCACCTTCTCTATCGATGATGCCTTTACATGTGAATTCCATAATGTCATTTACGTTATCAATGTAAACGTTGTGACAAGAAGTATATAGGTGAAACGGGTTTACGATTGAGTGACCTCTTCTGTAGGCGTCTTCATGCCATAAAACACAGCGAACCTACACCTGTCGTTATTTATTTCAATGGTGATGGTCATCATGGTGCCCTCGACATACAGGTCACTGCCTTCAGATCCTGCACCACCGATGACAGTTCTAGGTATGCTCGATATCCGTGTTGTATTGGGTAATAATTTGTTATATCTGTTATCATATCCCGTCCAATTTTCGACAAAGCCCGTTTCCACGACTACATGTTTCCACGTACATCATTGTCACCTTGAACTTCGTATTGTTTACGTGTCAATAGTGTATATAGTGCCTATTTGGTAGTAGCATTGTTTTTACTGTTTTAATTGTTTCTCACTGTTTTAAATATTCTTGAGAAAGACTTAACGGTTCGTAACGTTGAAAATATCTTGTGTATTGTAATTTGTATGTATTCGTGTTTACACCTCATAACCCCTTAGTCTTAGTGATATTCCGTCTGTTTCGTTAAAAACCTGAGTTCTACGTAAGTACTATTGTTGTTCCGTTTCACTATAGTATTTATTACCTTATATTATACCAGTAGACTGTGCGTTTAGTGCTCTCTCGGGTACTGTAAATGTATCATTGACTTGTTATAACTAATTGTATTTTTAACATGTGAATCCAAACACAGCAACAATGGTAGTGAATTATACAACTATTTTTGGTTATATTTAAGCGTATGCCCCGACAATTTGAACCGTTATTCAATATACATCTCTGCAGAATGTGTTCTGGAGTCTAAGGACTCTTTTGAAAAAGACATTGTTCAGATTGTAGTTTGATGTGATCTATTCAGCATTATAATGGGGTCTTGTGGAAAGTTTCTGCTTGTTCTCTGACTCCATTGTTTGTAATTTCGTTCGATGAGAGTTTTTGCTTCAGTCAATGATATTCTGTAATTGTTATTTTTAAATTGTAATTGTTAAAATTGTTCCTTTTTTGTACCTTCTATTGCCAGTCTATCAGCTGCGTCGTTTATTGCAATTCCGTAGCGTTTAGTGATCCACTGCAGCACAACTTTATTGTTAATAGACAGTTGATTTATAAGTTCAACAGTTGTTTTTGTTAGATCTTTAGGTTTATTTTGGGTGACCAGTAAAACTGATACGCTGTTACACAAGAAGTCTGTTTGCACCTCTGAGTGTCTGTTCCTCTAGTATTTTTGATGCTTCTAAGATTGCTTGTATCTCTGCCCTGTAAGTAAAGTGACGTTTTCCTTTTTTTCACGCCATTGAGGCGTATTGGGGAATATGGTGTTAGATGCGTATTTTTCATTGACCTGGGATGAAGTGGTCAGCACCAAGCCCGTTGTTTGTACTTCCCCAGAAGATATGGTACCCATTTTCTTAGGCTGGGTCGACCTAGAGGCCGTTAGTGATTTAGCGATTTAGAGTTCTTAACTTTTAAGAAAGGGAAGTCGTGGATGGTACGTGCTGAGGATGTCACTCAAAGCGTGTGCAGACTGCAAAATGTGGCAGCAGATACGAAATGGATGGGTCTACCTACATAATCTGTATGGAAATACAGATTTCGAAACTTGTTTGAGACTGTAACACTTAGCAGGAAGTGCAGAGAATGGTGTCCCAAGGTTGTGGATCAAGAGGTGCAGGCGTTGGTCAATGAGAATGCCAAAGAGGAGAATGTGATTATATACACTGATGGATCTGTGATTAGATATGTTCGCAGGGCTTGGACCTTCACAGCTCAGTGCACAGGTAAAACAATCAGGGAGGAGAGTGGGGCCTTTTCTGTGACTACAAGTAGCATGACCATGAAGATTATGACGGTGACCAGGTAATTTGAGTGGGTAGGCACACAGAAGGCAACACATGTCTGCATCTTGAGTGACTATATTAGTATGATTAGGAAGGTACAATTGGGTCTCGTTCGCGAACAGTGGATTGAGGCATTGAGAAAGGCGAGGTTGAAAGTAGTTACATTTATTTTCGTGCCAGGACATGTGGGTTTCGAGGTAGTGAAATATAAGATCAACTGGCGCCATGCGCGATTTTCGCACAGGGCAATGGGGCAATGGATCGATCTGACGTTTTGAACTCCATAAAAGATATAACACGCGAGAGTGAGACTAGTGTGGATGATGATTTATTTTTGATGGCCAGGATTAAAGATCAGGGTTTGAAATGAGGTGTTGCAATAAGTGAACATTTTGGAGGGCGCAGAAGAATGATGGTCAACCAGTAGAGCGCCGGTACTGTCATCAGAAATGTAATGGCGGATACATTCAGAGAGATATCAGAGTAACTTTGGACGTGTCCAGTTTGCAGTGATGATGATCCGACGACTAACTAACTAACTAGTTATATTTTTTGGTGTGTATATTTTTTATACAAATACTTAAACTAAATAGAAATATTGAAGAAAATGGTTACCGTAACATACCCACTTCCCCCTTTTGGTACAATAGCAGTACTAAAAATATATCTCCCTCCCTTATAACAATTTTTTTTCAAAACAAAGGGAAATCATTATTTTTTTTTAAAAAAAGGAAGCCTCTCTACTTAACAAAGTCGTATTTACGGCACATGGCCACGCTGTACACAGTATGAAAAGTTTGTGCCCAGCCACATTTTTGAATATGCAAGCTTAATAGAACTCACAGCAAACATAGTAGAGTTTGAGGGACACCGCCACACACACACAGGCAGGCATAGACACTCACGCGATATACCGTAACATACGTAACATATATATATATATATATATAGTGGGATAATTGAAATAATGAATTTAACTTCACTCGTAATGAATCCTAAGTGCATTGGTATTTTAATTCAGTGTACTAACCAATGCCATACTTGTGCCAACTAGCCAAAAGAAAGTTAAAATAGGTTGTCCATAAAGTACGTCAGATTAATTTTTTTTGCCAATTTATTTTACCTTTTCTCCTTGTCAACAACTGTTAATAATTCAGGGAACCCCTTCTTAATTATGTGAAATATCAACGTGGCTGTTGTCAGGTATAGCCCTAACCACAGTAATTTTTGGCAACAACCCCCCCTTTTTTTTTACCTAGTCAAACTTTTTCAGACACCCTCTCCCTAATTGTTGACCTAATTAATGAACAGATCCTAAGCCCAAATTCAGATAGCCAGGTACTTGTTTGGAACACCGAATGAAATTTGTGAATATCTTATATAGCCATATCAAACTTGAATGTAGGATAGAATCACAGCTTTCTCATTTCTACCAGCTCATTTCTACCAGCTCCGTATATCTTTTCAAGTTATTCAAATTACTAGTCTTTTTTTTTTTTAGTTTAAAATACATTCATATTCACAGATTCGTGATTGTCCTGACATTGTTTATTGACACATATTCCCCGAGTTTGATTCTTTCATGTAGCGTTTCTAGAGATAAATAAACATGTGAAGTGACTAATGAAAGTGATCTGTTGTATAGTGAATGTATTGGAAGTGCATTTTCTCACAATTTAGACGTACGAGGAATATGATTTTAGAACCGTATTTTTTTCTGACCAATTGCACTCTATAGTTTAGGCAGGGCCGTAGATACGTCATCAGATATATATATATATATATATATATATATATATATATATATATATATATATATATATATATATATATATATATATATATATATATATATATATATATATATATATATATATATATATATATATATATATATATATATATATATATAGAGAGAGAGAGAGAGAGAGAGGTGGTTACCTAAAACAACGACTGAGATTTTGCTGTGGAGTTGGTTGTTCCATCACATATAGGGTGAATGATACACAGAAGACATGATGAAGTTGGATGTGCGAGGTCGAACGGCGTGGGTATCGCAGATAAGAATTAAACTAAGTCATAATACATATAGTTCCCCGGACTACATCCTGCTAATCTGCAAGAGTTTTAGAACTAACGCAGAAGATGGTGACTACGTCGTAGACCCTCGCTGGTACCACAGTACCACTGCTGCTAAAATTGTGTAGGAAGGATATTGCAACGTTAATGTCTATTGACAATCATCAAGGCAGTATTTCCATTATTAATGATATACTTGAGGGATAAAACCACCAAAGGGATTGATTGTATATATATATATATTAAATTGAAGTCTTGTTGGTCTGGTATGAAAGTTGTAAGAAAACATCCCATACACATAGGAAGTAAAAGCGAGTTGTTCGCAATTCCTGGAGATACTGATAACAACAACAATAGTTTGTCTGTTAGTTGCTAATGTTATATTTTCCTAAAGGGTGGATATATTTGAAACCTATATATTACAAACCATCACGTGTCTACGGACTTGACAATCATGATGACCTTAGTATACAAATACTGCCTCGTATGTTACCAGGAACTTGATGATTTTTCTCCTTTTAATTATCAAACTCCTGCTAATTAGTCAGATGTATTCTAGAAAACGGATGCGTGGTGTAGTGGTTTACAGTCTTGCTGCGATATGTGCTTCTTTCGGCTTGATACATCCCCCAGAATGGCATTTTTGGTCACTGAAGAAATGCATTGTTTTTGGAACTTCTAAACCCCTAACGAAGCAAAAAAATATCACTGATATGCTAGGATGGCTGCGTGTGGAATGTGCGACAACATCCACTAATAAATCGGTCACAAATTGCTGAAAGCAGATGTTCTAGATCGAACGCCACAGATATGACACATCTGACTAAACTTGTAGTGCTGCATGTTCTCCAGAATTTATAGTGATCACAGTAGATAGCATCAAAACTATGAATTTTGACGCTCTGGGACAGCTCCGACATCTCATGTCGGACTAAACTCATGTCTGTTGTTGTTTGCTTTGTTTATTAAATAGGGAATTACAGCTTAAAGCCTCTTGCCGAGACACAACACTTTCTGGGGTGCAAAGGGAACGCAATGCTCTCGGCGGACCCAGGATTAGCAGATAACCAAGATCCCAAATGTACCTCCTCGCGGTGCACCCTGGAAACAAATACAGCGGCTCGTGCTGATTCTGGCTAAATCATTTGGCGATCGTGTGCGAGAATGTCGAGGTAGCAGATGGAAAGAGATTTGTCTGCATAAGAGACAGACAATATCTCTGACACCATCAGCACCAACACATGCAGCGCACTGTCGACATACAGTGACGCTAATCAGTCCAGTCCGAACATTGGAGATGCGGCCAATGAAAAAGACACAAAAAGATAGATGCATGGCGAAAGACGAATAGTTTTCATACTTAATACAATGCAAGGGCAGAACAGATGCCAGAGGGCAGCGCCAACTGCAAATAGAAAGTAAAAAAGAAATGGGAACTACAAGCTATGTTAGCTCGAGACGAGCTTCTAGTTACCTGTGTTCCTTATAGGCAGAGACCCATACCCAATCATGGACGTCCGGCGAAGCAAGAAGACCTGGCCTAACTCTAATGTCGAGCCTTCATATACTGGAAACACGCTCGTGAAGAAAAAGGTTTCCGTACCCGATGGGCTCAGGCAAAAAAGGGACTACGAAGGCAGTCCTGGTCCAAATCTACTGTCAAGCTTTCCTATACCGGAAATACACTTGCATAGAGAAATGGTTCTTTACCCGATGGGCTCAGTCACAAAAGGGACAACGAATTTAGCCCTGGCCAACTCTACTGTCAAGCTTTCCTATACAGGAAATACGCTTGCAGGGAGAAAGGGTTCAGTACCCGTTGGACTCAGGCGCTAATGGAACATGGTCGCTCAGCTCGAGAACGCCGTGCTCTCAAACGCGTAGTGTGAGACTCAAACTTGTGCGAGGGGTTCACGATGTTGGTGAACGACACCTCAGATAAGAAGGCGAAAGGGCCAGGGTCCAACTCTTCTGTCGAGTTCTTCATCATGCAGAACCAGGCTCGCGGATGAGAAACGGTTCAGTACCCGATGGACACAGGCACAGTACGTCCAATTACGTAAGTTCACAGACAGTGGAACACCTCTTGCGAGATAGACGTGAACGACAATCGTCTCGGCGAAGAGTCACTACACACCCGCGTGCCCGGTGACAGATAGATGGGCTGTCACGGACTAGGAAAGCCTACCCGAATTAAAGGAATGACGAAAACGGATGTGCTGGACCTCGGACGCCCAGACTACAGAGTGGCCAACCGAGGTACAAATAAAACAGTTTTACCGTGGAACTTCACGCTCCCCGGCGAAAATCACACGATGCATTCTTTGTGGTTATATGAGAGCGAACGCAGAAGAAGAAGTACTTTCAACCTTGACCGGAGTCTATATTGGTTATATTAGGCCGTATTTATTTCGGTTGTTGCGCTCCTATTTATTGCATTAGACGATTCCGCCTGTGGCAACCGACAAACCTAGTTTCAGCGCTGACAGAGTTAGCGCTGAATAATAACTAATAGAGAAATTAAACTTTCTTTATATCTCTTTGTGGAGATACCATGACTCTTTTGTGTAGTTAAACGTATCTGTATCTATGACATGTTCCTTCTTGTCTGATTTGAATATGCCTGATGTGCAAAAATAGTTATATAAATTGACTTAGGTTCATCTGGGGCGTGTAGCAGATGCAATACTTACTACAGTATATTAAGTATGTATATGAAAGCAATCATTTCTAGAAATTATGTATGTATACATTTGTGAAATGTAAAGGCGCTTGCGTCAGATGCATATTAAAAACACTTGCCAAGGCCTCCTTGCACCATCTCGTGGGTTACTATATGCTTGTTTGTTTAACAAAACAAAAACCGTTATGATATCTGCCGTGCTGAAGATCAATATTTGTCTGCTAAGAGGGAATCAACCCTGTCATCTCTGGCTTTCCGTCTAGAGATTGTGAGTCACACTAACGCTGATAATACAGGGGGAGATATTATGAAGGGTTCATCACTTAGGTATATTGAGAAACGTTTTAATACTTCCGAGTAATACATATTCTTGCGTAATACGTACCCTCCCCCTTCAAACACTGCCGCTACATTAAAGATTAGTACACAGCTAAGCAGGCGCAAGAAAGGCAAATAATGGATGGAGCGCGCCAATGATACCTTGAAATAAATTTGCGCCCCAGAATTCATACATCTTAACGTAGAATGGATACCTATTCATATGGCTTTCAGGTGGAAGTCAAGACAGTCATTACACCCAATAGAGAGTGAAGGGAACGTATCCACGTGAACGTGGATACCGAGGTCAAGACACTCATCTGGGAACATGCCGATGATACCAGATATTATAATTAATTCGGTACAGGTAGCCCCATTGGAAGTGTGTTCTGATAACCAATAACATGTCCCTGTCAACTAGGTTTCCACTTTGAGTATGCATCCACAAATCAACATCCAGACATAGACATTTAATCGCATTACATTTATTGAAAACACCCGCATTCACCCGTATCATGACGAAACATACAACTATCGTTATATATCTGGCCCCAGCTACCAACGTAGACACATTCACATCTTTGTCTCTACCATTTCTGTAGGTAGAATCAACTATGCGCAACCAAGCGTTACTTAAAACACACATTTTTCATTCTTCCAAACGTGTCATCAGAATCATCCCCGATTTTATATGTGCATGTTTTGTTAACACTCCTTATGGATAATTTTTGATATGCGGGTAATTTGTAATTGTTGTACTTACTTTTTTGAAAATGTTTTATTTTTAGCCTCGTCGATTACACTGGATACCATATGTCAATTTATTACCATGTTAAGGGGATGACTGGTGCAATAGTGACTATCTACAACCGGTTAATTTATGAATATGTGTCTGCGTTCAACAAATGATTAGTTCGTTTAAACGACAAGTTCAGCTTTTGCAGCGTTGCAACTGAGTCTGTCATCTGTAGTAATATGCCTTTTAATATACAGTTTAGCTTGTGTAACGTTGTAACTGGGCTGGTACTTGTGATCTATAGTACTGTGCCCTTTAATACAAGACTAGTTTTGTGTAACGTTTAACTATGTGATCTTTAGTAATGTGCCTTTTATTACACAAGTTTAGCTTGTGTAACGTTGTAACTGAGCTGGTATGATCTGTAGTTATGTGCTCTTTAATAAACGACTTGTTTAGTTTATATAGTGTTAAAAACTTAACTGGTTATGATCTGTAGTTATGTGCTCTTTAATAAACGACTTGTTTAGTTTATATAGTGTTAAAAACTTAGCTGGTTATGATCTGTAGTTATGTGCTCTTTAATAAACGACTTGTTTAGTTTATATAGTGTTAAAAATTTAGCTGGTTATGATCCGTAATTTACTTTAATAAACCGCAAGTTTAGTTTATACAGTTTTGCACCCACATCTGTTGTGATCTGCTTCAATGTTTTTAATAAACTCACGCTTGACTCGTATGACAAAGTATAGATTATCTATGCCTTTAAATGCAGACCCTGTTGTTTTTAAATCACCTTTTCAAGTGTGGTCGGGATGCTGACACACATCATCTCTAATTAAACTGTTTGTTCTATAACGTATAGAAAAAACAGTGTTAACAATCTATTCCCGTATACAGGATAGTTGTGAGAGACGAGGGCGAATACCTTGTTTTATACCTCCGTTTATAATTATAATATGTCACATATTCACTAGTCTAAGTTCGAGATTTGGCAATTATAAGACAAATATCATCCTGATGTATAGTTAGTTCTCTGTTAATTTAAACACTACAAATTATATCCAGACTAAAGTGAACTTCTTATTGAAGGAAAAGTTGGTACGGAACGATGCATCCATATTGTTTTTTGCTGCAATAATTTTCTGTGCAGTATTTTACCATCAGTAGTTTGCTTGCTGAACGATGTGCATGAACAATTGCTTGTGGCTGTAATTGACCTCTCTGGGCGCACTCTTTGCCTATCCACAACAGAGCTGGTCTATTCCAAAATAGAGCTTATTCTACTGTTGTCTTTTAGTATAGACTTAGGCATATAGCTGTATGTATGCATTTTATTCTGTTTCTTTGGCATTTTTCTCAATTCATATGTATTTACTCGTTTCTTTTGATATTTCTTGTAACTTCTTGGCGTATTTTTGCATATGCCTTATGTGCTTTAGATGTGACACCTCTCATTTTGCATTTATTGGTACTGTTTTTTCTCCATAAAGGGTTGAGTGTTTCAAAGACGTATATATTGACTTTAGTGTACTCGGGATACCCAATATGTACTCCGTCCCTCTCAATAAAGCGGCTCGCCACCTGCCGAGAGTACCACCCAGCAGGTAACCCCGTAGCTTGAAGTGATAGTTCCCAGTGATCTCCGAAAAAAATCCACTTTGTAAACTTTGCGAGCAAGGTTCGAACTTGCGCCCTCTTAGTAATTTATGCTGTTCTTAAGGGTATCTACCGTTATCCATTTTCACTACGTATGTGGAAGACATTATTAGCGACACGCTATTTAAATACTAAACAAGAACATTTATTTGTGGTGGATTTCTTTGGAATCTTTTCTTTGCTGATATTATTGATCGCATTGCTGCTTTCGAGTTTGAACTTCGGGAACTGTACTCAAAGTTGGAAGTAGTTCGTAGAAAATAATGGCATGGAGATCAATATAGAAAATATCAAATTACTGGTGAATAGTGTAGTGCCCATGGTTCTACTAACGTCCGATTTAATGGTCACAAATTACAAGTTGCCACCTTTAAACATCTCGGATCCAAGAACGGGTTATGGAAAAGTAATATCAGTACCCTAACATTAGTCAAGATCAATATATACGAATGACTATTATTATTTCTATTTTAGTATATGGATGTGAGAGCTGGACACTCACCTCAGATATAGAAGGAATGATTAAAACGTGTGAATAATAAGTGTTACAGACTTGTGTTACAAATTCGTTCTAAAGAACATAAAACTGTTTTGTTGGAGACAAAATAACAAGTTTGTAGGTCGACAGGAAGAATTGCTGACAGCGGTT